>OX183134.1:11709699-12309699 GCA_945261195.1 Cryptosula pallasiana | reverse complement strand
GTTTTTGCCATATAAAAGTTGTTTCTATCGGATTGTACTACTTGTATATTTTGTATTGTGTATGTTGATTTATTATTTACTTGTTTTACTGTATGTAATGGGCTCACCCCAAATAAGGGAGTGAGCACTCCTGCTATTCCCTATAAAAAAGGTAGTGAAAATTTGGAAAACAGACTTGTTGTGAATTGCTTGGAGCTATCTTATTGTATTGCTAAATAGAAGTTGTTGATAAGCTATTAATTTTCTGAACCTTGTTGTATTGTGCCTGGGTGGTGGCCCTGTGGGAATGGTTAGAGTCTATTCAAAGTGGACCCCGAGTGTTTGGAGTGTAGAGGAGTGTGTACAAGAAGTGTACATGGGGTGGATGTTGTTGTAGTGGTGATGAAAGACAGAAATCTACTACAATATACAGTAGTTGGGGTGTCAATCAAACAGTTGCGCTTTGGTCCATAACTGATGATAATATAATCTTTTTTTTACGTCGGTTGTCTAACAATGAATTTTATGTGAGGTAATGGCAACAAAGTTGGTTGATTATTAACCACAGAAGTTAAATGAAATTAAGAATAACGCATTTATATTGTTAAGTGTTTTTATTTAGCCGGTACTTTGAAAGTAGGAAAGTTTATTTATGACGTTATTAATGGGTTGTTACAATACATAACTGAATTTGTTGCATATTGCACAGGTACCATTTCTATTCAACCATTTCCCTTTTTTGTCTGTATATCAATATCAACCTAGCGATAAGCGCTTAAACTCGCAACTTTTAGATTTGTTTAAAGAAATCCATTCTTGCAGTGACTGCTATGGGAGTTTGTGTCTCAATACCACCTCATAACTTTAAACTTAATTGCCCTGTTTCTTGAACTCATAAGCATTTCAAGGTTTCTCGTTTGTACTCCGCATGCAAAACCACCATACTGTTTAATGACAACAATAAACTACAATCGACAAGGGGTCCAGTTAACTTGGCTTTTTTCCCTTGATTATAATTTCACAAAATTTCTAAAAGTACTGTTAACAAAATACTATAAGGAATCTTATAAGGTTATACAAGTATGCAATATTTTTTGGAAACTTTGGCATTACCAAGTCAGGCATTCCAGAGCAAAAATGTTCTAAATTCCTTCAGGTAAATAAAATCTCAGGACAATATTTGAATCCAATACATTAACAAGCTCTTTGATAAACGGGAACATTTGAAATCACACATTGACCATGAAATAAACACAACCTTACTTCCATTATAGACGCCCTTTAGAAACACTAGATGTTGAGGACACAGAAAAATCACCATACGGATCCTGTCACACTTTAGCAGAACTGCAGCAGAAAGAACCCAAAACAAATGGATTGCTCACTAATTTGTGAGATAGAGCTCTAATTGATGCTTTGGGACGATCTAGTAGTGTCATTTTGGTTAGTCTTTTGTTGGCGTACAATTGGTTGACTGACTGACCCTAATGTGATTTATGATGATAATCTCCTGTAGTGCTAAATTAACTTTAGTACACAAGTTGCCTGTTCAGATATTTACCCTTCACTAAAATACAATGGTCTCAAGTATTGACATATGTAAATTTACTAACTTTGCATTGCTAAAGTAGCGATGTCCGAAACCAATATCTTTGCCGTTTGTTAATTGTTTCAGGTACTGCATTGTCTACTTAGCTCCTTTAAGTAGATTATCTTGCTGTGAAGCAGACTATCAAGTAATGATTTTTTATCTCACTAGGGCCGTGTGGTCTAGTGTTTGACGTACCCAGCCTCTCCGGTTCGATTCCTAGCACAGTTACCTATGAGCAAGGTATTTGGTTTCCTAATGCTCTATATGGGCATGAAATATGTGGTCCCTAGTTTGACTTCACTCTCCATAAGAACTATGGAGCCATGCTAGTAAAATGTCCACGCTGTCTCTTCAGAAGAGTAGCTGGTTGAGAGGAAAGTTCGAGTATAGGGTGCTGCTCACAAAACTATTAGCTTATGAGACCCTTCCGTAGGGTTGCCCTTGAAGCACAGCTAAACATACAACAAATATAAAAGTTTTCCGAGAAAGACTTCATGAAATCGTGTTACTTCATCCATATTTTCATTAAGTAAAGCCTAGAAATTTGTTGTTAGTGATAATATAGTTTGTGTCTAGTAACTGAAAACTAGATATCCAGCAGTTGATGTAGCTGGAGCTAAGCACCTAATACTTTTGAATGACATGGACTGCTTTGCATATGCAAGTCCAAAGACAAAAAGACTTGGCAGTTTTTCAAGATTAACTTTTTCTCATACATCTACAAACTACAAAATGAACAATAAGTTCTGTGACATTCATACAATTCAGATTAAAACCAACGGAACCCTCCGGAATTGGTTGATACAATACTATGACACCAAGTTCCATTTGGTTTTGCGCTCTCTGTATGTTCACTCAATTATAATTAGTCCGTTCTTTCTTAGCCTCAACCATAAAATGTACCTGTATCTAGACTAGCATTTTATTAAAGGTATAATAAGCAAAAGCAATCACAAGCAGATATAAACCAAATAGCATAAACCCATTTACCTAGTATATATCTTGTATGTATGATTGGTGCAGAGACACAAGCAGATAAAATATACTTGGAGTCCTTCAGCGAGCTTGCCCGCAGACCCAACAATGCTTATGGCTAAATGAAATGAAACCTTGATACTAGTGACAGTCAGACCATTTAGATAGTGAAGCAAAATATTTCATAAGTATCAATCGATTAAAAGAAGCATTCAAACTCAAATGGAAACACTTTTTGTCAATTTTTTTGAGAAAATATATCAAACCTATAACTATCAACAAAAAACCGTTTTTACATACGTGGATAATCAGTCTAATAAAAAAATCAATGCGCACATAAGAAGAAATCAATGAATCAATTCAAGTCCAGATGTAACTGTTATACATTGGGTTGTGTGGATAAACAACAGTTACTTTGTACGGTATCCTGGAAAGAGGTAGAGTTTCCTGTAGTTAGTAAAAGTACAGATACTAGTTGGTACATTTCCTCCCTGGTATGAATCACTTTCTGGGTTTCCAGTAGACATACTCACTTGTCTCACTCTACTTTGTATCTAACAAAGTTGTAACACAGTGTATTAAAATGATTATTAAGGTAGTTGTGGTGAATTTCCCCAAATTATTTGTCAAATTTTGTGGCCTACAAGATCATACAAAAGACATATTTTGGGGTGAAGCCCTATTATGCCCTAATAAATAGGTAGGATTTTTAACAAAGACTAGTGGAAACTCCTCAAATGGGGAACTGTACCTGAGCAAAGTGTAGACACCAACAACAGTTGCAATAACTGATTGTGATAAATCCGAAACTTTTTACTGATACTTTGTTATTTTTAGTAAGGTGCTAGTTATACGAGACACAAGCTTAACCTTAAAAATAAATTGAAAAGTGACAAACTTTACTTGGTGAAGTTTTTGCATCCGATGGAGCTTCTTGGTAAAGTTGAAGGTAGTAGGCTATTATATAAATTTGATCTAGTAGATAAAAATTGATTCTGCTAAAGTCTATATTCAGTTGAATAAACACGGGTATCAATGAGAGCAAGAAGACTTAACAAAGTCTTCTTTACCGCCGCCAATTTTATATTTGTAGTAAATTTACTGAATTCAATAATCAATCTGATGGCTTGAAAAGTTAAAAAAAATTTAGCAGTGCATCATGTGTAATATGTTGAAACCTGTCTCCTTCTGTAGATTCAGGGAGTAAAATTGTTGCTCATCGAGTTTGTGCCAAGAAAGAAAAAAAGTCAAAGTACAATAGCAAAAATCGATCAATTAAGAATTATGGAGTGAGCTAACTGATTTATTAAAAACAAGCTTACAATTTTGAAGAGTGACTCAACATCTCGGTGACAGGAGTGTCTGTAGAAAGTTGCCACTAGTACTCTGATGAACCAGGAGCCATGGGTGGGTGATCTAGTGGCCAGGTATGCTGTAATGTAATAAATGGTTTACTGCAGTGTATTTTATATGGTGGTTTTTGTTGGACATGAGTGAGGTAATTGCCAGAAAACGTGTCAAACGCAATTGACTGATGGCACAAACTTCATCGTAAATCATACACATTTCAAAGCCCATCAACATGAGTGTTTTCCAAAGATGAAGGTGGAACCAAAAAAATGACGCTAAAGCAAATATTCACTTTTATCATACAAAAACTTCAGGTGGGTAATTTTAGCCAGATAAGATCATACTAATCTCTATGGAAATACCTAATTATCGTTACTAACAAAATGTGCTAAAATCTCTCCAGCTGTGTCTGGGAGTTACTGATGTTTAAAATGAAACTTCTAGAATGAAATGATACAAAGGCACACTTCTGTATCAACTCACATTCACTGCTGGCTTTCATGATGAAAAAGTCATCAGCATTGAAGACAGTAGGAGCTTTCACTGTCTCTTTAAACTTTCTCATGTTGAAAGGAACTTTGCCACCAGTCGCAGCAGTAAATGGCGATGTAATGGCACCCGCGCTATAGGAGGCAGCAGAAGTCACATCAGCTGGTATACTGGGTACTTCTCTGCTGTCTCCATAGTCTTGTCTTCCTGCAACACAACAGAGAATTGTTCGATGATCTTCCTTTCCAAGCAATATAAATGTTTATGGAAATATACTTTACTAATTTATGATGGCCAAGTTTTGTTAATACAGCACTACAATGAACTGTGACCAATATAGAAATGTAACCGACTATAAAACTGAGCTCTAGATACATAAACTATACATATGTATGTGTGACTCACCTCCAGAGCAGGCTTGAACTATCAGCAGCTTTGGTTTACCCTTCATTGCAGGAAACTTGCGAGGAGAGAGTAAATCTTGTATGTTGATAAGAGGTACGGGGTTTTTATGGTGATCTAAAAGCACATCTCCACTTGCTCCATGACTCATCATGACCATCACAAACATTCCTAGGTGGCTGTGTTCTTCCATCTTGGTCTCCAGTTTTATCTCTCTGTATATTTCCTATCAAATAGAATAGTGCTCAAGTATATGTAGAAGTAGTAATATATGAGCAGATCTCCCTACCAAGTGTTTTTTGTGGAATTAAATTCCGGAGTGGATGCAATGGGTTACGGCGTTGATTATAGTCGCTGAGTTAATATTTTATGTTCATATTCATGTCTACATTGAATAAAAATGAATCGTTGTATGATTGTATACATTTATTCTATAATGAGTATTGTATATAATAAATATTATAAACTTGAAAGAGTTCCAACATCATTTTGAATGAAAAAATAGATGATGATAGATTTTCATCCATTTGTATATATCTACATATATCTGATTTGAAATGATATAATAATTCATTAGTCCATTGAATTTTAATTAATTTTTGAGTGAGGGCTTTATCCCACACCTTCCTTTGAATTTTCTTTAAGTAATCATTTATACTCACGGTTTTTGACATTTTAACAACTGTTTTAAAATTGTTTTTTTTAGTCATGAGATGAAACACTTCTTCAGGATTGTCAATGTATTTATGTGTTGTGTATGGTCGGTATTGTATCGGTGAAAGTTCTCCATATAACGAGGCTAGAGTTAGCAAATGCTGCGTCAAACAGAATGCTATAGCTTGTAATGTCAACCGATATCTGGCCTTTTCCTGAACAATGACATTTTCTTTTATGTACTTATGATATATCTTTGGGAGGAAGTCCTTTACTCTATATGCTTTTGAACTCATACTGAACTAAAATAAAAAAGTTATGTATTAGTATAAGATGATTAAACAGTGTTGTAAAATAATTACAAACTTTTTATTCTTTTTAACTTCTATTAAATAGTGTTTTTATTAATTCTTACCTTATCACCAAGAAATCAGCTGTACTAGTTGATCCTCCGGAGGTTATTGCTGGAGAGAATTGTTTCTATGCAGAGAGAGCTGTTCTTATATACTATAAGCCACACCTAGTCATTTAGCTTATAACCATTAAAAACACTCACGCGAAAACCCTATCATAATAGTGTTATTGCGTGAAATATTCCTGTTTTATTCGCGTGAAAATAATTATTTTATTCCCGCGAAAGCATTATTCGTCTTTTCGCGTGAAAATATGTTTTTTTAGTTTTTTTTTTTGATTTGCGTGAAAACTGGTTGCATTCACGTGATAAAAGAGACTTTTATTTACTGTTATTCGCGTGAAAAATTAGATTGTTTTTCATGGTTTATTCGCGTGAAAAATAATTATTTTATTCCCGCAAAAACATTGTTTTTCCTTCGCATAAAAAACATGTTTTTAGCATTAAAATAATTGGTTTAGATCTGCGTGAAAAATTGTTGCATTTGCGTGAAAAGAGAGACTTTTATTTACTGTTATTTTTGTGAAAATATTGGTTTCTTATTTGCGTGAAAATAAAATTGTTATTCACGCGAGAACATTGGTTTTTATTCGAGTGAAAATGAATTTTTTATTCCCGCGAAAGCATTGTTTTTCTTTTCGCGTGAAAAATATGTTTTTTCATTGAACTCAATCCGTGTCAATGGGTGCAAGTTTACCCATTTAAGAGATGAGGGTTTCAGACAGAAAGCATCCAGTTCACCAACAGTGAGCAAAGGAGCAACACCTACTGAACCTTCCATTGCAACTACTAGGAGCTCTCAATCTTCATAAAGGTAAAAACAAAAAATAATTATTTTCTGTAGCTAACACAACTAATTGAAAGTTTACGACCTATCTATCTTTAAAATTAATTACAAAGAATTAATCAAAATCTTGGTTTTTTTTCAGAATGAATACTTAAGGCAAAGGAAGCCAACCGATGAATGTAGAAGCGGAATTTCAGCAAACTCTTTCCCCACCACCTTCTCCTATCTTCCATACGCCAGAAAGTCAGTTGGTGATTGATGAACCCAGATCCAAACAAGATTTTACTCCAGTCACATCTCCTAATAACAAGTTGTCTTCAAAAAGAACACCTGTGATGAAACAAACTTTCATCGATTTGACAAAAGATGATATTGAAAATGTCTCGAACTGCAAAAAACGAGTTTTGATAGATGTTGGAGACGATACACTTTTTCGTCACACCAGAATACTCTTTCAAGATGCCAGAAGTAGTGAACTAACCACTCTCACCTACAAGAGCCCCGGGTTGTTAAACTCTCTCTCTCCAGATAGTCTAGAAAAACTTGAAGAATCCATGGAAATCTGCGAACTACCAATACCAACAGTTATGGAGGTGTTATCCGTTGAATTCCGTGATGAATCAAAGTGTACCATCATTTACAACTATCGAAAAGATAAAAAGAGAATTCGAGTGAAGAGTGATGTTTCAACCAAAATAGGACAGGTCGTTAATGAAGCTGAGCAAACACGCTCAATTGTTTTAATTTATATGGGAGAAGGAAAGACAGGAGATGCGATTTTTCGTACTGCTGGTTGCCAAGGATGTAATCGAAAGATCAACGATCCATTCAACACATTATCAGGCAAGAGTATGAGACATATACAGGCTTATTTCAGCGTTGCTCACTAACATGACTTCCCATCAGGAAGTGTTATAGCTTATGAGAATCCTGGAATGCTAAGAATATGTGATACTGGTTGGAACAAGACTACCAATATTCTAGTGGCTAATTACAGATGTATGGTAAACGGAGAGCTACTGATTGGAGATATTAACATCCCTGCTCAAATAGCTTCAGCTGTGGTGTCAGAAAAAAGCGGTGTTATCGTATTCAAAGGACTAACACAAACTACGAACAGCACGACTTTCTACGATGTCATTCTACTCTCGGCTCTCCAAGCTTTCATTCAAGCCTCTGAACTGTTTGATACTTTGCTACAACACAACTTCCTCTCCTACCTTGATGAGAATGAAAAAAAGGATTGTCCAGAACAGCACATCGAAACCTTAATCGAAAACACAAGGGATGTATCTCGCCTTCTATGATGGTAAATTTCATTTCTATTTACAGTAGGTTCCAAAGTATTTTTTAAATTAATTCATATAACTATGTATGATAGAGTCATTAGTTACTATGTCTTTTAGATATAACTAAAGAGTGCTCCTGAGGAAGAAAATGAGAAGATCTTATTTACATCTTGCAAGAGATGAACTCCTCAACGTCAACTTTGAACATTACAAAAACATAGTTGTTGTAGATTCTGTAGTATTTAGCACAAATACTGAGATAAATTGTATTTTATTCACTTTATTTGTTATAACAAATAAAATTCAATTATAATGATTTATTTTAACATATTACTTGGCAAATTAGTTCCTTGTATGTGCACTCCATCTATTCCTTCTACTGTATTATCTTGTATGAACTCGAAGTTAGGATAAGTCTGTATGATAAATCTTCGTATTGAGTGATCTCTCATCTCACTATCTCCTATATCTTGTGAACTTCTAACAATTTCATCCATACTCCAACCTCTACTTCCCAGTAAACAAAAGTATACACAATAATCGCCACATACAGTTGACAAGAAATTTTGTAGTTGCGTTTCATTACTTTGTATTGTTTCATATCCTCTGTGAATACTTAGTATTTCATTTACATCGGTGTAGAAGGAAACAGAACGTCCAAACGCGTCGAAAAAATCCACCTCTGAATCATAAGCGTACACAGCCAACCAATGCTCTCTAGGTTGGTGAGAATAATGGGTGTTGAATATGAAACATCCTGTTGGAAAATTGCAAATTTGCTTCCAAAACTGATCTCTAGCTCCAACGTGAATCCCTACACTTTGACATAAATCGCTTGAAGATAAGATCGAACGAATCTGTATGGTATTTATCTCTAGCTTTCTATTTAGAGCACTGCGTCTCCGGCGATAGCTAATTGAAGAATGCTATCCATCTCCAACACGCCATCTTTTACAAAGTATGCTACCAGGGATAAGCCGTCAGCTGTGTTAGTGCAAAAGCGAATTTCCACACTTGTTGTGACATTTTTCATACAGTGAAATCCTTCTTTAAGAAAATCACCAGTCAAATCAAATCCATAAAACGTAGTGCCATCAAGGTATTGTTCTTTCGTAATACCAAGACTATCACCATCGAGCAAAGTTCCAGTAGCGTGTAGAAACTGATGATATTCTCTTCCAAAAACCCCTTTAGCATAATCTGGCTCAAATCTCCTTCTGATCGGACAATCACCAACTCTCAATACAATACTATCAACATTAGCGTGTTGCATCCTATACGGATTCAAGGCGAAACGTCAGTAGTAATATATGAGCAGATCTCCCTACCAAGTGTTTTTTTGTGGATTAGATCTCGGGGGTTATGCAATGGGTTACGGCGTTGAATGAATTTGCCGAGTTTATATTGTATTTCATTTGAGGGGCATTTGAGTGGCATTTGAGTGGCATTTAAGTGGCATTTGAGTCTTGATTATTTTTTTACTTAATTTGAACTCATATGGCAGCTAGATTTTGAATGTATGGCATTTAAGTTTTGATAATTTTTTTACATAATTCGAACTCATATGGCATCTTGAGAGAGAGAGGAGAGAGAAGAGAGAGGAGAGAGGAGAGAGAGAGGAGAGAGGAGTTTTATCTACATTGAATAAATGTATTGATCAAAAATGAAACATTATATGATTATATACATTGATTACATACTAAGTAGGGAAAATCTTCCTATATAATATAGCTAGAGTCAGTAAATACTAAGTAATACAAAGCACTACAACTTGTAATGACAATCAATGCATACATACATACATACATACATACATACATATGGTATCTTGAGAGAAAGAAAGAGAGAGAGGAGAGAGGCAGAGAGAGGAGAGAGGGAGAGAGAGAGGAGAGAGAGATTTTTTAGTTTTCTATACATTCATGTATATATGGTTAATTATGTACATATTTATGGGTATATTTATATCTACATAGAGAGAGGAGAGAAGAGATATATCTACATTGAATAAATATATTGATCAAAAATGAATCATTATATGATTATATACATTTATTACATAAGAAGTAGGGAAAATCTTCCTATATAATATAGCTAGAGTCAGTAAATACTAAGTAATACAAAGCACTACAACTTGTAATGACAATCAATGCATTCATACATACATACATGCATATGGTATCTTGAGAGAGAAAAAGAGAGAGATGAGAGAGAGATCTTTTAGTTTTCTATACATTCATGTATATATGGTCAATTATGTACATATTTATGGGTATATTTATATCTACATAGAGAGAGAGAGGAGAGAGAGAGGAGATATATCTACATTGAATAAATATGTTGATCAAAAATGAATCATTATATGATTATATACATTTATTACATAATAAGTAAGGAAAATCTTCCTATATAATATAGCTAGAGTCAGTAAATACTAAGTAATACAAAGCACTACAACTTGTAAGGAATAACAGCTAATGCATAGTTTGTTCCTTTACAATGATGTCTTTGATGTACTGATGTTATATCTTAGGAAGGAAGACTTCTGTTCTATGTGCTTTTAATTTCGTAATGAACTAAAATAAAAAAGTTATGTATTAGTATAGAATGATTGAGCAAAAATGTAAAATAATTACATGAAGTTGAATTTTAGTTCTAGTTACATTCGATAGTTTACATTATATAGAAAAGGAAAACAACTCACCAAGTTACATTGTTCAGCTTGTTCTTTCTTGAGCATTATTTTCACTAAGTGCTTTTGATTCTCTTTCATCTATCTAAAACAAAACAAAAAGTACTTTATAAATACGTTGTAAAAAATACACTAATTATACCAAAAAAGTACTTTTTCTTACCTGGAAAATGTATATATTCAACATTTTGTTGTAAAAAATACACTAATTACACCAAAAAAGTCCTTTTTTTCACCTGGAAAATGTATATATTCAGCATTTTGTTGTAAAAAATACATTATTTACACCAAAAAAGTCCTTTTTTCACCTGGAAAATGTATGAGAGAGGAGAGAGGATACCATTAGTCCTCTAGATGATGAAAATTTACAGTAAATTTTGTGTAATACAAAGTACTTTAACTTCATTTATCCACTTGAGACTACATATCATCAGCATTCGAGATCGAGTTTACATATAAGAATAGTTGTATTTGTATACATCTAGAGAGGGGAGAGAGGAGAGAGGTTAGAGGAGAGAGAGGAGATATCTTGAGAGAGAGGAGAGAGGATACCATTAGTCCTCTAGATGATTAAAATTTACAGTAAATTTTGTGTAATACAAAGTACATTAACTTCATTTATCCATTTGAGACTACATATCATCAGCATTCAAGATCGAGTCTACATATAAAAATAGCTGTATTTGTATATATCTAGAGAGAGTTTAGAGGAGAGAGGTTAGAGGAGAGAGAGAGGAGACTTGACCATAAATATTTCATTTAGTTATATATATTTACACTTATTATGTTTACCATACATGTAGTCAGCGTTAATTTTTGATTTTGTTTAAAAATTATTATTATTTCTGGTAAAAAACTACATTAGTTAAGTTTTAAAATCATATGAATGAAATTTGTGTCAATTTAGCATCTACTGCATTATATATTTACAATATTACTTTGTAATTATTAGTGAAAGAAATTATGAAATACCGGCCAGTAATGAAGTAATTCAGTAAGGAAATTGATTGGAATCGTAGTAATATTTTTTAAATACAACATTGCTTTGCAACAACTATTAATGAAAGCAATTGTGAAATGAAGACTCAAAGTACATGGATTTTGAAGACAGCATACTTCTCCAACACAGCAAGAATTCATTTCAAGATCTACCACCTACTTAGATGATACCAAACCAATGAAGACTCAAACTACATGGATTTTGAAGACAGCATACTTCTCCAACACAGCAAGAATTCCTTTCAAGATCTACCACCTACTTAGATGATACCAAATCAATGAAGACTCAAACTACATGGATTTTGAAGACAGCACACTTCTCCAACACAGCAAGAATTCCTTTTAAGATCTACCACCTACTTAGATGATATCAAACCAATGAAGACTCAAACTACAGGGATTTTGAAGACAGCATACTTCTCCAACACAGCAAGAATTTCTTTCAAGATCTACCACCTACTTAGATGACACCAAATCAATGAAGACTCAAACTACATGGATTTTGAAGACAGAACACTTATCCAACACAAAAAGGATTCCTTTCAAGATCAACCACCTACTTAGAGATACCAAGCCAATGAAGACTCAAACTACATGGATTTTGAAGACAGCATACTTCTCCAACACAGCAAGAATTCCTTTCAAGATCTACCACCTACTTAGATGATACCAAACCAATGAAGACTCAAACTACATGGATTTTGAAAGACCACCTACTTAGATGATACCAAACCAATGAAGACTCAGACTACATGGATTCTACTTTGATGATGCTGACAAAGAAAACTGTCCAAAACAAGAGCTCAAGAAGCTAATCTATAACTCAAGGCAATCATATCTTTATAGGTGAGTTTTACTAATTTTTACCATAAATTAAACAAAATGCTGAATATATACATTTTCCAGGTGAAAAAAAGGACTTTTTTGATGTAATTAGTGTATTTTTCTTACAACAAAACGCTGAATATATACATTTTCCAGGTCAAAAAAAGACTTTTTTGATGTAATTAGTGTATTTTTCACAACAAAATGTTGAACATATACATTTTCCAGGTGAAAAAAGGACTTTTTTGATGTAATTAGTGTACTTTTTTACAACAAAATGCTGAATATATACATTTTCCAGGTGAAAAAAAACTTTTTGGATGTAATTAGTGTATTTTTTTACAACAAAATGCGGAATATATACATTTTCCAGGTGAGAAACGGACTTTTTTGGTGTAAATCATGTATTTTTTACAACAAAATGCTGAATATATACATTTTCCAGGTGAAAAAAGGACTTTTTTTGATGTAATTAGTGTATTTTTTTACAACAAAATGCTGAATATATACATTTTCCAGGTGAAAAAAGAACTTTTTTTGGTGTAAATAATGTATTTTTTACAACAAAATGCTGAATATATACATTTTCCAGGTAAAAAAAGGACTTTTTTGGTGTAATTAATGTATTTTTTACAACAAAATGCTGAATATATACATTTTTCCAGGTAAAAAAAAACACTTTTTTGGTGTAATTAGTGTATTTTTTACAACATATTTATAGAGCAAGTATTTTTTGTTTTGTTTTAGATAGATGAAAGAGAATCAAAAGCACTTGGTGAAAATAATGCTCAAGAAAGAACAAGCTGAACAATGTAACTTGGTGAGTTATTTCCCTTTTCTAATAATGTAAACTATCCAATGTAACTAGAACTATAATTCAAATTCATGTAATTATTTTACATTTTTGCTTAATCATTTTATACTAATACATAACTTTTTTATTTTAGTTCATTACGAAATTAAAAGCACATAGAACAGAAGTCTTCCTTCCTAAGATATAACATCAGTACATCAAAGACATCATTGTAAAAGAACAAACTATGCATTAACTGTTATTACTTTGTTTTTATTACAAGTTGTAGTGCTTTGTATTACTTAGTATTTACTGACTCTAGCTATATTATATGGGGAGATTTTCCTTACTTATTATGTAATAAATGTATATAATCATATAATGATTCATTTTTAATCAATGTATTTATTCAATTTAGATATATCTCCTCTCTCCTCTCTCTCTCTCTATGTAGATATAAATATACCCATAAATATGTACATAATTGACCATATATACATGAATGTATAGAAAACTAAAAGATCTCTCTCTCCTCTCTCTCTGGACATGTACATAAATGGACATGAATATGGACATGAATATGGACATGTACATAAATGGACATGAATACGTACATGTACATGAATATGGACATGTGCATGAATGGATATGGATATGTACATAAATTGAAATGAATATGGACGTGGGTGATTTTTCAACATATTTTATAGCATTCAATATACTTATTATGTAATAAATGTATATTATTCAATGTAGATATAAATATACCTATAAATATGTACATATTTATCCATATATACATGAACGTATAGAAAACTAAAAAATCTCTCTCCCTCTCTCCTCCCTCTCCTCTCTCTCAAGATGCCATATGTATGTATGCATTGATTGCCATTAAAAGTTATAGTGCTTTGTATTACTTAGTACTTACTGACTCTAGCTATATTATATGGGGAGATTTTCCCTCCTTATACTAATTTGGTGATTTTCCAACATATTTTATAGCATTCAATATACTTATTATGTAATAAATGTATATTATTCAATGTAGATATAAATATAACCATAAATATGTACATAATTATCCATATATACATGAATATATAAAAACTTAAGAATCTCTCTCTCTCCTCTCTCTCCTCTCTCTCCTCTCTCTCCTCTCTCACCTCTCTCTCCTCTCTCTCCTCTCTCTCCTCTCTCTCTTCTCTCTGCTCTCTCATCTCTCCTCTCTCCTCTACCAAATACTCCTCTCTCCTCTCTTGCAGTTATTTCCCAAATACTGTAGATTTTAACCATCTAGAGGACTAATTTGGTGATTTTCCAACATATTTTATAGCATTCAATATACTTATTATGTAATAAATGTATATTATTCAATGTAGATATATATATATCCATAAGTATGTACATAATTATCCATATATACATGAGTGTATGGAAAACTAAAAAAAATCTTTCTCCTCTCTCTCCTCTCTCTCTCCTCTCTTTTCTCTCCTCTCTTTTCTCTCCTCTCTCCTCTCCCCTCTCTCCTCTCTCTCAAGATACCATATGAGTTCGAATTATGTAAGAAAATTATCAAAACTTAAATGCCATATGAGTTAGAATTATGTATAGAATTATCAAAACTTAAATGCCATACATTCAAAATCTATACGCCATATAAGTTCAAATTAAGTAAAAAAATAATCAAAACTCAAATGCCACTTAAATGCCACTCAAATGCCACTCAAATGCCCCTCAAATGAAATACAATATAAACTCGGCGAATTCATTCAACGCCGTAATCTATTGCCTCAACCCCGAGATATGATCCACAAAAAAAGACTTGGTAGGGAGATCTGCTCATATATTACTACTAACGTCCTTTCATAGCGTTGAGATCAATTAAACCTAAATAGCTTTGTTTGGGTTTTTGTTTGTTTTCTCCCAAAGTGATGTCAATCTGCGCAACACCAGCGCGGATTTCATATAGCTTAATCCGTTTTCGATCAACTGGATAAATGTAGTTGTGACCTTCCAATGCCAAACTGAGTTGGGAGTTTTGTATTGTAGGATTCACTTTAACTTTACAAAGATGAAGTTCAAATTTATCAATTCTAATCTTCGCTCCTCCTGCGGGTGCCTCATCTGCAGGAAACAAGGCTAGTTTGCTGGAGGCATGCTCAAACTCCAGCTGAAAACTAGGACCAGGGATTATTAGTTTTTTTTTGCTGAAATAACGCTAGATGAGGTTTCCCAGTTAATTCTATCACCTTCCCACCTTTGATCAGAGCTCCCCTCGTTTTCTTCTCTGCAGTTTTGTGATCACTAGCGTCTTTGCTAGTCGAATCATCATACAACTGTCCTTCCATCTTACCTTGATATTTCTTTCTGTCTGCACTGTTTTCGAGTAGTTGTGAAAAGTAAGAGGGTAAACCATAATTGTTAGCGTATTCAACAGTAGTTCCTTCTATCGACATTTTCAACTCGCTGAATAATGTATGCATTGAATCCCCCATCCACACAGCTGCATCATCATCAGTACCAGCAATATTGGTTCCATCATCTTGAACAACTGTGGCTTCAACTTGCAGAAACGAGTTGTAGAGATCTGTGTAATGTTCAGTGCTCCCTGACAAGGTTAACTCAATACTACCATAAGGATCTAACCCATCAGGTCTGACAACAACGTATTGAGATCTCTCTACCGATATGTTTGTTGGCTGCGTAGCAAACACATCCAACGATGGATTTATGTAGTAGGAAGAACCTTCCAACTTATTACCCGTTGTTCCATTTAGACTAGCCATCTTTTGCGAGTGATGATTGCTTGAAGCGTTACCACTTAATGAACATAAATATCAAGCTCTGGTGTCTTTATACCGGATTCTGTCGGTATTAAAATATGGAACGTTTACCAACACCTCTCATTTTTTTTCCACCTCTTGTTTGTCTCCTTTTCACACGATCTGGGCGAACTGCACTGAGCACATCTCCCCCAAAATCATTCAAATCTTCCAATCCCCTCTTCGTTGCCGATGCTGCAAAGCTATGTCCATCAATAACATCGCGCGCTACATTGCCACCTACAGAGAGCTCTCTCTTTCCCAGACTAATTGCTCCTCTTTTCAGCAGTGGTGTTGCGGATTTGAGTATACTTGAAAAAATACTACCAAGACCATTTCCTCTCATATTAGGCATCACTCGTCATCCGCCATACACTCCAATTTCATTTCCAGCTTGCATCTTGTGGTACTCATAAAAAAAATCTTTCGAGTCCTCAGGGTTTTACCGTACCAAACTCATTATAATTGTTTTTCTCTAAAGTGAACCGTCAACACGACCTTTCCACCATCAAATGGTATTCGCTCACCATCGTCACTTGTTATAAGTACTTGGATCAGATCACTATTTAGTGATGAAGCATTGACATAGTGAGGATTTTTAAATTCCTAATACACAACACTATTCTTCTTTCCTTGAACCGGAACTACTCTCAGTAAAGGTACATTCGTATCTCCTACCATTCTATTATCAACAATGTTGGAATAGACATACAGAGATGTTAGTCCGGAGTTTATATCAGGAGGTGAAACATTATTGTATCTACCACGAGGATACGTAGTTTTCGGTTCAAATCCAAAAATATATGCCAGATCTCGTGAAAAGCTCATGGTTGTATCAGGATCGCTGTTCATTAGTAAACTGGTGTTGGTGACTTTGTTGCAGGAGATGGTGAATTTCTTGTCTAAATCCATTTCACTCATTCTCTTTCGTATAATCACCTCCAACTCCTCCAAACTATCATATCTTCCATTACCGATTAAGATGAAGGACTTTTCGCTTCAACCATAGACATTAGTCTTTTCTAGACATATTTTCCCTTCGGTAACATTCTTCCAATTATTAGAATAACAAATATCTAGCAGAGCTACCTCCCATTTACTGCCGTTGATAACCAAATGATTATATAGTCTCACTGTAAAATCCAAATTGCTGTTATCAGGAAACTTTTCAGCGCCAGAGTTCGAGGGTAAAGTTATCAGCATCGACATTTTTCCAATGTATGATGATTATATCAAACGTTCTTTCCCTATAAACTATTCATCTACCCACTCGTTGAACTTTTCTCCGTACCCGAACCGCTTAACCAGAATCTGATTTTTACCTCTTCTCGTTCTTCTTCCCAATATCTTTTCAATTCTGAAACTCGTGGGTTTTTTTACTTTTTGCAACTCTTTTTCGTAAAAGGTGCCATTGATCATCTCCTCAGCTAAATCTTTTACCCTATATACAACAGGTTTCTCATCGGTAAGCACATCGGTGATTATAAAAGTCTCAATCGTCCAATTCGGGGTGTATCTTCTTTCAAACCCTCTTCTTGTCTTACTTATTCTCACATAATCCCCAATCTTTGATTTTGCTTCTGTAGTTAAACTGTGTTCACCTCCTTCATACACACGATTCCATAGAAGTTCCTGATTCTGAAAATGCACATCATTCGGTCTCATACCTATAACACTGTGAACAGTGTTGTTGTATGCGTTAACCATTTCTGGTAAAATATCAATGTATCTGTCATCATCTTCATACGTCAGATATCTGTATATGTTCTCTTTTAAAGTTCTGTTAAAACGTTCCACCATTGATGCCTTTATCGTCTCATTTTCGGTTGTAAAGCACTTGATATTCTTTTCCGCCAGGAGAGTCTTGACATTGACATTGTCAAACTCTTTACCTTCATCAGATTGTAAAGCTTTATAGTTTTCCCTTCTAGTATTCTTCTCAATCCTATGGCTACAACCTGTCCTGATTTGGAGATGAGTGGTACTGCCCATCCTTTTCTACATAAAGAATCAACAGCAGTCAGTAAGAATGCTGTATTATCGTTTTTTCTTTTCGAGATCGAACATCCATCAAATCTACCTGAATCTGTTCCCCTATTCCAGCTACAATTGTAGGACGACGCTTAAACTTAGTTACAGCTCTTTTATGTTTAGGCATCCTCTCCACTCAACCATTCATGGATTCTTTTTTCCCCCTCCCGTTTTCTCTGAGCTTTCAGTAAAGCTCTAGCTCCTTGTAGAGATGTATGTAATGCAGGATTGTAATACAGCTCTGTTAGCGTGTTGATGTCCATGAATTAGTACCGTGAATGACCAAATTTTTCTTCTGACTCTGATGTGTTTGGTGTGGGGACTTTGTGACAGTTGTGATTCCTTGATTAATTAGCAAGATTTTAAATTTACTTTAATTGGTATTTCCCGATTGTATTTTACCTCCTTCGGTTAGAACATCTCGTAGTAAAGTTTTGGAAGCCCTAGAATTCCACCAATGCTCTCCGATTTTCAGCCTGTTTTTCTCCGAGTCGAATCTACCAATTTTACTCAGATTATTCAACATTCTGACACCAATCGTTTGATCACCCTTTTTTGTTGTTAAATCAGCTACCTTTTTTTCAAACTCTTCTAAACGATCGCTCTCACTATCATGTTCATCTTCTCTATCAGTGACAAATGTATTTCCAAGTAGGGTTGAGTCTTCACTATCAAACAGCTTTGTTTTTACTGATTCTAACCCGATGTCATCATCAACATTTGGTGAATGGGCGTTAGGTTTATCATCAATAACTGTGCTATTGGCCAAAGGAGAAGTAGGCTATATCTTTTTTTTTGTTAATGGGACTCCAACCAACCACTTGTGTCTTATTTTGATTATTTTTAATCTTTTTGACATCCGACAAGTACCTCCATAGGTTTTGAACATTTTCATCTAACTTTTCGTGTGAGGATAAGTCAGAATCATGAGCTGTTTCTAGTAGAGCATTTCGCTTTCTCTTCATATCTCTCACTGTTATAGCCTCCATAGGATTATAATACAATGTAGGTGTGGTCTTCTCTTCCTTTACCACTGTTTTATTCTCATTCTTTTCCATTAATCTATAGTATTTGTTTTCAGAGAGTATAAAAATACGTCTAGAGAATGTTAAAGATTGACGATTCATCTTTTTATTGATGATAAAACAGATACAATAGGAGTTATATTAGCGTTCAAAAGATTGCCTCTACCAGTCTGAGTCAAAATTTTATGCTTATCATCAATTGTTCCTCTAGCAGTTAGTTTATGTAGTTCCTTCTTGTAACGCTGCATCTCAATAAACTGCTCAGAATCAGGAGGAGCATCAACTAATATAATATTTTAACACTTTCTATCAATGATTGAAACAAATCTGAGTTGGCCTTTTCGACTATAGCAATTTTTCCTCTCTTACTCAGCTCATCCAGAGCTAAGATCGCCGTTTTATTCCGCATCATTCGTGTTGAGACTTTCATCTTTATCTTCTAGCTTCTCCTGTTCCTCCTATCACACTTTTCAATATCCCAGGAATTACAGTGCTGATAATAGGTCCTAGTAGAGCAGATAAAAATCCTCCTTTCTGCAATACAAATTTCTGGTCATCTAACGCTGATTTTCTTACTAAAGCGCTAATATTCTCCGTGTTCCGCTGCAACTGATTATACTGAGATGTTGTCAATGGTATCGTTCCATTTATAATAGCTTTAGCGCATTCCATTAGAGTCATAATAAGCTCCTTTTTGGCTTTGGCTATAACAGACTTTTGAATAGCAAAGGTTGCATCGTTGAGTGATAACAACACAGCAGCATTTCTTTTTAATTTTTTCTCCAAAGCTTTAGTCATTATACCGCTTTCGTGCTGCATTGTTGAATAACAAAATATGTATGAGGTGAAACGAATAGTAATTGTATTTATATCCTTTTACTTGGGTACATATAATATCATAGGGAGATCTGATGTAAAGTTTCCCAATAGTCTGTGTTGTTCATTCGTTTGCTGAGTCATGTCTATTTGTATATAAGAGTATGGTTTCTTTGTTGCGTCTTCAAATGCCTTTTGTAAATATTTTACTCTTGAGGGAAAACATTGTCGAGCCAAATAGGAAATAGAAGTAGCATCTCAAGGGTTTTTAAAAAGAAATAAACTAATGACTATTCAAGGAAATTGTACGATTCCCTTTTAAAAACAGATTCTGAACAATAAAAAATACAATTATGTTCAAATGATGACTATGTTTTGTATACAGAGCATTGGCGTCGGCTTTACCAGAAACTTCATCCATGAGATCATCAATTATCAACCATCGGTTTTGTCCATCTCTGGGGAAACTCACTGTTATATCTATCATGCCTTCATGAAAAATCACTCCTGGTACATCATCAAAGGCTTTTTGATAGGCTCCATAACAGAAGTGAATTTCTGTTGGTGGAGGGTGAGCTATAGTCTGACTAGCTTCAATCATTTGTAAAATCGCTTGTGTCTTCCCCGATCCAGTTGGTCCTGCAATCATTGCCGTAAAAGGAGAACGCATCCTCGGGTCATAATCTTCAGGCTTCCCATTCATCATAAAAAGATGTTCATCAACCAACAGTAGTTTCATGTATGATTCCAACGGGAGAGTTTCCCGCTTTTTGTAATTCTTGCATAGCATCTTCATACATACTAAACTCAGTAACACCTCCAAAAGTAGAAAATCCTACGACAAATACCAAAATCCTCATAATTTTTGCTTTACGCTTCATACTTGGTAAAAAATCTATCATATCACTCGTAGTACCATCAACAATATCAACTTCATTCATCGGTCTCATCTCAAAATCATCCTCTATCGACATCTTAGCTTCCAATAACAATACAATCATACAACGATTCATTTTTATACAATGTAAAAAACTATAAAAAAAAATACCATAAAATATTAATTCAGCGACTGTAATCAACGCCGTAACCCATTGCATCCACTCCGGAATTTAATTCCACAAAAAACACTTGGTAGGGAGATCTGCTCATATATTACTACTTGTAGATTGAGTATTTTGTACTATTGTTTTTATTTGTCTTACCTCAGCCGTTAGATCAGTCAGCTGCTTTTGTGACTTGGCTACATCAAACTTCAACGTTTTAAACAGAGTCTCAAGGTTGACATAGTCAATATCAGAGGCCTTTCTTGTTTGCTTTTTGTCACTAAAAGACTTGATGTTTATGATAAGAACTCTACCTCTGACTCTCTCACTCATTGGATACACCTGTCGGATACACCAAACAATGTGGATGTTCTCAATCAGCCAGCAAAAACAAAAACTGCCTCAACAATTAGTTTACAATCAAAAACAGTTCAATAATACTTTTACGCCAAGTAAGAAGTTCGATGAAGCCAGCCTGAATAGATGAGATAGTTTAAAATTAAAAACTAGTCATTCACCTTTTCAGTGTTGTCATACAGCAACTTCACAGCTGGTTTGCTGACTGTTTTCAGTCTCATGAGCATCACATCGTCTATATCAGTGGAACAGTATTTTTTTTCTTCAACATCTGACAGATCACTGTCCGCATCATCACTTGCACCTTGAGCATTATTTGGTAGCTCCTCAGAATTGGCACCTGCGCACAAAACACAATGCAAGCAGAAAGTCAAGACAAGTGTGACTAAATGAGCCCTCAGCAGACACCACAGTGGAGACAGACAGTTTTCTGTCCATATTTGTAGGAGAATATGTGATTATTGGACCTACTAGGGCTCGGTGTATGCAGACATCCCTAAACATTTAAATGTTTATAAGAGCTAAATGTTAATAGGAAGTATTTTCAGTGACTACATGCGACCATTACTTAGATTTAGCATAGTTGTAATGCCGAAAATGTCATTTAAGCTTTTATTTAAGTTCCTCAACCTGACACCAAGTAAATGAAAACGTAAATTTCACAGCACACTTGTAGCTTTTGCTCATTTGTAAACAAGACGCATTCTAGGAACTGGTTTTTAGGAAAACATGAGTTAGTTATATCTGCTTTCTTAGGATGTATGTAATATTTTGGGTTTTCTATGTATTGTAATGGATTCCGGTCTGTTACCACGGACATCCACTAGTCTCGAGTATTCTACCTCTCTCCAGAGGGGACACTGTACTGACCGACAGTGACAACTGTATAGGGCAACCGAATTACCCGGTAAGGCAAGAGCCCATGGCTCAAACAAACAGTACCGAGTAGTGTTTGCTATAGTGGCTTTATTACAAAGCAGTCCTGAGGGTAATTATTCCTCTAGGTGTTTAGCAATATAAGAATACATGCTATGGCTCATTGTAATGAATGCACTGATTATCAGTAGGAGCTCTCCTTTTATAGGAGAGCTAAGGAACACAAAACATATAAGATACAATGCACAGGAAGTAATGCAACCAATGACATCAATTATATAAATACTTAACCAATCACAATGCAATGCAAGATAATACAAGGAGGTGCCAAGTGGCTAAAGGCGGAGTCTTTTCTCCCAACTGTCCAATGACATCTCCTACAGGGTCCACAGGCTGTATATAGAATCAGGTCCACTAAGTTGGTACTTTAGGGGTAGTCACTTCCTGTTTACGACCTTGACTAAGTTCCTGAACATCTTTACAGATCCTCGTCTAAGGCGGCCATCTTGTGCCGGCCCAGTACAGCTGTACCGGGTCGGTAGAGGTCACTACCGACCCTGCAGGGGTCAATACCGGCCCTGCTTACTATGCTACCGGCACAGTATGACTTCCTACCCAACAGCTATTAACCAAATGCTGTGGGCAGAAGTCTAGTGCATTGCTTCGCAAGGTTTCTAGTGTAAACTACCTGTTTACCCCTAGAGTGCACTGAAATCTACCACAGTATGTAATTACATTTTTAACCACAACAAGAAAGTGACTAGTCAAAAAGTACAAACTTGAAAAAAAGAAGAGCAACAGAAATATACTTATGTTTGACTTGCTGTTGAGAACAAAAATGACAAATTAATGCTACAAAAAACTTACATTGAAAGTGGCTCATAAAAATATAGAAATGTGCCAAAAAAAATTAAAATGGAAGTGGCTGCCTTCAAATTCCTAGCCAAATTGTGGCAGAAAAGCGCTTAGCAATTCACCTCAGCCCAAATCTCACTTATTCTTCATTTCATGACTTTTATTTTTTCAGGACCAGTTTTAGCTAACCTATTTTTATTTCATTTACCTGCAGGTTATGGGTCTGCGCTAACCGCTACACCTTATGAGTCACTCAAAGTACAGGCAATCACTTTTGTTCAAGCAGATAACAAAATACAATGGTTGTTTGTAAATGAAGACAATTCGCAAGGAGCTGAGATTAGCCTAGAACATCATGGTTACTCAATAAAGTATTGTAAACTGGTTAATAAATCATAATGCTGATAATTCAAAGATTGCAAAATGATTACAGTAAGCTGAAAGTGGCATCATTGTGAAGCGATATATTTAGTTAATGCAACTGTTTCATGTGATTTATTTTTATTGATGGCAATTATTTCAATGCAAGTTTTGAGGATGTCAAACTGGTTTGTTAAAATAAAAAATTGGGCTCACTTATTAAAAGTAACCAACTCTTTAATTTCATTCAAACGACGATCGATATAAATAAATGCTCGCTGTCCATTACTTTTTAGTCAGTCGGTTGCATTTTGATGATTCAGGGGTTTTCAACAAAATTATTGATTATTGATTAAACTTTATATTGATCTAATCATTTTTATTCGAATCTGTTAGGCTGAGATATGTCATAAATACTCTCATTACCATCATCGAGCCAGATAAGCAAGCCAATTACATATTTATGAAATTTCGTGCTAAGCACACGTGTATAGAACTCACGTTCATGGTTGGATGCAAATCCAGACTCTATATCCTTTAAATACTCTTCAAGCTCCTTTGCCTCATTGGAACTGATATGAAAACCTAGAAAGTACAATTATGTACCTCAGTGGCTGGCACGCATATAAGAGAATGCAGTCAAGAAGTTTCAGAGAGTTTGTATTAGCAAAATTGAAATATTTATGTTTTTGCAGTTAGCTCAATAAACTGAAGCAGTGGTGCTCATGAGAGTAAAGAATACATCTTACATGGTTTAACCAATGCTTGTGGCACTGTTGGTTTCATCTCATCGTCAAATGTATCACACCGGCGGCATGTACCTAGCTCCATTGCTGAACCGCTGATTGCTTTGTTGATGTCTTCTATATTTGTTGAACGAAACCAGTGCTGATTGACACTGAGTGTCGGGTTGCTATCTCTCAGAAACAAGCAGTGAGCGCAATAGAAAAGCATTTCAAAATGAACGGCTTTCCAAACTTTGGTTAACAGACTGCGAACTGTATTTGCAATTTCCAACAGCAATTTCCATGAGGTTCCAAGTTGCTTCACTGAAGTTGAAACTTGAAGAGTGATTTTTCTATCATTGACATTGTGTACTACATGAACAGCATATTTTCCATGTCGTATGGTTGCACCATTTCTTGCCACTTGTCTGATAGTATTCTGGTCATCAACCTGATCTAACACAGCTACTGTAACAAGCTGGAAAACATACTCTGGAACTGGTAAACCTCTCAAAACCAATTCTAACCTTAATTGCAAATCTCCTTCTCCTTTCCATGCACTACCCAGAAAATGGGATGAAAATGATGGAACAATGAAGCAACTACTGTGTTTTCGTTTAATGGGACCATGGACAATGTAGAAACTTTTTAGCAGCTGAATTGCCACTTTCATCGGAAAGTTTGAGCTTGTTTCAAACAGATGAGCAAGCAGCACCTCATCTATTTCCCCTGAGGCCAGGAACTCACTCACAAACTGTTGGTATTCAAGAGGGCCAATTCTCTGCTGGTTATAACGAAAGCTAGTAAACTTTGCAATGCGCTCTTTCCAGTGCTCATCAGATAGGTGGTTTACAAGAAGAGCAATGAGGTCCGTTATTTCTGATATTCTGTGAAAAATAAGTTTTGAGAGTGCTGGCAAATTCTGAAACCAAAGAATTCTGCCCGTGTTGTGTAGGTAGCTCAAAATCACTTCTAGTTTGCCTTTTGGAAACTTCTTCTCCACTTCACACAGCTTCACAAATGGTTCTGTGGTATGGCTTGCAATAAATGTTTCAACTTCTTCCCACAACCGAGGGACCTGAACAGAAAAATCTCTACTTCTCTTATTGATGCAATGCTTCAACTGCGCAATGCCTGCTGTTTCAGTGAGAACATCGTTGAATTCGATTATCTCTTCGGGGTGAAAGAGGGGCTCACTTTCATTGGAAAGATGGCGGATGGGAGACGCTTTGTCTCCAAAACTTTCTTTCTCTTCCTCAACTACTTCCACTCTGATCATTTCAGCATTGTCTATGAGGTCTTGCTTGCACTGCTCAAGTTGATCAGCAGTAAGTTTATCAGTGTGTGTGAGAACAAGAATGGGAGGGCCAAGTTTTGGGCTCGCTAAATATAGATGTGACAACCAATCAATACACAACCTTCTGGTTGCTTCCTTTGGACCCCGCAAACTTGACAGCTTTAGAAACTCTTCCATGTTGGTTACAATGACTGGCACGCACTGCTCATTTATCACCAGCTGATAAGTAAGATGATATACTGAATGGCCACCGTAATCAACTAGTTTCACTTTTGAACTGTCTAAAACTAAATCCTCGATGCGAAAAACTTTTGTAGCCTCGTCTAATGCTGAGAGTTTGTCTCGATAAGTGAGCTTTCTTTTTCCCTCTTGCAAGCTTTTGATCATGCTGGTTTTACCAGACAAAGACATTCCGACAACTGCCACTGGTACAACTGTCTGCTCTGTCCCCCTGCCGTCTTTCAGATCTATCAAAAACGTTTTTACAGCTGGCCAGCCTTCTTCACGCACTTCATAAGGTGGAGTTTTCAATGACTCACAACCATTAAATTTCAACTCTTCAAGTTCTTTTAACTCCAACAGTTGTTCCTCCAGGCTCATCAACATCTTGCTGTCTGTCAAAACAAGTCTTTTCAAACACTTCAAGTTGTAGACGACGCATGGAATCTCAGTGAACTTGTTTTTCCCCATAAGTAATTCCTTCAAGTTTGTCAGATTTTCCAAACTGAAATAGAAGTTCCTTTTAAGGGTAAAATACCTATCACTAACTCTGCTGCATTATAGGTCTTCCTGTCTACAAATTGCACTATTTTCACAGAACATTTGCTTTTTTTGCACTGTAGTTTTACCAATTTATTTTTTGTAAATGTATAAATTCTTCAGTTTCAATTTTTCAATATATACTGGTATAAGATGAAGGTTTCTCAAAGCCAAATTTCATCACTTTCTGCTCATAATGCAAGAAAAGACCTTTTATTTAGAAGAGTAACATTCACTTTTCAGCAAACAACAGCATAAATTTTATCAGTAGCAAGAAACTGATAGGATTTTTGGAGTAAATAAGGTGAAGCCATAAAACCTAAAGCATATTTCGATGTCATAAGCTTCAAAAGGCACTAAATGTAATATAACAAAGCCTACAAAACGGCATCCAAATGCACCGCACTTTGTTCTTTTGCAACCGAAAAGGTTTTTGAATAGAATCTAAATAAGCTCATATATTCATCAGGATTTAAACCACTGTGCAGTTTCAATGTTAAGTGACTTTGTTCAAATCAAATAATATCTATTTGAAATAACGTGGATATTCCTAGTGAGTTTTTGGGGCTTTTTAATCATTAGCTAAATTATCAACTCTAATTGATAGCTTCCTGTGCTTTTAGCCATTTTCTATATGCCTCGCCGTCTGTTCTTCTCACTTCTTTAGTTTTTCTGCAGGCATTGATAACTCCCATGGATTACTAGATATAGTTGGAATAAGTTTCTCTTCCTCCACAACGCCGCAGCTCAGATAGGAAACACTGAATTGGCATCGTTAATATATATTTCCTTATACAAATTTAGAACTCAAAATACAAAAGGAAATGTCGATTGAACAACTGAAATTTCCATATATGAACTGATCAGGTGCAAAAACCTACACTGCCAATAAAAAAGTGAAGCATCTATTAAAAATTGAATTCCACACATGTTAACTAATTTTTATACAATATAGCTACCAACATTTATTTGTGATTCAATTAATGTATAAAAGGAAATGCACAAACTAATGTTAGGTGCCCTGTCCATGTAGACATTGTCTATCCAGCTTGCTTGACAGTATAGATTGTCTTAGTAGAACATTTCTGTCTCTCACTCCCTAGATATTTAATCATTCCAGTATCGCAGTTCGATAGGAGGCAGAGACATCTGTTAGAGGCTTTCCAAGTACGGTTTTAACTGAGACTTATTTTTGTTCATCGCATCGCTCTTCCTCAAAAATTTCAAGAAAAAAAAACCAGAATGTGGGAGCCACCCGCCTTGGTTAATCAGTAAAAGTTTCTTTTATTTATTTTTTATTTTCTTATTGAGGTAAGATAATTTGGTAGGCCAAATAAAAACTTTGTGATGAAGGTAGACAAACTCGACTAAAACAAAGGTAACAGTTATCCATGAGACCAATTCGTTTGACTCTGGTTTGCAGAGACGGATAATACAAACAAAGAGGCAACAACTGTCGATTTATTCATACAAGTGGTCAAACTTACACAGGTTACATATCTGCAGTTGGTGGTAGGCACGGTTGTTAGAATGAGGAACGCAACCATAGAAGAGAAGTTACATGATACTTCAAAGCATCCAAGGGGAGCTTTTTCACCAATATTCATTTCAAGCATTATTTTTCTTATACAGAACAAACCCACGAACACAAACCAAGCAAATGAAATGTCTCAGCGGGTGAAAAAATCAACAACAAACAGCAAGCTTTATTGTGAGTCAATTTTCAGTCTGACTTTGAAGTCAAAACCGGTTGAATATCAAGCTGTAAACACTGTTTTCTCTTCCAACAGCCTTTCAACTAATACAAGTCATTGAGTAAAGCACTTACAATAAACTTTGGTTTGCCAGACAGTATGCATGCTAGATTTTGAATAATGTAACAAAATACACTTTCAACATCTTCAAACTCCTTGTGACAAATCAAGGTTAATGGCACAGTCAACATCTAACTTAGCAGGTAAATAATTGGTAAACTGTACATGAATTATTAAACTTTTTCCAGGTGAAGATTGACTTCATTTAAACAGCACAATACTTTCAGGGTTTAATTTCTGCTTCATAGCAGCAGTTGTTATTTGAGCTGCTGGAGCAAGCAACAGAAAACTTAGAGCAAGTATGTTTTCGGACTGGTTGAAGAATAAAAAACGGAAAGCTAAAAACGGAGAATGTGGAGCAACCAGCAACCCTATCAAAATCTAAAATTAAGTTCTATGAGAAATAATTCGAGAGTGGCTAAATGTACAAACATTTTCACAATGCCATAACGGGTTTATGTTGTTTTTTTTGGCCATGTACCACCACTAATCACAAGCTTTGTGCCTCTCCCCAGAGGAGACTGCCAGTATGTTTAGTGGCAACTCTTTCTAAGTGAAGTAACTATTAATGGAGCTATCGACTCGCACATATTAATCAGGGGTATGGCAATATATTAAGTCTTTGCAATAATGGATAAATTTTTATCAGAGAGTCAAGTAGATTTTATTTATTATTTATAACTAATGCAACTACGCAGTTAGATAATTGGATTTTCATAGAGTATATGGAATTTGCATTAAAAACTGTACAGTATCCGAGTTGATGAAGACAGCTTTATCAGCGAGTCAATGGGATTCTATTCATTCTTTTCAAGCTTAGTTTCCTCTTTTGAGTTAAAGATTTAGAATGGCTTAAAATCAAAAACAGCTGCACTCACAGCTACAAAATTTGTGTCTTTGATAAATGCACTTTCATTAGAGGGTCAACTACCTACTACCTACTACCTACTACCTATTTATCATTATTTAGAATGTAAATGTTGTTTGTGGGAGACTGTCAATCACAGGGTTTTGCTTGAGACTGAAAAATATGCTTTAATTTATAGATTTAACCAAAATCTACGTACTATTGATGGCTATTAGGCCTCTTTATGTAATTTTTGCTGGGAATCGAGAATTTCCTAGTGTCTGTGAAGATGGCACTCAAGACTAAATATTATTAACGTTGATCAATGCAAAATTTTTCAAAGGTAAGAGGACTATGTTTTTTGTTTATTACTATTATATGAAATACCCATATAGTTTGTGCTAGCAATAAAAAATGTTTAAAAATATATGAGCCTTGTTTTCAAGACTGCAAAGTCTCTGCTTAAGTCAACCTATTTTTTCAACAACAAAAAGTGGATTTTGTTCTTTTCAAGTCTAGTTTTGAAACATAACCATGCACTTTGTTCTTGAAAGTGCAAATCCCTTAGATTCTACGAGGGTTACTCTGATTATCTGCAGTAATCAAAGTAATTTTATCAGAGAGATAACTAGGTTATACTAATCAATTTCCTTTGTATTTTTACATTCATAAGTCTGTATGTATTTTAGATCTTATATTGGTAGTTATCTATTTCCATTACGGTTATATAATATAGCTCCATACTTTAGGGGAGTTTGGCAGTTATCAGCCCCGAGTATTTACAACAAGATGCAGCAGTTGTGCACCTTTGTTCAAGGAGCAGACAACAGACCATTGTAAACAAAGAAGGTGACGGAGAGTCTGCCCATCAATCACCTTGATTCCATTGATAGGACAATAAACCTTTCCAGATATAACATTGGCTAATCATATGCATGCTTCACCGATCATGGCAGAATGCATTGAAACGCTAATGTTATAAATTGTGATTTTGGAGCCAGAGAGCTCAGAAGTAAATAGCCCTGATACTTGTAAACACCTCTCTATTTACTTGGATTACTCTGAAGTTGCAGTAGTTTCTGGCAGGCTTGTATACCTGTCAGGACATTAGAAGCAGTTTTTACCCTATTATGCCAGTGTTGACTGGGTAGCAAGGAAGTTGCGCAGGGCTTGCAAAGCAAGAGTTAAGACCTTGCATAGCCGGTAGTAGTTGTGTCCAGTAGTGGACGGTGAAATCAATTACATTGGTGGTAGCAGTGGGATCTGGGATCTGGATCTTAAGGAATCCCAACGGACACAACTGACGAAGCAGATTGCCATGTTAGCAAACCGAAGAAAAATTGCAGTCTACCCTGGACTTGTCCAGTAGACAGCCACAGAAAGCCGAAGAGTTTCAGTGTCTACATTGAATTTATCCTGTAGACAATAACAAAGCCAGTACTAAGTTGTACAGGGCCAGTGCCAAATCATACAGGGCCGGTACTAAGCCATACAAGGCCGGTACAGGGCCTGTACTGAGTCATCCAGGGCTGGTACTAAGTCGTACAGGGCCAGTACCCACTTGGACTATGGCAACTAGAAGAGCAAGGAGCGTTGGTGGAGCAGGACAGCTGGCAGCAGAGCCAGCTAAGGATGCTATTGAGATGCTCAGCCAGGCTTTGCAGGGCGTAGTGCCACTTCCACCGGCTGCAGGACCTAATCTGTTTAAGGCACCTAAGTTTGAAGGCAACGGAGATGTCGAATACTTCATAGCTCAGTTTGATGAAGCTGCTGAAGAAACTGACTGGGGACAAGGCACCGCACTGTTACACCTAAGAGAGGCACTGAAAGGCCACGCCCTGCAGTGTGGAAAGTGCCATAACCCTGTTCCGGAGAACCAGAAGCAGAGACACAAAACCGCTCCTGACTCCTGGCAGTCATCACTGGCCTACCGTTTTGATGCTTTGCAGCAAATGGAGGAAGACAGTACAAATCCAGGGCAGATAATTCAACCCCTGACCAATGATCCAACACTGTTTCAGAACCCATTATCAAGACAGAAGCCACAGCCAAAGAAGACCCGACCAGACAAACCATCGATTCTAGGCGTCCATCATGCAGAGACCATGACATCTTTTCTAGAACGGCCTTACAAACCCAGTTATTTCTTGCCTCGTAAACTAGAGGAAAGCCAGTATCCATACTGATGGATACAGGGTACACCACCAACTTACTATTTAAACATACATGCAACAAGTTATCTCCAGCCACCAAGAGTAGCTTGCAAGAAAGTGATGCATATGGAGTGATGACAGACAGCTCCCCAATTACATTTGATGGCACTATCCAGCTACCCCTCCTGCTAAGAGACATCAAGACCGAGCCTACATTTGTGGTCAGCTATATCGATGAAGATGTCATTATTGGGATGCCGTTTCTTATGTCACACAAATGCCAGATGAAGTTTGACAAAGCAGTTATTATGATGGATGGTCGAGAGCTTGCGTGTACCGACAAGAGCGGAAGGCTGTTGGCTAGCAGAGTACAAGTAATCCGGGACACAGACCTCCCTCCTTACTCTGAAGAAACAATCTTATACCGGCTACGCAGCCAGTATCACCTCCCCATTGGTATAGTGGAAGGCCTGACAGATGCACCGCCTCTGGCGGCCAGCTCGACAAACTGGATCAACAGGGGCGCAATGTAATCAGGTGCCTAAACCCAACAGACCAGCCGGTCACCTTGAAGGCAGGAAGAATGATGGGGCAATATACCAGAGTCTCCCCTGAAGAGTGTGTGGCAAAAAATACACTTGAAGAAGGAACGCTGACTGAGAACAGGCCCCCTTCTCTACACCTGGTGCAAACACACCTTCAAAAGCAATACGATGTAGCGCTGCATAATTTCAGTTACACCAAAGAAGCAAAAAAATTGGCCAAGTTATTAAGCCAGTACGAGGCGGTATTCAGTGCAGAAGAACAACATATGGGGTGCACTGGTCTAGTCAAGCACAGCATTCCCTTGCTTCCAGAAGCTAATCCTATTTGCCAGCCTCCACACCGCCTAGGCCTGCAAAAAAGCGAAAGCAGAGAGGCAGGTTGCTCAACTATTAGAGAGAGAACTGATCGAGCCGGCGTCAGGGGCTTGGAGCTCTTCGGTGGTTCTAGTAAAGAATAAAGATGGAGCCTGGCGCCTTTGTATAGACCACCAAAGACTGAATGCGGTAACTCATATTGATGCGTATCTCCTGCAAAGGATTGACAAGAGTTTGGATGCTCTTGCAGGCAGTCGGTATTTCAGCACTTTAGACCTTGTCAGTGGATATTGGCAGGTGCCATCAGATAAGGATGCCAGTAAGAACTCGGCTTTCTCCACAAAATCAGGTCTCTGGAAATAGAAAGTTTTACACTGCGGGTTAACTTCTGCTCCAGCTACTTTCCAATTCCTGATGGAGAAAGTCAGATATGGACTTTAATGGAAGACGCTCCGATTATATCTAGATGATATCATTGTCATTTCACTTGATTTCTAGACACACCTCCACAAGCCGATGGAGATCCTACGTTAGTTGCAGAAGGCAGGACTGAAGGTCAAGCCATAGAAATGCAAACTATTACGATCGCAAGTCCGATATCTGAGACACATAGTCAGCAAAGATGGTGTGACCACTTACCCAGCCAAAATCGAGGTAGTGGAGGGCTGGACACCCCAAACAAATTGACAGATCTACATGCATTTTTGGGTACCACCGGGTACTATGCGCAGTATATACCCGGATTTGACACAGTGGCCAACCCTTTGACCAAACTGACTGGTAAAGATGACTCCTGGGAGTGGGAAACAGACCAAGAAAATTCCTTCCAGCAGTTTAAGTACAGCCTGCTTACAGCCCAGCCCCTATACTGGGCTACCCAGAGGCCACTGGTACGTACATTGTTGATACAGATGCCAGCAATGATGGTGTTGAAGCTGCGCTGTCCCATGAACAGAACGGATAAGAGAGGGTAATCTCCAACTACATTAAAACGCTTGACCCTGCAGAGCGGAATTACTGTGTTACCAGAAACGAGTTACTGGCAGTCGTGAAGGCTGTGAAACATTTACGGCCGTACCTGTATGGTCAGAAGTTTCGTCTTTGGACATACCATGCCACATTGATGTGGCTGTGCAGAAGGAAGGAATCCACTAGTCAAGTGACTAGCTGGCTGGGATCCTCTCTGAATTCCACTACACCCTTGAGCTCAACCATAGGAGTGGAGCCAAACACTGGAATGCAGATGGACTGAGTTGGTGCTGCACAGGCAATTTTCATTGGTGTACACATTTCCAGGACAGAGATGGAGGCCCCACCAAATCAAAAATGAGGCAAGTGGTCAAGTCACGCTCTCTCCCTATACAACTGGCTGCTGCTGCTGTTCTTCCTGATACCACCCATGTTGCTGCCATAGACCGATGAGGTGCTATGCCCTCAGATACGGATCTGGTACAAGCCCAGAAAAGGGCACACACCCAGTGGTTACAATCTATGCAGTTGTGAAGAATCACACTTATCTTACCAAAGTACAGCTGGAGATTAGTAGCAGTGAATTCAATCAGTTGAGCCAGAGACAGCAGTCGCTCAGAGTTGGAGCTGACGGAGTGTTGGAACTACATCTAGCTGTTGGAAACCATTCCTGGTGGTGTGCTATGTATACAGCCTAAGGGGTACGGTGATGTGGGGAAAGCATTCCATGGCCCATGCTGTTATTAAAAGAACCACTAAACGCCTCCATTTGAGTTGATACTGTGTTGGCATGACAGCTGACGTTCAGAGGTTCATTTCCAGCTGTGAAGTCTGCCAGGGAGCAAAAAGCGGGGGTACTAGGCCTTATCCGGGTTAAAAAAGAATGTACGCAGGCAGACTTTGGCAGCAGCTAGCGGTAGACCTGGTCAGACCGCTGCCAGAGACAGATAGGGGCGACATATGGATTTTAATATCGACCGACTACTTTACCAGGTGGCAGGATGCCCTGACCATTCCAGATGCCACGGCACCAGTAGTGGCCACTGCTCTGGACGAACAAGTGTCTTGCTATCTACGCATACTGGAGCAGATCCACACTGATTAAGGGGCGCAATTTGAGTCCAGCTTGAGGAAAGAACTGTGTTCACTATGGAACATAGAGAAAACCAAAACCATGCTCTACCATCCACAGGCAAAATGGAGTGGTCGAACGCAGTAACCGCGTGTTAGGAGATTCATTACACTCCTTGCTTGTAAAAAGACTGCCAGATGAATATGACCTGGTGCTGCCACAGCTCATGCGAGCCTTCCAGCCACCCCGAATTCCGTGACAGATGAAACAGCAAACCACTGATTTGGGTCAAGAGCTAAGACTCCCAGACCAAATTGCCTACCACCCATCCCTAACTGACCATATGCCAGTCAATGAGTACGCTCAAGCTCTTAAAGAATGCCTAGAACAAGTACAGGATACCTTTAGAGAAGAACAGAGTCAGATCCGGAATGAAGAAGGGCAGGAGCCTCCCCTGTATGGTTCAGGAGATCAAGTTTGGCTAGGAAATAGGAGGTGGAAAAAGGGTTAAAACCCAAAGTTGCAGCCTTAATTTGTTGGCCCATATATTGTCAAGAAGGCATATTCCAACCACACCTACCTCATTTCGCGGCAGAGCAGGCGTCTGTACAAAAGGGAAGCAATCGCAAGCCCTACAGCAGTTGCACTGATCGAAGGGGATAGGCTCGAGTTCCTACAGAACCCAGCATGAGACCCAACATGAGGAGTGCAGTGAGAAGGCAGAGGAGACTAGTACCAGTGGATGAACAAAAATAACCCCCGGTGTTACCCCCACCAGTTGAGCCTGCACCCCAGGCGGTGGAGCACGCAGTGCAGACACACATAGCAGATAGTCCACCAAACACCCTCTGTAAACGGCGTACAATTCGGACAAGAACTCCAGCTTCAAAAGCAGAAAACAGAGAAATTACTCCTACTCCCTGCGGGCTACACTCCCTGTAGCAGAGGGGAACCCCCAAGTGGTGGAGTAAGCAGCAGACCCAGAAGAAATGCAGGGCAACCCATATGGTATGGCCAACCACTATCCCACTGTGTATCCATCAATCAAATAAATAAATCCGGGGAGAGAGCTACCAGAGAAATCTAGGTAACTGGAGCATCGTCAAAGCCAGCCAGCCCATTTTGGACTCAAATGGAGACCAGAGTACAGCTCAGATAACCCCCCTAAGCTCCAGACAAATTCAAGTTTTCCAAGAAAACATATTTAGCCTGTTTGCTTCCAGTAGAACTCCACCAACTGCTCTCTAATGGTCTGGCAACACCCACGACTTTTGATCGGATCCGTTGCCAGCGGCTCCAAAATGCTGTGGCTATCAAAGTCACACCGGATGCCATTCAATCTGACCGGTGCCATACTACGCCGTTGAACAAGCAGAAGTTTTTTAATTTTCCGATGATGCAGCTACAATGTTATTGGCTAATCTTTGTCTGCACTACGTCAAGGTTAATTTAAAAAATTTGCCCCCAACAATATTTTTACTAAGTCAATGACATACATGTAAGTATGACTTTTGCTTATCATGATAAATTGGATGAAAAAAAACATGATGATAATCACAATCCCGATTGATTGTTTCTATTGTGACTTGTTATTGCTGCAATGAATACAATAATAAGCAAAGTAAATAGCTATTATTGCCCATGAAAAAATTATTCACGATAACAATTAGTTATAATTGATATTTACTAAAAATTGAGTAGCAAATAATAAACAAGTAATAATAATAAAAAAATTATGTTATTGAAAATGATTATTATAATTTACTGATCATTATGGTTACATTTTCCATAATAATATTGTGAATTATTAGTTTTATTATTACTTGTTTTTCTTTGCACCCAAGGTGCTGAACTCACGATTGCCGTCAGCCAGGGTGGCCTGCAAAAACTGTTTCCCGCAATCAGTTCAGGCACCGTATCAAGCTGTGAGTGTTGCTAGAACAGAAAAAAATTGTGTGTGTGGCAAGACCATAAGTGTGACTCACAGGGAATGAGTCAGGCCTGTGCACATTCAGCTAAGCTTTGCAGCCAGTCCATTGCCACCAATGAAGTTGAAGTGACCAGACCTACTCTGTTCCTCCAGACAATAAGCAATTATTTACAAGCGACTAAGATTGAGAAGTTGGTACCAGGTCTGCTAGATGAGGAGGAGCTTCTGACCTCTAACTTGGCGGATTTTGAACCAGTGTTCTCTACACAAGAAGAAGAGCTACTAACTATGCCTATAGCCGAGCTAAGCCTGCCTACAGAAGATCATAGCAGACAAGCATAGAAAATTGAAGCAGAAAGCAGGATAGACTCACCAAACAACAATGAGGATGGGTACAATCAGTGGGTGTTAGCACATATCTTTTGTAGTGATCCTTTAACTTGGCAGTTTGGCTTACCATCTACCCCCTAAGAGGAAAACAGTAGCAGCAGAGAGTTCTAAAGTCACACCGAAGTTTCCAACTAGAGAACTGCACAGTCAGTGTTTTAAATTTGTTACAGCAACCAACTGATACAGGCCGGCATGGAGATGCTAGGGAAGGTGCAAAGACAAGTAGGGGAATTGTGTAGCAGAAATAAGGCCGTGCAGAGACCAGCACAGCTGACAGTATCGGAAATATTAATGCCTGTTCAAACCCTACCCTCCCGAACACCTGGTAAGGAAAGTCACACTGACCCAACCATTTATGTTGTAGGCGACAGAGATGCAAGCAGATCGGTAGTGAAGATCCAGCTGAAACTAGCGGTACGTCTAGTCAGGGCTGCCAAGCCAGAACCGACAGAAAAGGTGTCACCTGTGAAACCACCCAGAGACCCTTCATCCACTACCTCGAAAGAGGAGCTATTCACTACTCTCAACACTGAGTGAAGACGGATGCCACGTAAGTGGGATAAACTCCGGTGGGTAGGCCAACATACCGACGATAGAGTGAGTAAACTACTAGACACCGCTGTGGGTTTTCTGTGCCAGAAATGCCAACACATATCCAAGAACTACCGGCAGCTGAGGGTCCATACCCAACAACACTTTGTCAGATATTACTGCAGGTGTAAATACAGTAGTGAGTCCAGAGATTCAGTTCACTCACATCAGGTCAAACTGGATGGAACCCAAAAAAGGAGCACTACCGGAAGACTGGCTGTATATACACAGTGGACAGACGAGGCTATGAGCAGTTCTGTCATTTTACTGGCTGGACTGACTGTCTCAGATTCCAGCACTGTTAACTCACCCGGGTTGGAGCACCTGACGAGAGGAAGGCTGTACACAATTAGCCTAATCCTACCAGAGAATCCCGCAAGCGGGACAGAGTAGAAGAGTCGGTGGACTCACCCCCTCGGACTAGTCAGAGAGTTAGCGAGAACAAAAGAGTCTTAAAGTGCCTGGGCAAGCAACTCACCCCAAAAACCATGGAGGGGAAAACGAAGGAGCCAGTTGTAAGAAGACCAGAAGTCACCAGCTTCAGTACAAACGAGGCGGAAAGGAGTGGCACCAGCAACCCCCTTGAACAAGAAGCTGAGATCAGTCAAAACCCACAGCAGGGGTTCCTCAAAAGGCCAGAATATATGGCGCAGCAGGCAGACCAGGAGACAGGCCGCTTGGAAGTGATACTGACCCACATGAAAAGACGAGCTTTGCACCGTGGGAAAGATGTAGACGCCCTCGCAAAGCTAAAAGCAGAAGCTCAGTTGGCGGAAGATGAGATAGCTTTCTAAAAACAAGAGACAGTAAACTTTAGAGGGGACCTTTTTTAAGTCTAGAAGTCCAGTTCTTGTTCCAACGCAATGAGTTTTCATTGTATTTGTTCCAGTTGTTATTGTTTGTTTCACCACAATTTGGTTCATTGTACCTTTGATAAATATAGTATATTTTAATCGTAAGGAAGGAAAAACTCTACAAAAACCATGCTGATGTCTTGAGATTAGTGGCTAGAGCCATTAATGAAGCAGAGTATGTGGGGGAATTTGGTAGTTATCGGCCCCCGAGTATTTACAACAAGATGCAGCAGTTGGGGACCCTTATTCAAGGAGCAGAGAACAGACCATTGTAAACAAAGGAGGTGACAAAGACTCCCCCCTTCAATCACCGTGATTCCAGTGATTGGACAATAAACCTTTTGTAGATAAAACATTGGCTAATTATGTGCAAGCTTGACTGATCATGTTATAACGTATTGATATGCTCACGGATGAAATATACCAGGATTGTCAGAAACCCGAACGGGGTGGAGTCAATTTTGGCCAATGGGAAATCATCCATGGCATTCATATTGAAATGGTTGGTCGGAGCGGAAACATAAACTAATATACCAGCTCGAAAAATAATCGTAACTATTTCTATTGAGGCGATGCTCTGATTTTTGCCGCACAACAAGAGCTTCTTGAGCTTCGAAGCGGAAGCTGCGTAAAAATAATAAATTTTGAAACCGAGTTTGCCAAATTCCAAAAATTACATATATGTTATCGTTGGCACATTCAATTTTGTTCATTGAGCGGATATGGTATTGTAAGTAACAATACTTGAATTGTCAAAACTTGCGAAGTATGCCCACAGCGTGAAATGAACATGTAAAAATCAATGAGAAAATGACATTGATTACGAAATCCAAGTGGTCTTGGAAATTTCGAAGCAGTATGGCGGCTCCCACAAACGACTACATTTGACTCGTCACAAAAGTTCTATTACACAGCGGCAGCTGCAAATCCTGGTATATTTCATCCATGGATATGTCTGTGTTATAAATAGTGATGTTGGAGCCAGAGAGCTCAGAAATAAATAACCCTCATACTTGTAAACCGCTCTCTATTTACTTGGATTACTTTGGAGTTGCAGTAGTCTCTGGTACGCTTGTATACCTGTCAGGACATTAGAGGCAGATTTTACTCTGTAATATCAGTGTTGACTGGGTAGTCAGGAAGTTGCACAGGGTTTGCAAGGCAGAAGTTAAGACCTTGCACAGCGCAGTTGTGTCCACTAGTGTACGGAGAAATTCATTACAATACTTCATCATAATACTACCTTACTGTACTGACTCTAAAAACATGGAATTAGTAGGATATATTATTTTCGAAACATACGCCTGGTTTTGTTACCAAATGTACTTCAATAACAATCAAAATACAAGTTAATAAATCACACTTTTGCTCTGTATTATTATAAGAAGTCGTACTAACATCATTATTCTATAGTTTAGGTTAACATGTAAGTTGTTTCAGATACTCTAGTTGTAAACTCAAAAGATACAAATCTTAAAGCAACAAAAGCGCTGGTAAACAGAAAGAATGATACTGCAAAAACGCAATCGACTAAAATACTGTGTTAGATTCTGGTGAAAGATACTAGTGAACAGGGCGTTCGCTACACCACTTCTCCACTCTATGTGCTGGCAATACGCCTACGGCCATCGGTAAGATGCTGTGCCGGTAGCAGAGCCATACTGTGCCGGTAGTACAGTACACAGGGCCGGTACCGGGCCGGTAGTGACCTCTTCAGGGTCGGTAGTGACCTCTGCAGGGCCGGTATGCTGCCACAGGGCCGGCACAAGATTGCTGCCCTAGTTGAGGAACTTGGAAATTAGCCAGAACTTCTCACCAAGCCAGGAGCCAAAGCTATCTACCCTAACATCGACGGTAACCAGGACCCCAAGCTAACTGGAGCCTTGGGACCTTATGGAATAGCCTGATTGGCTAGCAGGAGATAGGACTCCGCCCTTAGCCACTTGGCACCTCCCTTATTTACTCTCTTTTGATTACCTGATTGGTGGACTATTTATATAAGCACTTAAATTGGTCTAATTACTTCCTGTACTGTTATTCTTATATGTTTGATACTAGTGAGCTTTCCAATAAAAGGAGAGACATTTCATGTGTTCTGTGCATTCATTCCTACGTTGCCATGGCATATGCTCTTATAACAACAAAGAAACAATCATTGGAGCAGACTGCTGTTTAAACTGAGGAAATGAGACGATTATCTAAGGATTTGCTCGATTGCAGCTGTGACATAGAGTATCCCTCAAAGTTCACCAAACTCCCAGTCTTCCCACATATTGATGTTGTCAGCAGTTTCATTCCATATCAATGTCAGGAAAAAGAATCTGTAGCTACTTTTATCAGATATGACTAGGAGAAAAGTGGATAGGGAGAGGTGGAAACACCTATCATTCCAAGCAGATCCATGAAAGATGCTGAAAAGCGTTTTCTGGGTGAGACTATATACAAGCTGAAGAAGGAAGGATTTAATGGAGATATATATCATAATGCAGTCTTCCTATCTGCACCCATTTTTGGTGAATAGCAGCAAAATCCCAACCAAATGAAGTACAGTGAGAAAACATCAGACTTAGATAATAGCCAGGATATTATTAATTTCAAAAATGGTGAATTTGAAAACTTCAATGAAGGGGTGCAACTAGTGTTGTATGTTCGATTATTTTACTGGTTGAAGTTAAAACAGTAGGTTTGTTTTAAAACACTATTATGGACATTTCCAAGGAGTATTATGTATTATGCTTATTGTATCTAACAGAAGAGTTCTGTAAAAAACAAACTATAATACTTGAAATTACAATCACAAATATTTTGCTTCCTACAGTAGATTTTACATTTTACAAATATAATTACAGTTAGTAAAGGTAAAACACTTATTAAAAAACAAAACTGACAAGCGTACAGCAATGATGAAACCAAAACTCAAACCATTGTAGAAATTGGGATTTAAAAAACACTTTAAACCAATGTAGCAACTCTGAGCTCAAGAAATTGTCAAATAGGTTTTCATTATACACGGTTTATAAAATGGGTCTTCTGCCCATGAAAATGAACTTCAACTCAACACCTGAATGTAAAGCACTATTTTGTTTGAAACGATATTCCAACAATTGTACCAGCTCGGATCTGAATATAACAAACACACTTTTTCAAGAGCTGTTCAAACCACTTTACAAACCGATATTTGATTGAACTCCACTTGGTTTCAGCACCTGGTTGTACCCATACATGGGCAGGAAGTATGTTAAAGTGGGTGGTATGTCGCTTGAACTGGCAGGAATAAATCTCTGCCCAGCATCATTTAGTTGGCTGTATCTCTGGTAGTTAAACAGAGGACGGCATTACATCATTTGAAGGATCCACAAGTCCCAACCAATGAGGTTACATTTCAGCAGCAATAAGTGGGGATTGTCACCTAGTAATCAGTTGTTTCTCTCAAACAATATTTTTAGCCTGTGAGTAATAGAGCTTGGTCCTAGTCGCCAAAGTACCCACAAGAACTGTGTCAGGTGCAACTCAAACTGAGCCCCTAGTCTGTGTGTATCTGTTTCTTGATGCCTCAGTTACAGAAAAAAAGCTTGGAAGGGCCAGAGTGTCTCGTCATCTCGTCAAGGGATCAGTTAACCCAAAGATTAATTCATTTACCGTCAGTTTCTGGGAAGGGGACAACCAAACTCACTTTCAGTTTCTGGCAATGGCTACCAATACACATATAGGTAGCTGGGATTTGGCTTATTGACACTACGACCAACTCCCTGGTAAACTTTGAAGTTGTTGACCCTCCAGTACACAAGTTTTGTATTCCACTGATAATATCAGGTAAGGTAGAGGGGCTTCAGTGTTTTTGTCACTCCTTGGCGTTTAAATGAATCTATCTGCTAAGTGGTGGTGCCCAAAGACTAATTAGATAAACCATCTGATCTCCAATTGAAGGATAGTTGGAGCTACAATACACCAACTGTCCAGATTATTGTAGCTCTCATACGCTTGCTTAGCCCTTTCACCTAACTTTTTGATTGTTTGTCACCGCTTTGCTCGAAAATTTCTAATTGCATGCAGTCTGTGGAGCAACGACATCTAAAAGTTCCTGTATTCACTTCTCCAAGGCTATTCTTGTGCTCAACGAGGTAGTGGGATTTAATTGAAACATCAAGACATTAGTAAACTTAGCTTGTTGGCTTATCGGGCAGCATAAACCCAGTGCCAAACAATTTTCTATCTATCTTTAGCTGGAAGGGCTCACTTTTGAGGTATTTCTTGAAATGCTTAACTGCCTTTACCGTGGCAAACAACTTCTTCTGGACAACTGCGTATTTATTTTTTGGGGCTGGATATCTGAATCAAATAGCAATGACCCACTCCTTTATTTGCTGGGTTTTATAAACCACCATTCCTATACAAGCAATGTTGGCATCAGTGTCTCACGTGTAGCTGGGTTCTGGGTTGGAGTGGTCTAAGACCGGGGTTCAATAACCGAATGGGATTGCTTATGATCAGCTGTGTGAGAAGTGTGGCCACTGCGGCAAAACCTGGTTGAGTGAGCTAATTGTGTCTTTATGTTATCTTAAATCCTTCGCTGCCCCAAATTTGAAGGCTTTTGCTCTATGACTTTACTTTGATACACAACTAGCATCACTTTAGGTTTTAGTGCACATGCTGTAATCATACTGGAATAGATCGGGTAGACTGCAAAATAACTGGCTCAAAGTTACAGCTACTGCAATAAACTTTCAGTTAGAATTGATGTGACACGTGGTGATCGCTGAAATACTATTAATAAAAAAGCTTTGATGTGACAATAAATTTATAGCCTCTCTGTATACTATGGTTATCGTTATCGAATTGAGCACAATGTATTCCAACTATGAACTGCCTAATATAATAATCATCGCTATAATTATAATACAAAATATGTAAATGAATCGGTCAAAATCACGCAAAGCCATTGGCATAAACAAGGCTACCAAATAGAAAAATGAACTAATAGTGAGTTTTCTCTTTAATCAACCCATCGGTTTGCAGCTTTTTCTATCCACTCATCTATTGTTAAATTCTATTACTGCATCACTTTCTGTAATGACAGCTGCTAAGCCTCATAGTTAGGTCTGTCACTACATCAGTCTCTGGAAACTTAGTCTGCTGCCAGCCAAAAGTACAACAGCTTGCACGCAACATGGAAGCTCAATGGAAAAGCGAACAGCTCTCAAATCAAGAAAAATGAGTTCCTGGCACTGTTACAGCAACACGTGTTTTGCATCCGACTGGCCACGTGGGCACGACTTGTACAATTCTATCACAATGTTTAATTGAACCAATACTTTTATGCTGTCATTGAAAAGGTATAGTTAGAGAGAAATGGATATTCACTGTCATTCTTTAAATATGATTTGCTCATTTGGAAGTTTTGGAAATATAAACATTACAACTCATTGATTGATGGAGAAAAACATAAAACAAAAAAAAATGGATCGCTAGCAACATAAAGCCTGCAATATTTGATTTTTACTGATAGGACCTAAGGGATAAAGTTAAAAAGTAACGAACTTATTGCTGTTAGCACTTAATAGAAAAAATGTTCATTATAAAGCAAAAATAAAAGGGATGGAGATTTTCAATTATAATTAAAACTTAAAAAAGTTTTCTGCGCAAAACTCATGCGTATTGTGGTGGTTTTTAGGGCCACTACAACTGCGCAAGGTCTTCCTGACAACTGCTGAGTGTCAAGCACACCTAGATTGAGTCTGGTACAGCCAAAAAACCAAGTGAGAGGACCGGTAGAATCACTACCGGCCCTGCAGAAACACTAATGGCCCTGCAGCAATCACTGCCAGCCCTGCAGAAGTCACTACCGGTCCTGCAGTGTCCCTACCGATTCTGTACCAGGTCAGGAAGGGAAGAAGGGCTATAGCCTGTGGACCCAAAAATAATACCAAAAGATGTAGAAGCCCAAGTTTGCTGCCTGGCTACCACCGGAAAGACGAAAGATCGGGAACACAAACAATAACAGCTAGGAACCTGTTCTACCTATTGCACTACCCTGACTCCGCACTATTGACTGAGAAACTCCGCCCCTTACTTCTGGGCGCCTCATATATTTAATCCTATTTTAGCCAATATTGCACTGTGTTATTTATATCTTGTCTTTTCATTCGTAAAAAGACTTCCTGCTACTACTGATTTGTTTCCCCCTTATTTGGGCATATGTTTTCTGCTAATGTGCCTATAAAAGGCAGAGCTTTCTAACTGATCCTTGTACTTGTATTGGTATTCTGCTTGAGACTGTTCCAAGCAGCAAGATACATTGCCGGTCTTCTACCACACTGGGTTGTTGTTGTATAATACAATATGGCTTACTCATTGAAACACTGAGTTGTGCGTTTGAGCCGTGGGCTCTGATTACGGTTGTGGAGTTGGCATACTCCTTTGTTTGGAAGTAGATTGGAAGGTGACCTCTGGAGTGAGGTGTTGTTGGTGGATCTTTGATTGGCTCCCCAAAATACACTGCAGTATTACATGCTCTTCATCACAACTGCTGAGTTCTAGTTTCAAAGAACATGACATGTATATAGTGTTGCTAAGACATAACACACATCAACATTACATGAGAGAATTTTTTGAACCCTAAAAATGTTTGGAGAATAACTCCACTACCTAGAAAAAAAGAAACATCAGAGATTTCTTCGACATCAGTTTTACGAAATTACTATCACAGTAACGGCTCCAAACAGACTTTTCAATGTTAGCATTTTGCATCAAAAATAATGAAATATATCTATTTTCAGCAAATGTTCTTTTCAGAAGAGTGAAACTGATCATATCAAAATTACTTTTCTGATAATTTATCTCATAAACCAAATTGCACCAACCCACTGTAGATAGTGATGATACATAATATGACATTTCATAAACTGCTTTCCAATGTATTATAAAGAAAATGAAACACACAAAAAATGGTTAAACAGGCCTAATCTTTGTTTTAGCATGAATTCAACAAAGTCTAACTGAGTTGATGTTCATGTTTGTAACATAATGGAGCAAATTGCCTTTATTGTGAAGTCTGAGACATGCTTGATAAATTTTACAATATCTCTTGGTAGGTTTTCGTAGGTAAAACAATTGAAGCGCATTTAAGTCTTTCAATTTTTCAAAGTATGTAAGAAAACCAAAACAAACAAAAAACGTTGAAAATTGAAAGTTTTAAGTTTTTGCTGACGCTTTAAAATGAATTTTCTGATCAGTCAAAATTTGAAGACTGGAAAAGTATAGCAATAACACAGCAAAAGTTGAGAAGTTTGTAGCTTTGCACTATAAAAATATCAGCAGTCACATCTAATATATAAATGTAAGTCGGTTTTTGCGATGTTAGCTTAAAACTCCGGCGCTACTAAACCAATCTTAATAAAAAATACATATTCAGAGTTGTCATTACATTCTCTATGTTATAACGGTCTTGAATTTTTGTTTTGCTAGAGGATCGCAGCAATATTTCCAATAGAAACCTCATTCTCATCAGTAATGCCAAGTTTTATCCAGCCATATTTTTCTGCCTTTCATGGCATATTCGGTTTATTTTGATTATATTCCGACATGCTGCAGCCTGTTGATTGGTCAGCAGTGCTACAGCGAATCAACTATTGATATCTGTGCGCCAAACAGAATTGCTTTGCTAGCTTTTTTCGGTCTTATAGTAATTGTTTCTCCACCGACTCACCTATCAACTGTACTTGCCTTTCACATTCCAACATCATGTCATTGCTTATGCCAGCCTGATATTGTTGTTTAGCAATTTTCTTGAAGCCCGTGGCTATATTATTAAAATGATTAATATAATGATAATAATAGATAACAACAATAAATAATTGTTAGTTTTAATAATAATCAAAAGAATAATTAATAAACACCATCTGGTCCTGCATTGTTATTTTTATGCTTGAGTAGCTGTTATTATTTTTATTGTTATCAGTAGTATTGTGACGGACGGCGTCAGCACGAACACTCACTTTCTATTAACTTATATTATCCCAGTTACATTCATTAGTCAGTTCTATGCATGCACTCTAGCAATATTAGTTCTATGTACATTTGTTCTACTTTACCCCTGCCATTCAATATTATATGTTTGCCATGTGGATTCAGTCAGGCAATCACTCTAGTACAGCCTCTTACATTTTATTGGCACACGCTAGCCAATCCCTTGTGCTAGGTGTGGCCACCTTTTGTCTACCAATTTATCAGTCTATCAGTTATGTAATCATGTGTATAAATATGAATGTTCTAGTCAATAAAGTCAGAGTCAGCTTGCACACTCTCAGAAGTTTCTTTGTTCTCTAACGATAACTTCACTGCGCTAAGTACATGCACGTACAACATTACTCGAGTAGTAATTAATAAGCAGATCAGCCTGAACCTCTGCTGGCCGAACCTAGCCTTGTCTAGTTCGCCTTCAATGTTCGACCTCTGCCTTGCACTAAACAAGTCAACCGAACCTCTGCTGGCCGAACCTAGTTTTGACTAGGTCGCCCTTCAAAGTTTGGCCCCTGACTTGCACTGAGATAGCTAACGCAACCGACAGTTAGATAGTAGACTAGGATGGTAATGCACCACTCCCAAGGATACTAGTCGACCTGCGGGCGGGTTGTATTGCTGAAGCGATAGACACAAGTTGCCATCACAGTTCGGGAGGTTGTGCAGGTAGGCCGAGCTACCAACTCACACCCCCACAGTGAAATCCTGCACAGTATTATTTTTTCATTATTTCTATTATTATTTTTATTATTATTATTTTTATTGTTTTTATGGTTATTTTTGTTGTTGTTTTCACTCCTTTTATTAATTATTGTTATTATGACTATGTAGAGTAATAATAAAAGTAATAATATTAATAAAAGTAGTTCTTATTTATTTAGTAGAATCAAAAATAACAAAAATATTAATTAATTATTAGTCATTGTTATTATTATTACTGTAATTACTATTTTTATTAATATTCTTTTTATCATTGTTGTATAAAAGTAGTTGTTTTTCTTTTTTGTTTAAAAATCATTTTTACTTAATAACACTGTGGTTGAATACTGCTCATTAATATTAGTACTGCTGCTATATACTCTCATCTCTACCATATCATTATATTCCTCAAATTAAGCACAAAGAACTTTGACACAAATAAATGTCATAAGCATTGAAACTTATGGACAAAAACCATAGTCACAGTGTATCATAACAATAATAACAACAATGAATGAACAATACTGGTAATGCATACAAAGTAATGATATACGCCGCGATAAAAAGAAAATTAATCGAAAGGAACCCAATGTATCAGAGTTGTTCTCAATTTCTCTGGCTTTGTTCAGCAGTAGTACTTTTTCTTATTTGTTTTTCTTTTCCTTTTTAAAGTTGTTTACCATGACAAAAAATACTTAATAATTATGAGTAGGCCTACAACAGCAGCGCAGAGCGAGTCTAAGTTTAACGATTTGCAATATTTTTGACTAACGGTTTAAGTAGTTTTCATTATTATTACTACTCCTGCATTTAATAATAATTAATCTAACCATCTCTCCACAAGATTGGTAATAATCATCATAGTTGAAATATCGATGTTAGACAATTGATAACAGATTCAAAATATTATACCAACTTATACAAAAATTGCATAAAAAGAATGACAGAAAAAGTCATTTGAGGAACTTCATCCTTAATTTGTGCAAAATTTGTACACAATTTGTTTATTTTAATGATATTTGAATTTACCTGCTGCTCAGCATGCCATGAAAAAGAACTGGCGCAGTTTTTCCAAACAGCTTTTCTCCGACTCCACAAGGTTTATGTAAAGTCAGAAAAAATAAAAATGATTGTGAATTTTTGTTACAATTGCGTTGCAATTGCCATACTGTGAACACTGCATGTTTAGCTGATTTACTGACACAATTGATGCAGCATTTTAAAATACGTTTCTGAAATATTGACCAATGGGTTGCACAGTCACTAAGCACATGTTTTGATATGGAAATTTAAAATACAAGTACTCGAATATCCACCAGATTTTTTGAGTTGGTTTTTCACTAAATGCACAACTACAGCAAAGCCTTGAGTTGTCTTTTTGGAAATGTAATCCATGCTTTATGACTATCACCTTTGATGAGAAAATAACCTTAAAAAAATGCGTTTTACCTCCTGGAATATCTAGACTCAAGCTATTACGAAAGAGTTGCACGCTCGTCTCTTCAAAAAGAAAAGTTAACTTTTTTGCAAGTTGTTGCTATGGGTGGTTGTGTGCAATAGGGAGAGCAATGTGTTGCATGGAACAACCATTACACTTTTGCAGATGCTGTGTAATTATATTCAAAGATTCAATTATGTTATGAAGCAAGAGGAAGTTGGCACACCCATACGGTTATAAATTCATAATTAGCGCGAACAAAAATTTTCCAAGAACTGTTGGATGCTCTGACAGCAAATTTTGTAAAAATTTTAACCAGTTACATAATGATTGAAACATGTAGACAAATTTAGCACCCTCATGCCAACTGGCAAGGCAAAACTTCATAAAAACTCCATAACACTAGCACCTCTTGGTCATAAAGCATGGATTACATTTTTGCACTTTTTATGTTATCTCCACGGGCAACACCGGGTATTTCTGCAAGTCTAATATATAAATGTAAGTCTGATTTTGGGTTGACAGCTCCCAACTTCGGCACATATTCAGAGTTGTCATTTCCTTTTTTAGGCTATCACGCTGTTGAACTTTCATTTTGCCAAAAGATTGCAAATGTGTTGGCAATAAAAGTTTCATTCTTTTTCAGTTTTGCCAACTTATACCCAGACTAACCGTTTGCCTTTTGGATGTCTTGCTCGGTTATTTTGGCTACGTTCCAAGTTGCTACAATCTTTTGGTAATGCACACTCATTAATGATATACATGTATACCACAATAAACACACAAGTAGTCATGAGGAACCCAATGTATCAGAATTGTTCTCAATTTCCCTGGCTTTGTTCAGCAGTAAATTTTTTTTATTTTTCAATTTGATTTTAACATTGTGTGACAAAAAAGAAGCAGGATACAATTTTATGACTAGTCCTACCACAGCCCCCAAGCATGGTTACAAGTTTAAGATCTACAATATTATTGAGCAATGGCTTTATTAAATAGTTTTTGGTCATATTACCACTCTTGCTGGTAATTATAATTAATCATTCCAACTCTCTACAACGCTTTTTATAATCAGCAGAGTTGAAATATTAATCCTACACAAGTAGTAATATATGAGCAGATCTCCCTACCAAGTGTTTTTTTGTGGGGTTAAAATCTGGGGTTATGCAATGGGTTACGGCGTTGGATGGATTCGCCGAGTTTATATTGTATTTCATTTGAGGGGTACTTGAGTGGCATTTGAGTGGCATTTAAGTGGCATTTGAGTTTTGATTATTTTTTTACTTAATTTGAACTTATATGGCATCTAAATTTTGAATGTATGGCATTTAGGTTATGATAATTTTTTACATAACTCGAACTCATATAGTATTTTGAGAGAGAGGAGAGAGGAGTTATATCTAGCTTGAATAAATACATTTATTACATAATAAGCAGGAAAATATCCTTGTATAATATAGCTAGGGTCAGTAAAGACTAAGTAATACAAAGCACCAGGTCTTGTACTGATAATCAATGCAAAGTCTTTTTCTTTATATTGCATCTTAAAAAATCCTCAAATTAGCTTCTATATGGTTAAAATTTACAGTATTTGGGGATTAATTGTAATAGAAAACATTATATCTATTAAAATTTACTGTAGATTTTATGTAGTACAAAGTACTATAACCTTCATTTATTCACTTGAGACTACATGACATCAGCATTTTGAGATCAAGTCTATATATATATATATACGATGAATGATTTTTTGTATTATATATATATATAGTTATAGTAACTATTCTAAAAAGAAGACTATTATGAAGGTTTTTATTTAAGCCAAAGTAGGTTCGGTAGATACTCCATCAGAACACACTCGTCTTTTAGCATAAAAATATGTGAGTCCTCGCTTTATTTGCTTGTATGTCAACATTTTTTTATCCTTTACTACAAATCCTCGATTTTTACCCATAAACGACTTTTTTGTGTTCAATACATTTAGATAACTGTGTTTGTTCAATTGATTAATTCGTTTGTTCAAACCTTTTGAGCTAAACTTGTTTCCTTTTTCTCCCCAGCAATAATAGGATTTAGAGTTAAGAGCAACAATTCCATCTCCGGTAAATTCCTCTTTAAACAATCCAGGTGTTCTTTTTCCATGTTTTAGTACTTTTTCACAACATTCTTGCATGCTCCATTCTAAATCCATTGTTTTGATTCTTAAAAATTCATCTCTATGTTTGTCACAGTATGGTCGTGGAAACCAATCACCATATTCATTGTAAAACTCTTTTTTCATACTTGGTTTTACCAGTGTTTCTAATGTTCCGCTCAACGCCATGTATGCGCTATCTGTATCCATTTCAACATATTGAAAATCACTTCTGTCAATATATCTATAAATAAAAAGATTGCTTCAATTATTTGGAAGTTTTACTTACTTATACATGATAATAGTAGGGAATTAGGCTTTACTTACTTATCCATAAAGTCGTAGTAAAACTGTAGCATTCTCAGTTTAGCATACTGTAGCACGGAGAAACCCAAGTGTACTGGAACATTCATAGTTAGCTGAAATGATGGTGATACTGATTAGCAAAGTAAACTTGTGGAATATAAATTTTGAATTGCAAAATAATTGTTTTAAAACTTACTAGCTGTTTACAGGTTACGATTTCATAAAAATCATCTGCTATCTCTTCCATGGAGATAAATTTGTTTCCTCTGATACGAAATGAAGCTTTTCTGGCACCTTCGATGAACTTGATGGTGGTATGTTTTTCTTTATCAGTGATTGTTTTTCCATAAGCAGCATTTCCTACCAACTTGCTAGTAGTAGCGAGTAATTCTTGACTAGGGTCTGCATCTCCAATTCTCCTAGCCTCTGAAACCGATGTTCCAAAAGCTTCAAAAGCTTTTCTAGGAATATACTCTATTAGCTGATAAACTTTGGTGACTTTCAATCCTTGTTTCAAGCACCATTTCAACAAAGGACTCATTAGCAATATCTTATCTCCGTACATACTTCCAACTAATGAGCGTTGAGGAGTCTTTAAAAACCCTTCGGCTTCAGCAAAGACTTTCATTTCATCGCTCAAGTGTTCTCTGGTTAACATCGTATTTTTAAAAATCGGAGGCATTTCGGAGAACTTTTCTTCCTCTTCCTCAGGAACTTCGATGTCACATTCAACAAATCCGAAGAATTCTTCTGATTGAACTCTCTCCAACACTCCTTCTTGATTCAGCTTTTTTTCAAGTATTTCAGTTTAGAAAGAATTGTAAAACGTGTTGACAAATTTTTGTAAATTTGTATGAGTTTGTACACGCTTCATCCAGTCACACTCCCAAATCGAGATTACAGTGTAACCTAATGCTCGAAGATATTCTTCATTTTCCATCGTAGTTTTAAACAGATTTGCTTTTGATTTTCTTCCACTAGCTTGAAACTCTTGCTCTTTAGCGTTGTTATAAGAGCAGTCGTGTCCATGCCAAAAACATCCGTGGAATTGAAAGACATGACGATTTTCAACACAGAATCCATCAACTGGTAATCCTTGCTGTCCGAGAGTAACTTCTCCTCCATTGAGCTGATGTCTGATATTGATTTTTTTTGAGAACATTTGGAACTGTAACCAGCTATGAGCTATCTTGCTAAATTTTACTGGTTCAGCGACAAAGGAGTTTTCGATTTTTCTTCTTCGAGGATAGCCAGTAGGCATTGATTGCATCATACACCATAAATAGAGCGCATTTGCATCAACTCCATAGATTCTATCACAAACCTTTGCTTCTTTTCCCAACCAATGTTCTCTAATTTTAGTTATACCTTTTTCGTGATATCTACGCATCACTAGACTTGGCCCACCAACTATGTTTTTCTTTATTAGAGGATAAAGTTCTGCATTGCAGTTGTCAAGCAGACAAATTGGGAGAGTCTGACGAAACGAGTTACCAAGTTCATCAAAATTCAAGTATGTAGAGAGGTATGGAGGGGGTGGTTGAGGAGCTTTGTTAAACATCCATCGAATCGCTAATCCTGGTAAAGATATACCATCTTTTAACATATCAATCCCATGCTCTCTGTAGATCGATCTTTGTCTTTCCAACGCTTGAACAAATGGTTTTACATCCAAGTTGTTGTCCCATTTTAAAAAATCCCTCATTGTCTTCATGTCATTGTTTTTCCATGCTTCTTGACAAATTATGTACTCTTCTTCACTGATATTCTTTTGTTTTAAAGAACTGTAAAAAGCTTCTCTTGGTGGTAGATGTTCTTGATTAAGTTGTTCCAAGTCTTTCATCCATTCATAAGGAAAAAATCCTTTTCCGGCTTCACATTTGTATGCTTTGAGATACATTTCATAGCTATATCCAGGAGCGATGAAGTTTGTACAATCTAAAAACAAAAAAGAACCTATTCCGATAACAGGCATCTTGGTTCCTTTTTTTATAACAAAATCAAAATCTGTGTCGGAGACATCTTTCAATTTTTGAAGCAGTTTTCCTTTCATCACATTGACATCATAAGTCTGTGAATTGAAACCTAGAATAGGGAGTTTTTTCATATAGCTGTACAAATCATCCAGAACTTTTTCAGCTCCTGTTCTACGTCTGAAGCGATTTTTTTCAAAATCACTACGAAACTTTTCTTCAGCTTCTTCCAGTCGTTGTAATTCACCTTCTATCTGTTTTATGATTCGCGAAAATTGTTTTTCCAATCGGCTATATGATTCTTCACTAATATCATCCAAGTATTCAATGAACCTTCCAACGCATTCATCATCATCCCCTTTATTGACAATACAACACGGGTTGTTGAAGCCTGGTACGTTTGAACAAATTGAAATACTTAAAAGTTTATGCTCATTCGTGTAAATGGTTGTGTCTGTATCTCGATCTTTTTCGCAATTAGGTAACAAACACTCTATGTCGAATGTTGCAAAAAATGGATAGTATCTCAAGGAATCATCTGACCCGATATCTATCCCGAATTGAACCTTCAGTTTGTCGAATATTGTAGAAGTAGGACTGTATTGCCCTCCAGAAAACTGCATAGTTGTTGCCTCTGAGATTGAACATCTGTGTCTTTTCAGATTCCCCAATCTGTCATAACAAGTAGAACAGGTTGGACATCTGTAGGCTTTGACATATCCTTCCAAGTTTGTAATAAGACTGAAGTGATTGATATAAAGATCCAAATATAGATTCTCCTTATAACTGGAGTTTGAATTCCAAATAACTGTTGAAGTCATATCATCATTTAAAGAAAACACTGTTATCTTCAGTTGAAATGCTCGCTCCAAAAGCAATAAATCAGCTTCTGTCACTCCTTTCCCATCACACCTTTTACCACTATCACCATAGATGAAACTATGATATTGTTGTTGGTACTCCTTCACCTCCTTAATTATCGGATCTTTTGCAATTCCACCGTTTTTTTGTAGTTCTTTGTGTAATGCTAGACATCTAAAAAAACAAAGATTGTCGGTAATTCGTTTTCCTTTTGTGTTTTTTAACATGGTTCGTATGTGTCTGTTGTTAATGAGGTGAGAGGGTAAATGCTCTGGTGGTGATCCAACTTTTCCCATTCCGAGTAGTTTGTAGAAATAAAACGAAATGTTTGTGATTAACATCAATCTCCAAGTCGTATTTGGTCTCCGTCTCAAGCTATTTGTACGATGATCAGTCTCCATAACATCAACAAAGAAGTCATCAAGATCTCCTTCAGTTTCAATCAGTTTAGCTTTTGGATATACAGTAGCATTGTTTGATGATGAGTGAAAGTATCGGAGTTCACCATCATTTTTATTTTCTAGTATACAACCTACGCTACAGTTGACTTTTGCTCTCGAGCTCAATTGTCTCCAAACTTTTTTTAGCAATTCTAACACTCTTGAATCATGATAGTCATTTTGGTAGGTATCAGCTTGGTCTCTTGGAATCCCATCCCAAAGTCTTACATTTAAAAGTTCTATGACTTTTCCAGCTCTATGTTTCGTTTTCATAGCTCCCCAATATCTAGCTATCAAATCATCCCATTCTTCATCTTGAAAAGTTGGAGCTGTGCTATCATCAACAATACCTAGGGTTGATGCTCGGGTAGGTCTTTCAAAATTTAAATCTTCCATTTCTTCTTCTTCTTGTTCTTCCTCTTGTGCTTCTTCCTCTTCTTCTTCTTCTTCTTCTTCTTCTTCTTCTTCTTCTTCTTCTTCTTCTTCTTCTTCTTCTTCTTCTTCATTTTCTATCATTGGATCATTCTCATTTTCTTCAACTATCTCCTCCACAACTGGCTCTATATCTTGAGCTATTATGCTAGTCTTTGGTGGTGAAGGCTCAGCACCAAATCCTATTTGATTGATTGTTTCATCGGGTAAACGAAAACAAATGAGATTTTCTTCTAACCATTTCCAATTAGGGGAAATTTCAGGGTTTTTTTCTTCTACATTCTCCTCCCAATAATTTAAACTTTGTCTACAATAGAAATGTTAACACATAATAGTTGTTCTATAAAACATTCACATACATTTTGTATGAAATGTAACAGAAGAAAAAATGACTTAAACACCATTATCAATTAATTTTTAAAATGGAATTAGGAAAAAAGGCTCAAACATTATTATTAGTTAGGTTTTTAAAAACTTACTGTGTACTATGACATGAATTCCCAACTCCCTCTTTTACATTAATTCTCTGATATTCTGAGTCCTGTCTACAATAAAGAGATAACGCATTATTTTTGCTGATTCATGAGATGACTATAAAAAAACAGCAAAAAAAATTACTCTACTAACGTTATTAATTTATGATTTTAAAAACTTACTGCTTATCAAAGGCTATTGTATTTTCAGTAGTTGCTGAAACTTGAAAAGTCAAAGGTTTGTCTTGAAAAGCATTTTCAAGTTCCATCTCCATTTCATTTTCATATTCAGCATTGCATTCATCATTCATGTATTCATTATCAGCGTTTGAAAAACTGATATCATTTTGATTTTTCATGAGCCATTCCCATTCCTTATGTATGTCTACATCAGTATCATCCTCTTCTGTTTCCATAGCACTATAATAACAATAAAATCATTACTTTTTAATACAAGTGACAATAGCACATAAAAAGGTAAGTTAAATGTCTCAGCTAATAAATTTTACCTTGTGAATAAAACTTCTAGTAGTCAGTTGGTATATTATATAGTAGATGTTGAGGCTTCAGTTACTGTTGTTAGAACGAGTGATTTATTGTGTGAAAGCATTACTTTTTAAGTAGACAAAAAATTAAGTGAGATAATTAAGTCAGATAATTAAGTCTTAAGTTCAATGAAAATTTTCAAATTCACACAGAAAAACTTTTAATAGTCAGTGGATGTAGTAGTAGATGTTGCTCCTCCGATCACTGTTGTAGAACTGGATGCTTTCTGTGTGAAAACAGTGGCTCTTAAATAGGTAAAGTTGCACTGGTTGAACTCTATGAATATCAACCTTCTTTATAATATAACTATGAATCAGAATTTTGTCCACGCGAAAACCAATGTTTTCGCGGGAATAAATAACTTATTTTCACGCGAATAGAAACTGTTGCTTTCGCGGGAATACAAATTTTATTTTCACGCGGGTACAATCCAATGCTTTCGCGGGAATAAATAATTTATTTTCACGCGAATAGAAACTGATGCTTTCGCGGGAATACAGATTTTATTTTCACGCGGATGCAATCCAATGCTTTCGCGGGAATAAATACTTTATTTTCACGCGAATGGAAACCGTTGCTTTCGCGGGAATAAATGATTTATTTTCACGCGAATAGAAACTGTTGCTTTCGCGGGAATACAAATTTTATTTTCACGCGGATACAAACCAATGCTTTCGCGGGAATAAATACTTTATTTTCACGTGAATGGAAACCGTTGCTTTCTCGGGAATAAATAATTTATTTCCACGCGAAAGCATTGGGTTGTATTCGCGTGAAAATAAAATTTTTATTCCCGCGAAAGCAACGGTTTCCCTTCGCGTGAAAATAAAGTATTTATTCCCACGAAAGCATTGGTTTGTATCCGCGTGAAAATAAAATTTGTATTCCCGCGAAAGCAACAGTTTCTATTCGCATGAAAATAAATCCTTTTTATCCCGCGAAAGCAACGGTTTCCATTCACGTGAAAATAAAGTATTTATTCCCGCAAAAGCATTGGTTTGTATCCGCGTGAAAATAAAATTTGTATTCCCGCAAAAGCAACAGTTTCTATTCGCATGAAAATAAATTATTTATTCCCGCGAAAGCAACTGTTTCTATTCGCATGAAAATAAATTATTTATTCCCGCAAAAACATTGGTTTGTATCCGCGTGAAAATACAATTTGTATTCCCGCGAAAGCAACAGTTTCTATTCGCGTGAAAATAAATCATTTATTCCCGCGGAAGCAACGGTTTCCATTCGCGTGAAAACAAAGTATTTATTCCCGCGAAAGCATTGGATTGTATCCGCGTGAAAATAAAATCTGTATTCCCGCGAAAGCATCAGTTTCTATTCGCGTGAAAATAAATTATTTATTCCCGCGAAAGCATTGGATTGTATCCGCGTGAAAATAAAATTTGTATTCCCGCGAAAGCAACAGTTTCTATTCGCGTGAAAATAAGTTATTTATTCCCGCGAAAACATTGGTTTTCGCGTGGACAAAATTCTGATTCATAGTTATATTATAAAGAAAGTTGGTATTCATAGAGTTCAACCAGTGCAACTTTAGCTATTTAAGAGCCACTGTTTTCACACAGAAAGCATCCAGTTCTACAACAGTGAGCGGAGAAGCAACATCTACTACACCTTCCATTGCAACTACTAGGAGCTATCTCTTTATAAAAGGTAAAATTTAAAAAAATTATTATCCCCTACCTAGCAAAGATCAAAATTAGTTTAGCTATGATGTAAAGTATGAAATAAATAATCTTTTAGTTCCACATTAAAAGCTGAATTATATATTATTTCTTTTTTAGAACACTATGGAGGATTTTTCTGCTTCTTACACGGATTTAAAGCCAGTCGAAAACAAACAAAAAACATTCAAAACACCCTCCAAAAGAAAAAACTCTAACTCTGTCACAAAAGAAGCAACAATAAAGAGACGAGCTCTCCCAAAACTGGTTTTACCCACATCATCAAACAATATGGAACAAAAAGAATTGCTCACTGATGCTGACAGAGCTCTCAAGATGGCCAAATCTCTCCAAAAATGGAAGCCATGTGATTTGAAAAAGATTGGAGGGTTTCTTACACTAGCATCACTTCCTGTTCCATCAGTTTTGCAAATCGTTTCTATTGAACAGAGTACTGGTGCATACGGAAATTACTACATTCTCACTTATCTTGATAATTCAACTGGAGCAAATTTTCAGAAAGTTGTTTGCCCAAGTAGAGTAGTTGAAAGCTTCAATGTTGATAACTACCCATTACCTTTCAACATTTTGTACTTGGGTGAGATGGAAAACTCAAAAAAACCAGAGACTACTTACTACAATGTCAAACGTATCAGCACAAAACGCTTAACCACAATGGAAGCTACTGCTGAAGCTGAAAAACTGAGAAAAATGAGTGAAGAAGAACTCAAACTCGCTTACGACATCGAGTATCTCAGCAATTTCAAAGATTGTTCCATTTTTGATTACATCGAAGTTGTAGAAAGATTCATTCCTTTCCGATTCAATGGAGAAGAATCCATTGTAAATTGCATTCGCTATGTCGCTGAAAAGAATGGAAAAAGAGAGACGAGAACGCTTTTACTACCGATCAGATACAACGAGGAAGCTAAAAGGTGTGCACCTGGTGTGATGATTTACAAAGGAAAAAAACAGAGTAAGAATGGAAATCCTATTCCATACCACAATGTTGTCTTCATTTCTTCAACCAACGCTAGTGATTGGGAGCAATATTGCACACAAACAAATTCCAATGAGGTGCTAACAAAAACGAATAATGAGGATGAAGTTCTTAAGGAATTCCTAGAAAACGAATTACAAGATTTTGATGAACAGCTTGGTGTTGATGGTATGTAAACTCAATATCAAATGCTGACAACAGGTAGTCTCAAGCGGATAATGAATGTATAAAAAAAGCCTGTGTATTGATTGACACTACAAGTTGTACTATTTTGTATTACTTACTATTTACCTGATTGACATTACAAGTTGTACTGTTTTGTATTACTTACTATTTAGTGACTCTAACTATATTATATGGAGAGATTTTCCCTACTTATTATACAATAAAATGTATATAATCATATATTGATTTATAGAAAAGTCTAAAGGTTCTCAAGTGATTGACTCACCAAAAGTTCCGGTTTGCAAAACATTTGAAGATCTTCCTATCCCAAGCATTATACGGGTGACTGGTGTGATACATCCATCAAGTAAGGAGAAGTGTAGATATTCTCAAGTTTGCTACCATGATCCTTCAGATATAAATGAACTCGAACCCAAAATACTTTTTTGTCAAGTTGAAATAGCTAAAAACTTCAGCTGTGATAATTACCCCCCTCCGTTTAACGTTGTATATTTGGGTAGAAAGGGAAAACCGAAAAATAAAAGTGTTCTTTGGTATGATGTCAGACGTGTTACCACACCTCATTTGAGGATTTTTTAAGATGCGATGTAAAGGAAAAGAGTTTGCATTGATTATCATTACAAGACCTGGTGCTTTGTATTACTTAGTCTTTACTGACTCTAGCTATGTTATATGGGAAGATTTACCCCTGCTCATTATGTAATAAATGTATATAATTATGTAAAAAATTATCAAAACTTGAATGCCATACATTCAAAATCTATATACCATATAAGTTCAAATTAAGTAAAAGAATAATCAAAACTCAAATGCCACTCAAATGCCACTCAAGTACCCCTCAAATAAAATACAATATAAACTCGGCGAATTCATTCAACGCCATAACCCATTGCATCACCCCAGATTATGACCCCACAAAAAAACACTTGATAGGGAGATCTGCTCATATATTACTACTTACACAGCTCATAACAGATACAAAATAATACACAGAGATCAAAAGAAATTTACAAAACACCAAGTCATCTGAGGAGCATAATCTTTAATTTTTACTGAGTTTGTCCACAATTTGTTTAATTTGATGTCACTTGAATTCAACAGCTGCTCAGCCTGCCATGATATAGAATTGGCTCAAATATTTTAAACAAGTTTTTCCAACTCAGCAAGTTTGCACAAAGTTAGAGAAAATAAAAATGAATGTGAACTTTGGTTTCGAGTGTGCTGTGGTTGCCCACTGTGAGCATGGAGGGTTTTGCAGTTTTTCTCACATAGTTATATGTGGCATTCTCAAATGCATTTCAAAAATAGTGAAAAATGAATTCCATAGTCACCAACCATATATTTTTGTATGAAAAATAGAAATACAAGCAATTGAATATCCACAAGATTCTTTGAAAAGTTTTTTCACCAAAAGCACAATTACAGCAAAGAAATTTAGGGTGAATTTTTGGAAATATAATGCATGCTTCATGCCGATCTCCTTTGGTAGGGACAAAATCATTCCATAGATTTTTCTACCTGCTGCCATATCTAGATTTATAGTTGTCACAAAAAAGGTGCGCACTCATCTCGTCAAGAAGAAAAGTCAACATTTTTGCAAATTGCTGTTAGGGTAGTGTTGAGCGATAGAGAGAGCGATGTGTAGCATGGAACAAGCAATGCATTTCTGCAGATGCTGTATAACTTTGTTCAAAAAGTCAGATATTTTATACAGCATGAGGGAAGTTTGCATGGCCGTCCGACTATAAATTAATGATTCGTGCGGACAAGAAACTTCCAAGGAATGTTCAATGCTTCGACAGAAAATTTGGTAGAAATTACAACAAACTACAGAAAGCTTGAAACATGTGCTTGGGGAACTGTAAACTAATCAGTTTTTGTCAATGGTCAAGTTGGGCATCCTCAAGCTAACTGGAACATCAACAAGATCTTACAAACAGTATTTTATAACTTCATAACACTGATCTCCCTAACATTGCCTTAGTACTTCTTATGTTGTCTCCATTGCAACGCCGTGTAGTTCTGTTAGTAATACATACCAGAGATATAAATGTTGCTTATGTTTTATTCAAAGTTCATCTATTAAAATAGTACCATACTAAGGTTCAAGTTAGCAATCAACATGCTATTGAGTAATAATTACCGATGGTTCAGTGATACAACAATCACAATTATTATTTACCTGTATTACATGTTGATAGATAACCAACCACTCAGGTTCATTTTATTATGAAAAGTCAGACTGGTTTCGATACAAGGAATCGTATGATAAGAATATTCATTTGTATCATCAAAACATTGAGTAGTTACATTAATACTATTTATAAACGTTTTGTTCAACTGCAATGTGATGGATTGTACATCTCACTGTTATGTGCAGTCTGATAAACTTCATTCTAGGCACTACTCAGCTATTATGATATACATTTGTAGACAAACTAAATGGGATTTATTACTAGGTTTAGGTTTCACAATTACAAAATACCAGAACACAAACCATTATATGGTATTGTAACTACCAAATACACTCGCTGTAAGCCTATATTTACCTATAAGCATTTTACTAACTACTCAACAAACAATTAGTATAAGTTATGCTCAGAGAACACTCAATCATACCTGGTTGGCAGGTCTTTCAATCCACATCTCGAGAGATCGAGTACTTCTAGTAACTTCAGCTCACCAATCACTTCTGACACTCCATCACTGAAGTCATTGGTTCCGAGGTTCAGCCTTCTCAGCTTACTAAGAGATCTCAAGCTGTAACAGATATGTAAAAGTCTTCACTAAAACAGACTTGATCGCGGAGGTTGTCTGTTTTATGCACCGATAGCGCTCTTGAGGTGATCAAAAAAGATCATGAGCACATATATAAAAGGTACAGGTGATGAAGGCACTGGAAATGAAACTCAGAACTTCTAACAACCATATATAAAACACAAACTTCAGGTTCAGAAAAACCGGTTAAGGACAAAAAAAATCTATATGACTCAAATGAGCAGCAACTATTAAAAAACTTGCTGGCTTTTAGAAAAAAGTTCATGGCAGCAATGAATTCTGAGTATGCAAGATGCAATATTTTTTTTCTGACAACAAAGTTTCTAGTTATGACTGAGGAAACATTGCCATTACAACACAAAACACAAAAAAAGTAAACCTCCAATTTTGCTATTAAACGGACTCATGAGTTTCTAAGCAGCCACAAAACATATATAATAAGTACAAAAAAACCTTCAAACAATCGAAATATCTACTTGATTGAGTCGCCAACCAGATACACAATCACTATAGGATGTGATGTATATGTTTAGTTACATGAATGCCTTATTATACATATTCGGTATATTTACCAGTTTGTGTGCAACTTTAGGGTGGAACTCTCTAAAAATCACAGTATAAAGTGTATTCTATAACTAATACACAACTGTAATGTAATAATAGTAATGTATCTCCCTTAATTTATTGTAGAGAATTGTTTATTCTCTTCATTTTCCATGAAAAAAGAAAAAATCAGTGGCCATTGTTTGAAAACTGTCTAGGTGAAATGCAATTGTGTTTGTGACGCCAACAACTTTCATACATACTTTTGCAAATTGGCACAAGGGCAGGGAAGTATTGAAACTTCACAGTTTAAAAATATTCACTCAGTTACCAGTTTTGCCAACAATTTGAAGTTCGTTGGTGGCAGCTTGGTTGGTGGTGTTAATAAGAGTATTCGCGACCTGTTTGTAAACCAAAATGAAAAAAAAATAGGTTTTCATAGTTCAAGATGTCGCGTATGCAATGGAACATTTGTTCAGAACAACATAAATATTCAATGAAATGCTTTAGTTAACTGAACAGACCATAAAGAAGATAACTCCCAATTTTCAAAAAAATCCAAAAAAACAATCAAATTTGAACTGCTACGAATTGGCATATTTTGTCACGCTGCCCTTCAATTTAGTAAATTTTGAACGCTTGTAATTATTTCGAATTGCTTTTCAAGGATATAAAACCGGTCCATGAACATGAAAAAAATCAACTTGCTCGTTATTATTTATTTAGTGTTCAGTTTCATTCGCGACCTACAAAAACATAAATAAAACCTCATTGATTATTTTTTGTTATTCAGTGCGCTACTTTTTTTGACCCACCAGTTCCGAACAAAAGGATTATTTATTGATTAAATTTATTGCCAGTCTGATTATTTTTATTGCTATGTGTTCAATGAACAGAGGTCACGAATACTCTAATTGAGTTGTCTGCACTTATGAAACAATTTTTACGTGAAGACAACTTTAGCTGTTTTTAGAAACTTATATGTGCAGATAACCTACACAATGGTGGGCAAGTAGCATTAGAAAAGAATCAGAAGCAGCAGTAATAGACAAAGCATGCAACTAAGCTCAATGGAGGTGAGATTTACCTATTGTAATACAGTTTATGGGCTAGTAATACAGACATGACTGGACAGGTATGCTGGAATAGTTACACTACTTGGAGGTACCAAGAAGGCTGACTTATTAGAAGACCAGCTATGAGTCTACATTACCACCTTATGTAACCTAGATCTTTGTTCAATCACCCGTATCAATTTATTGATTGAAATTATTAATGTTTCATGTATTATTATTATGTATTTACATATGTTAATGCTGCTTTAGATGAATTTCACCACCTACAAAAAGTGTTGTGACAGCAAATATACTCTAGTGAGGCAAAGGTTACCCAAGATGATAGTGCAAGTAGACAACCCAGTTACCATTTACCATACAACACCTGTCCAAGCACTATTTCAGGTGATTTGTAAAGAGAAAATTGTATATAAAAACTGCTAATAGCTGACGAGTGATCTTGTAAAGGATTTTACATGGAGAGGTCACTTTGCTGGTTAGTTACAGGCATCGATTACTCAGCTAGTAGCAACTTGCAGCCAGTACACAGGCGGTGAGTCACTCGGATGCACTAGCTGAACACACTTGAGCTTGTTCTTGCTTAGTTGATAGCACTGATTGTCGCGTCTGAAGAAAACTCTGGCTAGTGAATTCCCCCTTCTACTCATCAGCAACCCAGCGCATTTATAGCCATTTTTTATCATTTTTATTGTTTCGTATAGTTCTGTTTATTTATATCTTTATACTTAACTCATGAATATATGGCCTGATGTTTTGCAGCCAATCAGGCGCTCGCTCTTTCAACTAGCCTATCTGCATATCCACTCCATAAATTTATGAACAATAGCCCAGAGAGGGAGAGTTGATTGTGAGCTTGTACAGAGAACTTCTCAGGAAGATTTTGTATCTTGTGATAGTAAAATATTTAAAATCTGAACTCTGTGTGTTTAGTCTACCAGATTGCCTGATATTGTTAGTACTTCTGAACACTCCAGAACCCGGTGTATCTCTATACATAGATAGCAAATGGACAAGCCATCACTACTGCCTTAAGTAGCACTCTATAGCTAGAATTGTGGTCTTGCATATACGGTACACTTTCTCTAGTAGCTGTTCGGTGAAGGTACTGCGAGCTCCTCTGCAATATATCGTTTATCCAATAATCACTTTTCTTTACAGCAATAATAAAATCATTCGTTAGACAATAGACTGAGGTCTAAATTAAATACTCTAGCAATCTGAATAGAACTAGAATCAATGTTCCTGAGGTTTGATGGGACTGGCTCACTCCAAACTGGACATTTAGAGGGCGGCTTTTTTCAATGCAATGATAGCATCTTTGACTGCTATTCATTGTATTTTTTGGAGTGAGGTTTTGAGGCTTGATTAATGCCCGGGACAGAGACGAAAAAAATTAGCATCCAATAATGACACTGTAGAGATTTTGCTAGTGCTCTGAATGTTAGTGTACTGTATTAGGGGAGGGAAAGGCTGCACTTTGGATGGGATAGGGAAATGTACATTATTAATTTAACTATATTTGCCTAGGGTATTAGACAGGTTTTGAGCTCACTCAAATTGTATTCAACATAAGACTCAACTTGAATTCGTCTTTGATTCAACCTAGGATAGACCCACACTCGACATACCAACTAACCACCAGATGTACCAAACCAAGCAATGAAGCCAATGTGTATATGTATTTAGTTATACAAAGCTTTAATGACGGTAACCATACAAAGCACAGGAAAGGCACATATACTAGCAAAGTAAACTACCAACTGAAGGTACTCAGTACAACATTTCTAATTATAGATCTCAGGGGTAGTTGAAAATACTGTCCGCCTATAGGTCCTCCAGGAATAAGGCTGGATGTGCTTAGTGCATGTCTTTCTTTAAAAGTCCCCAGCTGCTGAGATATATCCAGTGCACCAGTTATGGGTAGCTAACTACACAGTGCTTAGGTTCCAGTACTAATCATTGTCTTCTCCCTCATGAGTTGTGTCCCCGGGAGAAGACAAGTCAGGTAGAGCACTCAGCAGTTTCTTCCAATGTTTGGGAAAAGATGAGAGGGTTTCTATTTGGCAAACAAAGGGAAAGGGATAGGGGCGTAGGCTGAGTTGGTTTGATGGACAAGGCTAGATGGAGGGTAGACTGGGGATGGGGGGGAGGTACAACCATTATCTTGTGAGTGGATTGCTGGGTTGAGCAATTAGGAATGAGAAATGTGGAGAATAGCCGGACCATTTCTATCAGCCGCTAAAGTCCGGAACAGTGAGAGAGCAAGCAGGGATGTAAGGTAGGAAGGAGAATAGGGTGTAGATAGAGCTATTTGGCCACCAAGTTTCACCACAATATGCAATAAAGATACTCTATTTGCGAAAACCAGATGATTTTCACTTGAAGGCGAAAGTTTTTGCAGGTTGAGCTCATCGATAAGCATAATCTTTGATGTCCATCACATTACTTGACCCCAGTTTTGTAATATACACGATTGGTTAAAAATTAATACAAATTGAAATTATTTGACACTCTTCAAACATATTTTTGATCTTGTCCTTGGATCTCCAAACTGTTATGAGCTGGTACCTATCAATGAACTTCAAATCAATATCCTTAAAATTGATATGAGAGTGGATTAAGTACAAAAATAAACCATTTATTTGGCCGACCAACATTATACTATCAATGTCTTATTTGAATCTTTGCAAGTCAGATTAACTTGCTTTAGAATTTGGCGTGCGATGTATTACATTACTGTACCAATTGCATGCGTTTGTAATATGATACAAGAGTTCTCATTGTAACACTTGTATAATCAAGTCAGCAGATTGTTTTAGTGCAAGTTTAGCAGAATAACTTTCAGTTGAGACTCATTCCTGTGAGATATGAAACTAACTCTGATGATATGCTGATATATCTAATAAATTACATAGATATATGTCATTGTAGTACACACGCTTCTCAGTTTGGTGTAGGCTGTATTTGAATCGACAAATAACTTTTTCTTTGCCTGATAAAACTTTTTCTTCGTGCCGCGAAAACCTTTTTTCTTTGTGAGACAAAACACATTTTACTCCTGCAAAGATTAGACCATAGTATATCAGGATTGTTTCGCGACAAAAAAGTATTCTTTACTCAAAAACTATGTTTTATTACAAGAGGTTTTTGCTCGAGGACTCTCATTGGCTGTAAGGATCAATTGGTACAACTTTATCTATTTAAGAACCATCATTTTCAGACAAAACTATGGTAGTTATGTAAACACTTATTATTTTGGCCAGCCCACATCTCACTGAACCAAGGTAGCAGCCACGCTGCCTAATATTTGAACTGTAAGCTTTTGGTCATCGACTTCTTGCGATCAACTTGTTTGATAGAACAACGCTATCAGTGGATTATAATTACTGCAATTGAGATAATAATAACGGTTGTATCAGTCAATAGACAAATTGGAAGGAATAAATTGGACTGCTTGGAAGTTCCAAAATAGGCATCTATTGCTAGCTAAAGGTCAGAGGGGCATGGTTGATGGCACAGAAGTACTTGCTACTGACGCTAAAGCTCAACAAATGGCGAGGCATGAACTGAAGATATAGAAAGTATTATTTACTACTGCCATAGCTATCAGCACTTCTCAACTGTACTTGGTTTCAGCATGTGAACAACCAAAAGCAGCATAAAATGCGTCATGTAAACATTGTGAGTGTAACAGATTGGGGAACATGTTGTACTTAAAGACTAGGTATTTTCGATCTGAGATGAGCAATGAGGATAGTATCGAGTCCCATTTAAACGAAAGAAAAAAATTAACTGATCACCTTGCAGCTATTGGCTCACTTATCTCAGAGGAAGGTCAAGTAGGCACACTACTCGAAATTGTCTTAGAAATATTTTACATTAGCAACAGCTTTAGATGCTAGAGTAGATGGTATAAACTTTGGCTTTGCACAGCAAGTGCTTATTAATGAAGAACGAAGGCATCGTGACTGGCTCAGTACTTTGCATTCTTCACCTTTGCATTTTTCAGCGCTTGCGAGCTAGCAGAAACCATCAACGGTCGAAGTCAGTCACCTGCTATCAATGTGGCTTTACTAGACAACCTCGAAGAAATTGTTCGGAGAAAAAATACACAGCTCCTGTTGGATCTGCTGGTTACTTTGCTGACAAGTAAGAAAACAGCGCTGACCGTGATGGTGTAGTTGCAGCCTCAAGTTTTTTGCCCTGATAGTAAATGGCTCATTGATTCTGCAGCATCCAGTCACATGACTTTGGATTAAACACTGTTAAGTAACTATGAAAAGTTTCCCAAACCAGAAAGTGTGTCATTTGTTGATGGCAGGACTGTGGATGCTTACGGGATGGTCACAATTCACCTAAATATGACATTTAAGGCGAGTGGTGCCAAAGACAGCTGTTTTGTACAAAGTATTATTTGTTCTAAAGCTAACATGCAACCTGCTTTTAGTGGGAGAAGCTATTTATCTGAGAAATACCGTGAAATTTGGCCAATAAAATGTTGGGTTCGTAAAAGTGATGGAAGCCTGTGTGATATGGACACTGTAGTTAAGGAGCATTATCAGCTTGATTGCATACCCATAGTCACTCAGCAAGCTAATGTTGTCCTTGAGAACACTGAAAACCCTGACGTGTCGCACAAATAGTTGGTACATTTGAATGAAAGCCAACAAAACAAGTTATTGATCAGAAGGTGGTGTGAGGCACCAGATGGTAACTGTAAATATCTTGTCTCCTTGCGAGAGTTGTATCATAGGGAAGATGCATAGAAAACCATTCAAAACGGTGGACGGATAGATTCAACCAGAAAGCTGCAGCTGGTGTACTGTAATGACTGTGGACCCATACAAACCGAATGTTATGGCCAACACAAGTACTATGTTACTTTCATTGATGGTGATTAACAGTGTCGCTATGTGTTTTTCAATCCCTAAGACAGAAATTTTTGACAAAATAAGAAAATTTGAGTCGTCAATTATAAATGAAATAATTTTGAAAATAACTACTCTGAGAAGAAGTGATAACGGTGGCGAAGATGCCTTCAATGAGTTTGAAGTTAATTTGAGAGAAAGTGGCATACATGTTGAGCTCAGTGTACCACACTCACCTCAGCAAAATGAAGTTGCTGAGCGTATGAATAGAACCTTGACGGAAGCTGCACGCACTTTAATAGATCCAAAAGGACTTTCTAACAGTTATTGGGCAGAGGCAATTGCTACAGCTGCTTATGTGAGAAATTGAGTTCCAGCAGCGGGTTGTAACAAGACTACATATGAGCGATGGTATGAGAAAGCACCTAATGATGATGACCTGAGAATGTTATCCTTTTCTGAGAAGGAAGCTCTCACTCTCTCTTCAAGTAAAATATGTTGGAAAAGGCTCAATTGAAAAGAGATGCAAACAAATTTTAATGTTGAGATTTTCAATAAATAATAATTTTATTACATATTTATTTTTGTAAAAAAGCATGAGAGTACCTATTGTTCTGCAAACTATCAAAAGAAGAAATTTGGGTGATTCGTTTTAGATTTTAACAGAATTTCTGACACCTTTTTGAGCTAGCGGCAAACCAGCCAACACAAAATAAAATTTGAATCAGTTTACTTGACCAATCTCAGCCACAGAAGCTGTCTAAATAAGTATTTAAATAAGAGCCAGAAAGCACATCAAGTAAGTATCTTCTGTTTCATTTGACTGATAAAGTGTTTGTGTAGCAGATTTTTAAGTCGCACAGACTGCGCGCCTGCCATTTCAACCGAGCAATCATCCTCTCCAGGCCTAACAAGCAACAGTTTACCTCAACCCAGAGGTGACCCCGTGCCGGGATGGCACAAACAGTTTGTTTTAAAGCAAACGATCAACTTTAGCAATAGTAACGAGCCCACGGCTCAGATATATACACTCGATGCTTTCAAGTGATATATAGTAACCTTTATTCATGACCAGAATACAAGGTGGCAATCCAATGCAAGGTTGAGAGGTATTGCAATGCTTATAGAAAATGCTCTGCCTTTTATAGGCAGAGTTGCAGGAAGAACTTTGGAAACGTTTCATCATGCACAGGAAGCATGGCAGGAAGTAATTCAACATATATAAAACAATTTTGTCCAATAGGGTATGGGTAAATAAGGTAAATTAAGTTGGCACCCGGGAGTAGGGGGCGGAGTCTAGGTCTAGCTCGGCTGTGATAGGTGGATATCTCCTTTGGTAGGTTCCTTTGTCTTTTGCAAGCCTTAGGTCCATTTTTCATAACATATAAGGTTAGCCATCCCCTGGATCTGGTCTCTGGAGGTTCTGTAGCTAGGTTTACTCCCTCAGGCTATGGCAGCCATCTTGATGCCGGCCAATGATAGCTATTATGGGTCAAGGTAGTAGACACCAAGTGCCGGTGCGATTAATAAATACTGTATATTGCTCCAACAAAGCAATATGTTTGTTACAACAGATTCCGGTCTTTGTTTGTTGGGTCTAAGAGAGGCATGCCTGTGGTAGCCACCATCAGCGAACCTCTGCGCAGTAGTGGTCACTGTTAGTGCTCAGTAGAGTCCACTACACTTGAACAACTGCTTCAATGTGTCAGTTTTTTTCAAAGTAAAATAGGAAGATTTTTCACTGGTAAAGTACCGATCATTACGTCTGTTGCATTATAAGTCTTCATGTTTACAGATTAAGTTGATTTTACCCACAAATACCTATTTGCAGTTTTATTGGTTTATTCTTTTGTATATCTATAAATGCGTCAGTTTCATTAATTCAATTTATAGTGGTATAAATCAAGGGATGATCAAAACCAATATTGATCACTTTCGGCTCACACTGCAAAAAAACACATCTTTTTGGGAGCGAACTTTCTTGTTTGAACAAACAATAGTTTTACCAGCAACGAAAAATCGATGATTTTCGAAAGGAAGTTTGGTGAAGCCATAAAACCTAAAGCAGATTTTGATGTCAAAAGTTTCAAAGAAGTAGTAAATGCAATCTAAATGAGCCTACAAAACGAAATCCAAATGCACCACACTTGGTTCTTGTACAACACAGAAGAATTCTGAATAGAATTTTAATAAGCTCATCAAGACTTATCAAGATTTATAACATTCCAGTTTTCAATGCAAAACGACTTTGTTCAAGTCTATTAATCTCTATTTGAATAACTAGAATTTCCAGTGAGTTTTTGGGGCATTATACTCATCAACTAACTTATCTACTGTCAATGAAAGGTTCTTGTGCTTTCAGCCAACTTCTATAGGCCCTGTTAATTATTCTTCTCGTTTCTTCAGTTTTTGTGTGTGCAGGGATAACTTACCTAAACTACTTAAGTATGTTGGAATAAGCTTCTCTTCCTCTACAACCCCACAGCTCAGGTAGAATGTACTGTAGAGGGATTTTTAATAGATATTTTGCTATACAAATTCATAACTCAAAGTAAAAGGCGAAGTAATAAAAATAAAATTGAAAGTTCTATATGTGAACTGATTAGGAGCAAAAAAAACTTGCACTGCTAATAAAAACGTTAAATTTCTATTCAAACTACAATTTCAAACTTGTTAATTCAATTTTATACAATATAGCTACCAAAACTTATTTGTGATTCAGTAAATGTATATAAACAAATCAACACGCACATGTTAGACACCCTCTCTATGTAAATATTGTCAATCCAGTTTGCTTGACAGTGTGGATTGTCTCGGTAGAACACTTTTGGTCTCTTACCTCCTATATCTTTAATCATTTCTTTATTGTAGCTCAATGGGAGGCAGAGAGATGTCCTGGAAGCTTTCGGAATATGGTTGTAACTAAGATTTGTCTTTTTTTATAGTATAATTTTTCATCGAAATATCAAGAGTGAAAAACAAAGTTGTGGGAGCTACCCATCTTGGCTTGTCAGTTAAAGTTTTTCTATGGATTACCACTTTTTTGACATTAGTAAACCTGATAAACCTAACAAACTATTTTTGAGAAGAGGGTAGATGAAGTTGACTAAAGAGGAGTTGGTCAGTTATAAACAAGACAATTTCATTTTATTCTGAGGTGCAGAGATGGATAAGACAAGCAAAAAGCAACAACTGTTGATTCATCCATAAAAGGGGTCAAACTCCACAGGTAACATAGTTGCAGTTGGTAGGCACTGAGATTCAGTTTACTCACATCAGGTCAAACTGGACAGAGCCAAAAAAGGAGCACTACCGGAAGACTGGCTGTATTTACGCAGTGGATAGACGAGGCTATGAGCAGTTCTGTCATTTTACTGGCTGGACTGACCGTCCCAGATTACAGCACTGTTAACCCACCTGGGTCGGAGCACCTGACGAGAGGAAGGCTGTACACAGTCAGCCAAAGCCTACCAGAGAGTCTCGCGAGCAGGACAGAGTAGAAAAGTTGGTGGACTCACCCCCTCGGACTAGTCAGGGGGTTAGCAAAAAGAAAAAGGTCTTAGAGCGTCTGGGCAAGCAACTCACCCCAGAAACCATGGAGGGGAAAATAAAGGAGCCAGTTGTAAGAAGACTAGTAGCCACCAGCTCCAGTACAAACGGGGCGGAAGAGGGTGACACCAGCAACCCCCTCGAACCAGAAGCTGAAATCAGTCAAAACCCACAGCAGGGGTTCCTCCAAAGGCCAGAATATATGGCACAGCAGGCGGATCAGGAGGCAGGCCACTTGGAAGTGTTACTGACCAACATGAGAAGACGAGCTTTGCATCGCGGGAAAGATGCAGGCGCCCTCGCAAAGCCAAAAACAGAAGCTCAGTTGGCAAAAGATGAGATAGCTTTCTGCAAAGAAAAGAAAGTAGACTTTAGAGGAGACCTCTTTTAAGTCCAGAGCTCCAGTTCTTGTTCCAATGCAATGAGTTTTCATTGTAATTGTTCCAGTTGTTATTGTTTGTTCCACCACAATGTGGTTCATTGTACCTTTCATAAATAAAGTATATTTTAATCCTTAGGAAGGACAAACCGTACCAAATCTATGCTGATGTTTTGAGATTAGTGCCCAGAGCCACTAATGAAGCGGAGTATGTGGGGTAAGTTGGTAGTTATCAGCCCCTGAGTACTTACAACAAGATGCAGCAGTTGTGCACCCTTATTCAAGGAGCAGAGAACAGACTATTGTAAACAAAGGATGTGACAAAGACTCCGCCCATTAATCACATTGATTCCATTGATTGGACAATAAACCTTTCTAGATAAAACATTGGCTAATTATGTGCAAGTTTGACTGATCATGTTATAACGTATTGCTATGCTCACGGATAAAATATACCAGGATTGCCAGTAACCCGAACGGGGTGAAGTCAATTTTGGCCAATGGGAAATCAACCATGGCATTCATATTGAATTGGTTGTTCGGAGCGGAAAAATAAACTAATATAGCAGCTCGCAAAATAATCGTAACTGTTTCTATTGAGGCAATGTCCTGACTTTTGATACACGACAAGAGCTTCTTAAGCTTTGAAGCAGAGGCTGCGTAAAAATAAAAAAAATTGAAACCGAGTTTGACACATACCAAAGATTACATATATGTTATGGTTGGCACATTCAATTTTGTTCACGGAGCGGATATGATATTGTGAGTAACAATACTTGAATTGTCAAAACTAATGAAGTATGCCCACGGCACGAAATGAACGTGTAAAAATCAATAAGAAAACGATATTGATTACGAAATCCAAGTGGTCTTGAAAATTTTTGGAGCAGTATAGCGGTTTCCACAAATGGCTACATTTGGCTCGTCACAAAAGTTATATTACGCAGTGGCAGCTAGCAGTCCTGGTATATTTCATCCATAGATATGTTTGTGTTATAAATAGTGATGTTGGAGCCAGAGAGCTCAGAAATAAATACCCCTTATACTTGTAAACAGCTATTTACTTGGATTACTCCGGAGTTGCAGTAGTCTCTGGCAGGTTTGTATACCTGTCAGGACATTGGAAGCAGATTCTACCCTGTTATGCCAGTGTTAACTGGATAGCAAGGAAGTTGAACAGGGCTTGCAAGGCAGGAGTTAACACCTTGAAGAGAAGGTAGTAGTTGTGTCCAGTAGTGGACGGTGAAATCCATTACACTACTTTATCATAATACTACCTTGATGTACTGACTCTAAAAGCATCAAATCAGTAGGATGTATTATTTTCAAGACTCACACCGGGTTTTGTTATGTTACCAAATGTACCTCAATAACAACAGAAATGCAAGTTAATAAATCACACTTTTGCTCTGCATTATTATTAGTAGTATTAACATCATTTTTCTCTAGTTTAGGTTAACATGGAGTTTGTTTCAGAAACTCTAGTTGTACACTCAAAAAATACAAATATTAAAGCAAAAAAAGCGCTGGAAAACAGAAAGAATGATGCTGCAAAAACACATTCGACTAAAACACAAGTGCTTCCATGGTTGATATTTAACCCATTGAATAGATGCGCAAAGAACACAAAGGTAATGTACGGTAAAGAACTACGAACTATGATCTAAACTCCGCTAATTCTCTTGAGCATTGAAAATCAAGCAACTTGCAAAAGTATGTCATTTTTGTTTTTTAAAAAAAAAATTTGTGCCTAATGGTATACAATTCGTAGCCATTGTTAACAAAACGGCTGCTTTTGAAAGTTGGTTAGTTTCTTTTTACTATTTTGAATGCAATGTGAGACCGATTCAGACAGACAGCCCAAAAAGAATAGTTTAAAGTCTCAATCTTTCTCATTACCCATAACTCTCTGTCATCATTTACTTGGATGAGATTCAAACTTTTAAACATAGAACTAATTCTGCTATGACATCAAACGAGTGACAACAAAGAAACAATCATTGGAGCAGATTGTTGTTTGAATTGAGGGAATGAGACGATTATCAAAGGATTAGCTCGATTGCAGGTATGACATCGAGTATCCCTCAGAGTTCACCAAACTCGCAATCTTCCCATATATTGATGTTGTCAGCAGATTCACCCCCTATCAGTGTCAGGAAAAAGAAGCTGTAGCTACTTTTATCAGATATGACTCGGAGAAAAGTGGATAGGGAGGGGTGGAAACACGGATTATACCAAGCAGATCTATGAAAGATACATGCGGAAGAAGCAAGGATTCAATGGAGTTATATATCATAATGCAGTCTTCCTATCTGCACTTATTTTTGGTGAATAGCAAAAAAATCACAACCAAATAAAGTACAGTGAGAGAACAACAGACTTCGATAATAACCAGGATATTAATAATTTCAGAAATGATGAATTTGAAAACTTCAATGAAGGGATTGCAATTAATGTTGTATTTTCGATTATTTTACTGGTTGATGTTAAAACGGTAGGCTTGTTTTAAAACACTATTAAGGAAATTTCCAAGGAGTATTATGTATTATCCTTATTGTATCTAATAGAAGTATTTTGTAAAAACAAACAATAATACTTGAAATCACAATCACAAATATTGTGCTTCCTACAGTAGATTTTACATTTTACAATAAAAATTACTTTTAGTAAAAGTAAAACACTTATTGAAAAACAAAACTGACAAGCATACAGCAATGATGAAACCAAATTCAAACCATTGTAAAATTTGGGAGTTAACAAACACTTTAAACCAACGTTCAAGAAATTGTCAAATAGGTTTTCATTATGCATGGTTTATAAATTGGGTATTCTGCCCAGGAAAATGAACTTCAACTCAACATCTGAATGTTGAGTACTATTTGGTTTAAAACGATATTCAAACAATTGTACCAGCTTTGACTTAAATATAACAAACACACTTTTTCAAAAGCTGTTCAAACCACTTTATAAACCCGTATTTGAATGAACTCCACTTGGTTTCAGCACCTGGTTGTACCCATACATGGGCAGGAAGTCTGTAAAAGTGGGTGGTATGTCGTTTGAACTGGCAGGAATATTTCTCTGCCCAACATCATCTAGTTGGCTGCATCTCTGGTAATTGAACAGAGGACGGCATTACATCATTTGAAAGATCAACAAGTCCCAACCGATGAGTATAATTTTCAGCAGCGATATGTGGCGATAGTCACCTAGTAATCAGTTGTTTCTCTCAGAAATCCTGTTGGCCTGTGAGTAATAAAGGTTGGCCCTGGTCGCCAAAGTAGCCACAAGAACTGTGTCAGGTGCAATTCAAGCTGAGCTCCTAGTCTGTGTTTATCTGTTCCTAGACCCTTCAGTTACAGAAAAAAACTTGGAAGAGCCAGAGTGTCTCGTCATCCTTTCAAGGAATCGGTCAACCCGAAGAAACATTCATTTACCATCAGTTTCTGGGAAGCGGACAACCAAACTCACTTCAAGTTTCTGGCAATGACTACCAATACACATATTGGTAGCTGGGATTTGGCTTATTGACACTACCACCAACTCCCTGGTCAACTTGGAAATCACTGACCCTCCAGTACACAAGTTTCATATTCCACTGCTAATACCAGGTAAGGTAAAGGGGTTTCAGTGGTTTTGTCACTCCTTGGCATTTAAATGAATATAACTGCTAAATCATGGTGCCCAGAGACTAATTAGACCAACTACACACCATCTGATCTCCAGTTGAAGGATAGTTGGAGCTCCAATACACCAACTGTCCAGATTACTGTAGCTCTCATCCGCTTGTTTAGCCCTCTCACCTAACTTTTTGAATGTTCATCACCGCTTTGCTCCAAGATCTATATTTGCATGCAGTCTGTGGAGCAACGACATCTAAAAGTTCCTGTATTCACTTCTCCAAGCATGTTTTTGTGTTCAACAATGTAGTGAGATTTAATTGGATAATCAAGACATTGGTAAGCTTACCTTAATGGCTTATCGGGCAGCATAAACACAGTGCTAACCAATTTTCTATCCATCTAGAGCTGGAAGGGCACACCTTTGAGGTATCTCTTGAAAGGCTTAACGGCCTTTACCACGGCAAACAACTTCTTCTGGATAACAGATTATTTGCTTTTTTGGGGCTGGATATCTGACTCAAATAGCAATGACCCACTCTATTATTTGCCAGGTTTTATAAACCATGTTTCCTATACAAACAATGTTGGCATCAGCGTCTTAGGTGAAGCGGGGTTTTGGGTTGGAGTGGTCTAAGACCGGGGTTCGATAACCGAATGGGATTGCTTATATTCAGCTGTGTGAGAAGTGTGGCCACTGTCTTGAAATCTTGAATATATTACTAGCGTAACCTGTGGTACTCAGAAAGCCTTGTAGTAACTTCAACCGTTCTGGGACCATTGGCCATCTAAGAACTGCTATAGATTCTACATGCCCATCTTGTATCTTGCATCAGTAATGAAAAGAGTAGGAGAGGGAGGGAATTGGAAGAAAGTGTCAAAGAGTCAAGGTAAGGCCTGGTGGAGTGATCTAATTGTGTATTTATGTTATCTCAAATCCTTCGCTGCCACCAATGTGAAGGTTTCTGCTCTATGAGTTTACTTTGATACACAACTAGCATCACTTTAGGTTTGAGTGCACATGCTGTAATCATGCTTGAATAGATTGGGTAGACTTAAAAAACACTGGCTTAAAGTTACAGCGATTGCAATGAACTTTCAGTTAGAATTGATGTGACACGTGGTAATCGCTGAAATACTAATAATGAAAAAGCTTTGAGGTGACAATAAATTTATAGCCTCTCTGTATACTATGGTTATCGTTATCGAATTGAACACAATGTATTCCAACTATGAACTGCCTGATACAATAATCATTGCTACAATTATAATACAAAATATATAAATGAATAGGTCAAAATCGTGCAATGCCATTGGCATAAACAAGGGTACCAAATAGAAAACGAACTAATAGTGAGTTTTCTCTTTATTCAATCCATCGGTTTGCAGCTTTTTCTATCCACTCATCTAGTGTTAATTTTTATTACTGCATCACTTGCTGTAATGACAGCTGCTAAGCCTCATAGTTAAGTCTGTCACTACATCAGTCTCTGGAAATTTAATCTGCTGGCAGCCAAAAGTATAACAGCTTGCATGCATCATGGAAACTCAATGGAAAGGCAAACAGCTCTCAAATCAAGAAAAATGAGTTCCTGGCACTGTTACAGCAACACGTTTTTTGCATCCGACTGGCCAAGTGGTCAAGACTTGTACAATTCTATCACAATGTTTAATTGAACCAATACTTTTATGCTCTCATTGAAATGGTATAGTTAGAGAGAAATGGATACTTACTGTCATCTTTAAATGTGATTTGCTCATTTGGAACTTTTGGAAACATAAAAATTACAACTCAGTGATTGATGGAGAAAAACATAAAACAAAATAAATGGATAGCTAGCGACATAAAGCCTGCAATATCTGACTATTACTGATAGCATCTAAGGGATAAAGTTAAAAAGTAACAAACTTATTGCTGTTAGTGCTTAATACAAATACTGTTCATAATGAAGCAAAAATAAAAGGAATAGAGATTTTTAATTATAATTAAAACCTAAAAATGTTTTCTGCGCAATAATAATGTGTATTGTGGTGGATTTTCAAGGCCACTACAACTGACCAAGGTCTCCCTGACAACTGTTGAGTGTCAAGCACACCTAGATTGAGTCTGGTACAGCCAAAAACCAAGTGAAAAGACCGGTAGAATCACTACCGGCCCTGCAGAAGCACTAATGGCCCTGCAGCAATCACTGCCGGCCCTGCAGCAGTCACTACCGGCCCTGCAGAAGCACTAATGGCCCTGCAGCAGTCACTACCGGCCCTGCAATGTCGCTACCAACCCTGTACCAGGTCGGGAAGGGAAGAAGGGCTATAGCCTGTGGACCCAAAAATAATACCAAAAGATGCAGAAGCATAAGTTTGCTGCCTGGCTACCACCGGAAAGACGAAAGATCGGGAACACAAACCATAACAGCTAGGAACCTGTGCTACCTATTGCACTACCCTGACTCCGCACTATTGACTGAGAGGCTCCGCCCCTTACTTCTGGGCGCCTCATATATTTAATCCTATTTTAGCCAATATTGCACTGTGTTATTTATATCTAGTCTTTTCATTTGTGAAATCACTCCTTGCTACTACTGATTTGTTGCCCCCTTATTTGCGCAAATGTTTTCTGCTACTCTCCCTATAAAAAGCAGAGCTTTCTAACTGATCCTTTTACTTGTATTGTTATTCTGCTTGAGACTGTTCCAAGCAGCAAGATACTCTGCCGCTATTATATCACAATAGGTTGTTGTCGTATAATATAATATGGTTTACTCAATGAAAAACAGAGCTGTGCGTTTGAGCCGTGGGCTCTGATTACGGTTGTGGAGATGGGATACTCCTTTGTTTGGAAGTAGATTGGAAGGTGACCTCTGGAGTGAGGTATTGTTGGTGGATCTTTGACGGCTCTCCAAAATCCACTACACTATTACATGCTGTTCATCACAACTGCTGAGTTCTAGTTTCAAAGAACATGACATATGTATAGTTTTGCTAAGACATAACAGACATCAACATTACATGATACATTTTTTGAACCCTAAAAATGTTTTGAGAATAACTTCTCTACCCAGAAGAAAAAAAAACATCAGATATTTCTTAGATATCAGTTTTACGAAATTACTATCTCAGTCACGGTTCCGAATAAACCTTTCAATGTTAGCATTTTGCATCAAAAATAGTGAACTATATCAATTTTTAAGAACTGTTCTTTTCTTTTTAGAAGAGTGAAATTGATCATATCGAAATTAGTTTTCTGGTAAGTTATCTCATAAACCAAATTGCACCAACCCACAGTGGATAGCGATGATATATAATATGACATTGCATAAACTACTTTCCAGCGTATTATAAAGAAAACTAAACCCACAAGAACTGGTTAAAGAGGCCAACTCTCCGTTTTTGCATGAGTTTAGCAAAGTCTAATTGAGTTGATGGTCATGTTTGTAACATAATGGGTTGACTTTGCTTTTATTGTGAAGTCTGATAAATGCTTGATAAATTTCACAATATCTCTTGGTAGTTTTTCAAAGGTAAAACAATTGAAGCACACCTAGGTTTTTCGAATTTTCAAAGTATGCAAGCAAACCAAAACAAAGAAACGTTTTAAAACTCTAACTTTAGATTTCTGCTGACGCTTTAAAATGAGTTTTCTGATCAGTGAAAGTTTGAAGACTGAAAAAGTATTTGACTGTTGATATTTTTATAATAGTGCAAAGCTACAAACTTCTCAACTTTTGCTGTGTTATTACACAGCAAAAGTTGAGAATTTTGTAGCTTTGCACTATAAAAATATCAACAGTCAAATCTAATATACAAATGTAAGTTTCTGTTTTGTGATGTCAGCTCAAAACTTTGGCACATATTCAGAGTCATAATTTTCTTCTTTAGGCTATCATGCTGTTGAACTTTCATTTTGCCAAAAAATTGCAAATGTACAGGCAATAAAAGTTTCATTCTTTTTCAGTTGTGCCAACTTATACCAGGACTAACTGTTTGCCTTTTGGGTGCCTTGCTCGGTTATTTTGGCTACGTTCCAAGTTGCTACAGTCATTTGGTGATGCATACTCATTAATGATATACATGTATACCACAATAAATACACAAGTAATCATGAAGAACCCAATGTATCAGAGTTGTTCTCAATTTCCCTGGCTTTGTTCAGCAGTAACTTTTTTATATTTTAATTTGATTTTAAAAGTTGTGTGGCAGGAAAAGAAACAGGATATAAATTTATGACTAGTCCTACCACAGCCACCAAGCATGGTTATAAGTTTAAGACCTACAATATTATTGAGCAAGGGCTTTTTTAAATAAATTTTGGTAATATTACCACTCTTGCTGTTAATTATAATTAATCAATCTAACTCTCTACAACGCTGTTTATAATCAGCATAGTTGAAATATTAATCCTACACAGCTCATAACAGATACAAAATAATACACAAAAATTAAAAGAAAATTACAAAACACCAAGTCATCTGAGGAGCATAATCCTTAATTTTTACTGAGTTTGTCCACAATTTGTTTAATTTAATGATACTTGAATTCAACAGCTGCTCAGCCTGTTGTGATATAGAACTGGCTCAAATATTCTGAAATTTTTTTTCCAACTTAACAAGCTTACATAAAGTTAGAGAAAATAAAAATGAATGTGAACTTAAGTTTCAAGTGCTCTGTGGTTGCCCACTGTGAGCATGGAGGGTTTTGCTGGTTTACCTACATAGTTGGATGTGACATTATCAAATACATTTCCAAAATAGGGAAACATAAATTCCATAGTCAACAACCATATATTTTTGTATGAAGAGTAAAATTACAAGTAATTGAATATCCACAAGATTCTTTGAAAAGTTTTTTTTCACCAAAAGCACAACTACCGCGAAGCAATTTATCGTGAGTTTTTGGAAATATAATGCATGCTTCATGCCGATTTTCCTTCGGTAGGGACAAAAACATTCCATAAGTTTTCTACCTGCTGCCATATCTAGATTTATGGTTGTTACAAAAAAGGTGCGCATTCATCTCGTCAAGAAGAAAAGTCGACACTTTTGCAAGTTGCTGTTATAGGGCAGTGTTGAGCTATAGAGAGAGCAATGTGTAGCATGGAAGAAGCATTGCATTTCTGCGGATGCTGTATAATTTTGTTCAAAAATTCAGATGTTTTATGCAACATGAGGGAAGTTGGCATGGCCGTCCAACTATGAATTAATGATTCATTCGGACAAGAAACTTCCAAGAAATGTTCAATGCTTCGACAGAAAATTTGGTAGAAATTACACCAAACTACAAAAAGTTTGAAACATGTGCTTGGGGAACTATATAAAAATCAGTTTTTGTCAATTGTCAAGTTGGGCATCTCAAGCTAACTGGAACATCAACAAGATCTTACAAACAGTATTTCATAACTCCATAACACTGGCCCATCTTGATCTCCTTAACATTGCCTTAGTACTTTTTATGTTATCTCCATTGCAACGCCGGGTAGTTCTGTTACATACCAGAGATATAAATGTTGCTCATGTTTTATGCAAAACTCATTTATTAAAATAGTACCATACTAAGGTTTAAGTTAGCAGTCAACATGCTATTGAGTAATAATTACCGATGGTTCGGTGATACAACAATGACAATTATTATTTACCGGTATTACTGTATCAGATGTTGATAGCTAACCACTCAGGTTCATTTTGCTATGGAGAGTCACACTTGTTTCGATAAATCAAGTCATATGATAAAAATATTCATTTGGATCATCAAAACATTGACCAGTTACATCAAACCTATTTATACACGTTTTGTTCAACTGCAATGTGGTGGATCGTACATCTCACTGTTATGTGCAATCTGATAAAATTCATGATAGGCACTATTCAGTTATTATGATATACATTTGTAGAAACACTAAATGGGATTTATTACTCAGTTTAGGTTTCACAATTACAAAATACCAGAACACAAACTGTTATATGGTATTGTAACTACCAAATACACTCGCAGTGAGCCTCTATTTACCTATCAGCAGTTTACTAAGTACTCCACAATTAGTATAAGTTATTCTCCGAGAACACACTATCATACCTGGTTGGCAGGTCTTTTAATTTACAAACTGACAGATTGAGTTTCTCTAGTGACTTCAGCTCACCGATCACTTCTGCCATGCCATCACTGAAGTCATTGTCTCTAAGTTGTAGCTCTCTCAACTCACTAAGAGATCTCAAGCTGTAACAGATATGTAAAAGTCTTAACTAAAACAGACTTGATTGCAGAGGTTTGCTGTTTTATGCACCGATAGCGCTCTTGAGATGATCGAAAATGATCATGAGCACATATATAAAACGTACAGGTGATGAAGGCACTGGAAATGAAACTCAGAACTTCTAACAACCATATAATAAAAAAAAACATAGGGGACAGAAAAACCGATACAGGACTGAAAAATCTGCATGACTCAAATGAGCAGCAACTATTAAAAAACTTGCTGGCTTTTAGAAAAGAAATTCATGGCAGCAATGAATTCTGAGTATGCCATATGAATTTTCTTTTTTCTGACAACAAAGTTTCTAGTTATGACTGAGGAAACATTGTCATTACAACACAAAACACAAAAAAGTTAAACCTCCAGTTTTGCAATTAAGCGGACTCATGAGTTTCTAAGCAGCCACAAAATAAATATAATAAGTACAACAAAACCTTCAGACAGTTGAAATATCCACTTGATTGAGTCGCCAACTAGATACACAATCACTATATGATGTGATGTATCTGTTTAGTTATACGAATGCCTTATTATACGTATTCGGTATATTTACCAGTTTGTGTGCAACTTTAGGGTAGAACTCCCTACAAATCACAGTATAAAGTGTATTCTGGAACTAATACACAACTGTAATGTAATAATAGTACTGTAGCTCCCTTTATTTATTGTAGATAATTGTTTATTCACACACAGAAAAACGTGGAGGAGTTTTAATCCTATTTCAATCAATTCTTACTATCCACGAACGTAATCACCTGGGCGATTGAAATGTGATTAAACAGGGAGTGATTTATTACCACAGCCAATGCACTGGTTAATGATCCGTATTCAATCACTTTAGGATTAAAATTTGAATTGAGTTAGTCTCCTAAGGATTAAAAACAAGAGCATTTCTGATCACTGCATATGCATATTGTTAATCGCATGATGATTTTTATTTGGAGCATTGCTAGTCCAGTCATTGATTAAAGTTAGGATCAATATTAATCTTCCTTGAGTGGTATGTCTGTACGGTTCTTCTTTGAGAGCGATTAAATATTGGAAGCGATTTGAATTGGAGGTAATTCTTTTGTATTGAATCTAGCTGGTAGAAAATGACAAAGCTTATTTCAGAATGTAATGACAACTTGTATTGAACAAGGAAACTGAGATCAGTACAACACCATTAAAAAGGAAATACAGCGATTACAACATAAAACCAACTAAGAAGATAGAAAAGAAATCAATAAAAATAACTGGCTCGATTGAATGATGATTAGTATAGTATAGTCTATCAGGACATAGATCCACTGGGGTACACTCCGCGTACGTGCAATAGATTCCAAGATGAAACTGAGAGATGATGGCCGATTTTGACCTTCAAGCTCCTAAAATAAGAGTGACATCATTAGGCACATCTTACAATAAGAAGGTATCCCAAAATAAAAAATAAACCGAACCCAACAAACCTTCAGAAGTTGAAAATGAAGATTGGGCAACATCACAGCTGTTTGCTCATCACCTGTGAGCTCTTGACTTGATGTATATTCAATTTTTGTTCAAAGAAGGACATCTCTAGTTGGTGACTGTTCTAAAATGCAGAATTATGATATAGCAGCCACTTTTATTTGCAGCCACTTCAAGTTCAAAAGTTTTGAATGTGACAAAAAAGAAAACAATCAATTAGCTACTAAACAACATTCAACATCATTTGTTCAGTTTAGTATTTTAACTTAGTTACTAATCAATACACAAACAATTGTGTATTCATAGTATATCTTATTTACCTGCTTCTGTGTCATCATTAACTTAGAGTTTTGAGACAGTTGTGTAAGCCTTCATCATCCTCGTGTGCTCTCTTTGTTAGTGATTGAAGCGGGAAAATAATAGCCTATTCAGGGACAATAAGACTGTATGCTTAGGCGATCATTGATACCCCCACTTGCTATTAGGTAATCATACTATAAATGCCAAGGCTTTTCTCCATTTTAATCATATCAGGAGTAAAATCCAACTTGAAGATAAGAGCCAGAGTTCAATCATTTCGGGATTAAAGTTCTTACTGGGTCAGTAAAGCTAACAATTAAGGACTTGTAGAATAACAACACTGTAGAACCACATTGTAATCGCTTGAGGAGTAAAGTTCTTACTAGCTGATTAAAACCAGAGATTAATCCCCTGAGAGTGATTTATTGACCTACCCACAATTTCTGGCAAAGTTAGTCTGATTTTAATCCTTAATTACTCCTTCCAGCAAACACTCCCAAATTTTCCACTGAAATACCAGACATCACCCCTAATGATGCCGGATTGTACTCTTATATTAATCATTACAGTGTTTAATCACCTGTTTAATCCCAAATGTTCCACTTTTTTCTGTGTGTGTTCCTTTCATTTTCCATGAAAAAGAAAAACTCAGCAACGATTGTTTGAAAACTGTCTCTGCGAAAATGCAATTCTGATTGGACGCCCACAACTTGCATACATATTTTTACAATTGGCACAAATGCAGAGAAATATTGAAAGTTCACAATTTCAAAATATTCACGCGGTTACCAGTTTTGCCAACAATTTGAAGTACGTTGGTGGCAGCCTAGTTGGTGGTGTTAATAAGAGTACTCGCGACCTGTTACTCAAACAAAATGAACAAAATAGGTGTTCATAGTTCAATATGTCGCGTATGCGACGGAACTTTAGTTCAGAAGAACATAAATATTCAATGAAATGCTTTATTTTACCGAACAGATCATAAAGAAGATGACTCCCAATTTTCGGAAATATCGAGAACACAATAAAATGTGAGCTGCTACAAACTGGAATAGTTTGCACGCTGCCCTTCAAGTTAATAAATTATGAACGCTTGCAATTATTTCGAATTGTTTTTCAAGGATATAAAACTGGTCATGAAAATGAAAACAATCTGCTCACTCGTTATTATTTATTTAGTGTTCAGTTTCATTCGCGACCTACGAACAATATAAATAAAAGCTCATTGATTATTTTATGTTATTCTGTGAGCTACTTTTTGTTGACCCGCGAGTTCCAAACAAAAAGATTAGTTATAGATTAAATTTATTGCTAGTCTGATTATTTTTATTGCTATGAGTTCGGAGAACAGAGGTCGCGAATACTCTAATTGAGTTGTCTGCTCTTACGAAATACTTTTCATGTGAAGACAACTTTAGCTGTTTTTAGAAACCTATATGTGCAGATAACCTACACAATGGTGGGCAAGTAGCATTAGAGAAGAACCAGAAGCAGCAATAATAGACAAAGCAGGCAACTAAGCTCAATGGAGGTGAGACTTTCCTATTGTAATACAGTTTAGTGGTTAGTAATACAGACATGACTGGACAGATATATACTGGAATAGTTACACTACTTGGATGTACCAAGAAGGCTGACTTATTAGAAGACCAGCAAATGAGCACCCCTGACTTCTCCTCTGATATAGCTAAAAGTCTACATTGATTTCACCACCTTCCGTAACCTAGATCCTTGTTCAGTTACCCTTATCAATTAATTGATGGAAATTATTAATGTTTGATGTATTATTATTATTATTATTATTATTATTATTATTATTATTATTATTATTATTATTATTATTATTATTATTATTATTATTATTATTATTATTATTATTATTATTATTATTATTATTATTATTATTATTATTATTATTATTATTATTATTATTATTATTATTATTATTATTATTATTATTATTATTATTATTGTTATTATTGTTATTGTTATTGTTATTGTCACCGTCACCGTCACCGTCACCGTCACCGTCACCGCCACCGCCACCGCCGCCGCCGCCGCCGCCGCCGCCGCCGCCGCCGCCGCCGCCGCCGCCGCCGCCGCCGCCGCCGCTACCGCTACCGCTACCGCTACCGCTACCGTTACCGTTACCGTTACCGTTACCGTTACCGTTACCGTTGTTGTTGTTGTTGTTGTTACTGTTGTTGTTGTTGTTGTCGTTGTCGTCGTCGTCGTTGTCGCCGTCGCCGTCGCCGCCGCTGCCCCTGCCGCTGTCGCTGTCGCTGTCGCTGTCGTTGTCGTTGTCGTTGTCATTGTCATTATTATTATTATGTATTTACATACGTTAATGCTATTTTATATGAATTTAACCACCTACAAAAAGTGTTGTGGCACCAAATATACTCTAGTGGGGCAAAAGTTACCAATGATGATAGTGCAAGTAGACAACCCAGTTACCATTTACCATACAACACCTGTCCAAACACTATTTCAGGTGATTTGTAAAGAGAAACTTGTATATAAAAACTGCTAATAGCTGACAAGTGATCTTGTAAAGGATTTTACATGGAGAGGTTACTTTACTGGTTAGTTGCAGGCATCGATTACTGAGCTAGTAGCGACTTGCAGCCAGTACATAGGCGGTGAGTCATTTGGATGCACTAGCTGAACACACTTGGGCTTGTTCAGTTGATAGCACTGATAGCTGCTGCTTAAGAAAACTCTGGCTAGTGAATTCCCTCTTCCACTCATCAGCAACCCAGCGAGTTTATAGCCATTTATTATCGTTTTTATTGTTTTGTATAGCGTTTATCCAATAATCACTCTTCTTTACAGCAAAATTAAAATCATTCGTCAGACAATAGACTGAGTTCTAAATTAAATACTCCAGCAATCTGGATAGAACTAGACTTCATGTTGCTGAGGTTTGATGGGACTGGCTCACTCCAAACTGGACATTTGGAAGGCAGCGTTTTTCAATTCAATGATAGCATCTTTGACTGCTAATCATTGTATTTTTTGGAGTGATGTTTTGAGGCTTGATTAATGCCCGGGACAGAGATGAAAAAATAAGCATTTACTAATAACACTGTAGAGATTTTTTTAGTGCTTTGACTGTTTGTGTACTGTATTAGGGGAGGGAAAAGCTGCACTGTGGATCAGATAGGGAAATGTACATTATCAATGTAACTATATTTGCCTAGGTAATCAGACAGGTTTTGAGCTCACTCAAATTGTATTCAACATAAGACTGAACTTGGATTCTCCTTTGATTCAACCTTGGATAGACCCACACTCAACATACCAGCTAACCACCAGATGTACCGAACCAACCAAGCTATGAAGCCAGTGTGTATATGTATTTAGCTATACAAAGTTTTAATGAAGGTAACCATACAAAGCACAGGAAAGACACATATACTAGCAAAGTAAACTACCAACTGGAGGTACTCAATACAACACTTCTAATTATAGATCTCAGGGGTAGTTGAAAATACTGTCCGCCTATAGGTCCTGCAAGAATAAGGCTGGATGTGCGTAGTCCATGTCTTTCTTTAAAAGTCCCCAGCTGCTGAGATATATCCAGTGCACCAGTTATTGGTAGCCAACTACACAGTGCTTAGGCTCCAGTACTAATAATTGTCTTCTCCCTCATGAGTTGTGTCCCAGAGAGAAGACAAGTCAGGTAGAGCACTCAGCAGTTTCTTCCAATGTTTGGCAAAAGATGAGAGGGTTTCTATTTGGCAAACAAAGGGAGAGGGATAGGGGTGTAGGCTGAGTTGGTTTGATGGACAAAGCTAGATGGAGGGTAGACTGGGGATGGGGGGGGTATAACCACTATCTTGTGAGTGGATTGCTGGGTTGAGCAATTAGGAATGAGAAATGTGGAGAATAGCCGGACCATTTCTATCAGCCGAGAAAGTCTGGAACGGTGAGAGAGCAGGCGGGGATGTAAGGTAGAAAGGGGAAAGGGGGGTAGATAGAGCTATTTGTCCACCAAGTTTCACCACAATATGCAATAGAAATACTCTTTTTGAAAAACCCAGGTGATTGTTACTTGAAGGTCAAAGTTTCTGACGTTTTGAGCTCATCGATAAGCTCAATCTTTGATGTCCATCACATTGCCTCACGCCAGTTTTGTAATATACACCATTGGTTAAAAATTAATACATTTGACACTCTTCCAACGTATTTTTGATCTTGTCCTTGGATCATTAAAGTGGTATGAGCTGGTACCTATTAATGAAATTTAAATCAATATCCCTAAAATTGACGTGAGAGTGGATTAGGTGCAAAAATAAACCATTTATTCGGCCAACCAACATTATACTATCAATGTCTTATTTGAATCTTTCCAAGTCAGATTAACTTTCTTAACAGTTTGCTCTGCAAAGTATTACATTACTATACCAATTGCCTGCGTTTGTAATATGATACAAGAGTTCTCATCGTAACACTTGTATGATCAAGTCAGTGGACTGTTTTAGTGCGAGTTTAGCAGAATAACTTTCAGTTGAAATTCATTCCTGTGAGATACGAAACTAACGCTGATGATATGCTGATATATCTAACAAATTGCATAGACATATATCATTTTAGTACATACTCTTCTATTCTTGGTGTAGGCTGTATTTTAATCGACAAATAACTTTTTCTTTGCCTGATAAAACTTTTTCTTCGTGCCGCGAAAAACCTTTTTGCTTTGCGAGACAAAACACATTTTCCTCCTTCGAAGATTAGACCATAGTATATCGGGGTTGTCTCGCGACAAAAAAGTATTCTTTACTCAAAAACCACGTTTTATTATAAGAGGTTTTTGCTTGAGGACTCTCATTGGCTGTAAAGGTCAACCGGTACAACTTTATCTATTTAAGAACCATTATTTTCAGACAGAAAGCTTTGGTATTTATGTAAACACTTATTATTTTGGCCAGCCCAAATCTCACTGAACAAAGGTAGCAGCCACGCTGCCTAATATTGGAACTGTAATCTCCTGGTCATTGACTTGTTGCGATCAACTTGTTGGATAGCACAATGCTACCATTGGATTATTATTACTGCTACTGAGAATAACAATGGTTGTATCAGTCGATAGACAAATTGGAAGGAATAAATTGGACTGCTTGGAAGTCTCAAATGAGGCGTCTATTGCTAGCTAAAGGTCAGTGGGGCATGGTTGATGGAACAGAAGTACTTGCTACTGACGCTAAAGCCCAACAAAAAGCGAGGCATGAGCTGAAGATATAGAAAGTATTATTTACCCTTGCCATTGCTATCAGCACTTCTCAACTGTGCTTGATTCCCGCATGTGAACAACCAAAAGAAGCATAGAATGCGTCAAGTAAAAATTATGAGTGTAACAGATTGGCGAACAAGTTGTACTTAAAAACTAGGTATTTTCGATCTGAAATGAGCAATGAGGATAGTATCAAATCCCATTTAAAAGACAGAAAAAAATTAACTGATCAGCTTGCAGCTGTTGGCTCATTTATCTCAGAGGAAGGTCAAGTGGGCACACTTTTCAGAAAATTATCTTAGAAATATTCTACATTATCAACAGCACTGTGCCCAGTGCTTTGCATTCTTCACATTTGCATTTTTCAGCGCTTGTGAGCTAGCAGAAACCATCAAAAGTTGAAGTCAGTCACCTGCTATCAATGTGGCTTTACCAGACCACCTCAACGAAATTGTTTAGAGAAAAAATACATAGCTCCTGTTGGGTCTGCAAGTTACTTTGCTGACAAGCAAAAAGACAGCGCTGACAGTGATGGTGTAGTTGCAGCCTCAAGTCTTTTGCCGACAGGGACTCTGATAGCAAATGGCTCATTGATTCTGGAGCATCCAGTCACATGACTTTGGATTAAACACTGTTAAGTTACTATGAAAGTTTCCCAAACCAGAAAGTATGTCCTTTGTTGTTGGCAGGACTGTGGATGCTTACGGGATGGTCACAATTCACCTAGATATGACATTTAAGGCGAGTGGTGCCAAAGACAGCTGTTTTGTACAAAGTATTAATTGTTCTAAAGCTAACATACAACCTGCTTTTAGTGGTAAAAGCTATTTATCTTGGAAATACCGTGAAATTTGGCCAATAAAATGCTGAGTTCGTAAAAGTGATATGGACACTGTATTTGAGGAGCATTATCAGCTTGATTGCATACCCGTAGTCACTCAGCAAGCTAATGTTGTCTTTGAAAACTCTGAAAACTCTGACGTGTCGCACAAATAGTTGGTACATTTGAATGAAAGCCAACAACACAAGTTATTGATCAGAAGCTGGTGCGAGGCAGTCGGATGGTAACTATAAATAACTTGCCTCCTTGCGAGAGTTGCATCATAGGGAAGATACATAGAAAATCATTCACAAAATGAGTGGTCGAATAGATTCGACCAGAAAGACGCAGTTGGTGTACTGTAATGTCTGTGGACCCATACAAATCAAATTTTTTGGCCAACACAAGTACTATGTTACTTTCATTGATGGTTGGTAACAGTGTCGCTATGTGTTTTTCAAACCCTAAGACAGAACTTTTTGAAAAAATAAAAAAAACTGAGGCAGCAATGACAGATGAAAACATTTTGAAGATAAATAACCTAGGAAGAAGTGATAATGGTGGCGAATATGTCACCATGTCACCAATATTGTGCAGGACTTCACTGTAGGGTTGTGTGTTTGGTAGCTCGGCCTACCTGCATAGCTTTCCCCGAACTGTTTATAGCTAGCAGCGATACAACCCGCCCACAGATCGATAGATTCCCTTAGCAATAGTGGTCGACCATTGCAGGTTGCTGCCGAACTGTCGGTTGCGTTAGCTGTTATTGAGCGCAATCCAGTGGCCCAAACTTTGAAGGCCGAATCAGCCAAGGCTAGATTCGTCCAGCAGAGGTTCGGTGTACTGCTTAGTGATTACTAGTCGGAGTAATGGTGCTTTGATTGTACGTGCATGTACTAGCGCAAGTGAAGTTTATTGTTTGTAAGACAAAGGAACTTCTGAGAGTGTGCAAGCTTAACTCTGATTTATTGAATGCATGACACTAGCATTTATACAAATGGTTATGTAATAGGTATATGGACAAAACATAGACAAGACAATAAAATGGACTGTAAGCCACGCCTGATGTGCAAAACTAGACAAATAGGAAAATAGTGGGTTTGGCTTGTCGATATGGATGGTTGATTAGCACATGTCTCTAGTATAATATTGAATGTTTAACGAAGGGTAAAAATATATACAATGCACATAGAGCGATTAGTAGTAGAGTGAAAACATAGAGTGTTGTATAGGACTGTCATGGACGCCGTCCGCCACACACTCCCCCCCATTGGCGATGGTGGCCAATAAAATAATGCCGGCGGCGTTGGTGCATATCCATTATTCGCATTCCTTCCTCATCTTTCCCTTGATGATTTCGGCTCGCTGTAACAACGTGTAACAACGTGCCACGTGTTACTTGGTGAAGCTCTCTCTCGTATCCTTCTAGTCGCTTCATTTGGTCTCTTCTTTTCTTTCTTCTCTCTGTCTCGACCGATCTCTCTTTCTCCACCCGCGAATAATTGCTTTCCCTTCTTATTGTGGGGATGATCTCTCTTCGCCGGTCGGGGGTGGCTAACTTAGGTGGAGTTGTCCGTCTTTTTTTGCAAGGGGTTGGTGACTCGACCTTTTGTTCTTTTATTGGTAAGTTGTCTCTTCTCTCCATGTCGGGCGTCGGGGTGCCGAATGGTCGGGGTGTTGTCCACTCCATGGTTCTGCAAAACTCGTCGTACCTGGCGGCGTCGACCTCATATAACAGTTTGTTTCTTCCTCCATGTTTGGCTGTTCCTCCTTGTGCGCGGACGTGCTCGAGGATAGTGTTCTTGCAAGAGCTCTTCCGGCCGCACAGGCAGAAAAAGTACGTATAACGCTGTCGAGTATGATAGGCTACCCTCTTCTTCTCCTGTTTGTACCCGCACACCTTGCATCTCCATAGCTCTCCTTCGTCTTTCTCCACTGCCTCTTTGATGTTTGTCATCGTCGTACCACTAAGCCACATTTCCCTTGATTTAGCTGTTGTTGGTCGGTCCATCTGCAATATTAATTCGGTTGATATTAGTTGTGAGATTGTTGAGCATGTTCTCTTGGTGAGGGATTCGTACCGACAGTCTTTTTAGTGGTTGGTCGAGTGCTTGGGTTAATGATTGTACCGACACTCTAGGCAGCTCACCCGTAGTTGTTGAGGTGATGTCTTCCTTTCCGCATCGTTCCGCTGTCCTCGCCATTTTTCTTAATATTATTTCGAGTTGTGCTGTAGTTGCGGTGTTGGCTGGCAGTTGCTTTTCCTCTCGTTGCTGACTGGGCATTGAACGATGGTGGGCTCGCCCTCACTCTTTAATGCTATTGGCTCCAGAACCCACGTGTTCTCTTAGTAACGCCTCCCATGTGACGGGTTCTTGGTGACGTCGTGTTGCGGGCTCTGAAGGTTTTTCGTCAGCGTTTCTTCTGGGGATTATCCCCTCTTGTGTGTTTCCTTGTAGCGGCGCCTCGTGACGTGGTGTAGCGGGACTTGTGGATGGACTGCTGGTGGTTTTCTTAGAAGTTGCCGCCCCTTGTGCGCCACCGCTTTTTCGTCCCTCAACTTCTATATGACAATCATTCTGTTGACTTTAATCGTACATTGCCCGTTTTTTCTTTCTTCTTACTTCTACCAAAGCGGTTTCCTCACAGTTTTTTGCGGTTTGGTTGGTTGGACTGGGTTCTCTCTGTACTTCATGTCTCTTTCCACCCTCTGTTTGACTAGGTGGTGCTCTCAGGCTAGGACGGTCCTCTTTTCTATAACAGTGGTAATCCTCCAACTTTTTAGGTTTGTTCCTCTCACGTTGGGGTCTGTTTAGGGGGGAGGTTGGTTCTCTCACGGTATTTAGAGGTGGCCATTCCTCCTCATCTAGGTCAGGTGGTCCTGTGGTCCTGGCTGACCTTCCTGTGACCTCGGGGGTGGGGGTTCAACTCTCTCCTTTTCTACTGGCCGTGTCTTCTCATTTTTGACCCTTTCATCCTCTTCGGGGAGGTCGTTACCTCCAGGCTCCTCTTCTCTTTCGGTTGCTGCGGCTGGGGACCCTCTTCCACTGGTGTGTACGGGTGGTGTGTACAGGGGTTGGCATGCTCTCCTCAGGGCTTGGCTGCCTCTTTATCCAGTTTAGCGGCAGTGGCAGGGGGCAACGGGTTCGTCTTCTCCTGATGGTGACTGTTTCGCCTTAGGTGGGCGGCCCGTTCTGGCCCCTTTCATGTTGAGCATTAGTGCCGGCTCTCGACAGGGGATGTTCGTCCTATGGGTTCCTCACAGGTGCGATATGGCCATAACCGCTGGCCATTTTGGATCGACCACTGCCTGTTCTATTCTACTTTGTAGGTGTGGTTGGGGAACACCTCCGTGATCTGGTAGGGTCCCACGAACCGTGGCTGCAGCTTGGGGTTGCTTCCCTCGACTCGTCGCTTATTCTCTAGCACCACCAGCTCTCCTTTCTGGAATGTGGGGGTTCCTCGCTTTCCTGGCTCCTTATTTCTTGTTGCCACTCTCGGAGGTAGCTGTGTGCTTTCTGTAGGTTTTCTTGCACTTCGGCCATGTACTCCGTTATGTTCTGGGGGTCCAGTGAATGGGGGGTCCCTGTCAACTGGTCCGGAAGGCGGACTTCCCGGCCCATCATCATCATGTTGGCTGTCTCTCCGGTGGCAGAAGGGGGGGGGGGGGGTGCCTCTGCATGCTTGCATAATCTGGGGAAGGAGACTATCCCATTCATCCTGTCTTTTCGTCAGGATTAGAGTGCGGAGGGCATCTCCCAACGTGCAGTTCTGCCTCTCTACTACTCCGGTCCCTTGCGGGTGGTATGGGGTGGTCCGAGTTTTCTTCACTCCCCAGAGACTACACAGTTCCTCTAAGAGCACGGACTCGAACTGCTTGCCCCGGTCGGAGTTCAGCTGCTCTGGCAGTCCCCAGTACGTGAACACTCTTTCGTCTAATGCTGTGGCAACAGTGGGGGCTGTTGCATCCGGAAGTGCGATGGTATCCTGCCAGCGGGTGAAGTGGTTGGTTAAAACCAAAGCCCAACGGTTCTTCCTCTTCGTCAGTGGCAAGGGGCCAATGAGGTCGACCGCCAGCTTCTGAAAGGGACTTCTCATCCGTTGTCTTCCGGGGTTCTCTGTCTCTTTGCCATTCTTTGCCACCTGGCACACCTCACAATCTTTGATGAGCCTTCTCACCAACGGAGAGATACCTGGCCAGTACCAATCCAAAAAGATTCATTGTCTGGTTCGGTGTATCCCAGCATGTGCCATCCGGTGGGTCTCCAAGACGACCTGTGTCCTTCTACTTGGGGGGGGGGGGGCAGATCACACACTGCTTAGGCTTGGTCGGATGAGCAAGCGTTATGATGAGTATGCCGTCCGGCCGAATACTCATGGCTCCCCGTCTCTCATACAGGGTTCTCAGCTCCAGCTCTCCTTCAGCCAACTCTTTCTCTCTGTCACACTTCCAGGTCTCTTTATCTCGGCATAGATCCAAGCTACAGGTCCCTCTCCCTCCTGCTGCTCCTTGGCCAGGTCTCTGGTGGTCTGCATTGGGTTGATCACCGCAATGTTGACCCTTTCCTCCTTCGGCGGGGCCGACTGGGTCTCCTGGACTAGCTCTGCATGTGAGGGTCCTCCATCTCTCTGCTCAATGGAGCTACATTGGCGACAGTCGGTGCAAACTCCTTGACGAATGAGCCCATCTGCATTCTCGTGGTGTACTCCTGCTCGGTGTTCCAGTTTATACCGAAACTCAGCTAGCGTTTCCAACAAACGGGCGATCTGGTTTGACGGCTCCTTCCTTTGGCATAGCCAGCGCAGGGAGGCATGGTTGGTCCTGAGCTTGAACTAACCCCCATACAGGTATGGGCGGAAATGTTTGACTGCCCCGATCACAGCCAGCAACTCCTTCCGAGTGACGCAATAGTTCCTCTCCGCTGGGGCTAGGGTTTTGCTGAAGTACGCTATCACACGTTTTCTCCCTTCCTGTACCTGCAACAGCACTGCACCGACCCCTAGTGCACTGGTGTCAGTATCGAGGGTGTAGGGCAGGCTTGGGTTGGGGTATCCTAACACTGGGGCTTGCGTCAGTTGTGACTTGAGCTGGTCGAATTCTGCCTGTTCCTCGTCTCCCCATCTCCAGGCCATTCCCTTCCCGGTGAGCACTGTCAGTGGTTTGACGATGATGGCATAGTCAGGGAGGTACTGGCGGTAATACCCCTCCGTCCTGAGGAATGCTTGTAACTCTTTCACCTCTCTGGGTGCTTCCCACTTCCTCACTGCCTCGACTTTGCTTGGGCCGGTGGCTACTCCTTGGGCACTCACCACGTGTCCCAGACATTTTACTTCATTCTGAAGCAACTCACATTTGGAGGGTTTCACTTTCAGATTCGCTTCCTGTAGGCGTCCCAATACTTCTCCGAGCCTTTGCACGTGTGTCTCGTAGTCCGGGGCGATGATGCCCACATCATCGAGATACAGCAGCATGGTCTTCCAGTGTAGGCCCTTCAACATTTTTTCCATCAATCTCTGAAAGGTGGCTGGAGCCGACGTCAGTCCGAAGGGCAGCACCTTCCACTTCCACAGTCCACTGCGCGTAGTGAAGGCTGATTTGTTTGAGCGTCTGCGTCCAGGAGCACTTGCCAGTACCCGCTGGTGAGGTCCAGCGTCGTGAAGTACTTGCTGCCGGCCAGAGCATCCAGAGATTCGTCTATGCGAGGGATGGGATAGGCGTCCTGTTTAGTGATGTCGTTGAGCCTTCGGTAATCTACACAAAACCGCCAAGAGTCGTCCTTTTTCCTGACCAAGACGACTGGGGAACTCCACGCTCCATCTGCGGGTTCTATAAGATCTTTCTCCAGAAGGTCCTTAATCTGCCGTTCGGCCTCTGCTTCCTTTTCGGGTCCCAGTCGGTGAGGGGGGGGGGCACCTGATAGGTCAATCTCCTCCTATGGTGGGAATGGAGTGTTCGGCCAGTGTCGTTCGGCCCAAGTCCCCAGTTTGACTACTGAACACCGTCTGGTACTGGAACAGCAACTCCTTGAGCTGTCTTTCTTGCTGCGGGCTCTGGCACCCTCTCCTGGCCTTGTCAAAGAGTTCTTGCAGGTGGGGGGGTACTCTTCCTCCTGCCTCTTCCCGTCTGTCTGCTTTCCTGGGTTCGGTCAGTGCCTGGATTCCACCTTCTTCTACTCCTGTGAAGGTACCAATTACCTCTCCTGCGGACAGTCTCAGGGTGTCCTGGGTAGGATTCAGACATCGCACCAACACTCGTCCTTGTGCGTCCGGTCTGTTGATACTGGTGGTGATTGGCAATCTGCCACGCAACCTCTCTATCACACCCTGGGGGCAGGTCTCTCTGGAACTGAGGTGGCATGGTATGGTGACCTCCGTCTGAGGGGGCAGTCTAGTATCCTACCGAACTTGAACTTTAGAGACTAAGTTCCTTCCGTGCCAGTCCGTACAGGCCAGTTCCTTCCCCTGTATCATCAGTACAGGTCGGTCGAAACCTAACTGGCATTCCTGGCTCATCAGAAAAGGCATCCCGAGGATAACGCCCTCGTTTATCTGGCTCACTACAAAGGTCTCGGTGAACTTGACATGCCGTATCTGTCCTTTCAGGGAGAGTAATCTGTAAAAGGGTATTCTCGTACCATCTGCCATGAGACCGTGGGAATCGTACGGCTGTAGATCCTACTGTAGGTGAGAGGGTAGTCGGTCAAAGACACGTTTTGCCAACAGGTTAGTGTTGCATCCCATGTCTATGAGGTGAGTGACTGCTTCTCCTTCTATCCTACCTGGCAGGTAATAGCTGGAGCGGTATGGTCGCTCCACTTGATTCATCTGAAGGGTTACGGGTTTGGGTGTGAACCGTTCCTCCTTGGGTGGGGGCGTCTGAGTTTTCTTGTCCTTCTTTTTGGGCCTGGTTAATTCCTGCTGCTCGAAAGTCTCCACGCTGTCCGATTCCAGTGCGACAGGGCTGTTGGGCATCGACAGACTGGAAAATCGGTTGTACAAAGCAATAGGAGGACTGTTCAGGCGGTCCAAAGTAGGAATCACCCGTCGTGCCTTATCCTGCTCCCTAGGAGATGCCTGTACCGTCCCTTGAGGCGCCCGTGTGCAGCCAGCAGGTCTCCCTACTGCTGCGGGCGGTAGTCGTTTCCCTGGCGGCTGGGCCATGGGGCAGTCTTGCATGCCTTCCAATGGTGTCCAACCTGCTGGCAACCCCAGCATTTCTTGGAAACTTTTTCTCTCTTCTCTGCCTTGAGACTCGCTATCTCTTTACTCAGTCCTTCCAACGTCCGGAGGAGCTGCGTAAGAGGGTCTTGCACCTCTTGTGTGTGGGCAGTCTCTCTTGGCTGGGTTGGAGCTGAGTCGAAGGGGTCGTCCTCCACTGTCCGAACATGGGGTCCTCCTATTGGCTGGTAAGGTACCTGCAGGAACTCGTTGCCTGCTTGTATCGCCTTTTCCAGATTCTGGGGGCGTACAGCCAACAGGTGTCGCTGCAGATAAGTGTGTTCTAGGGTACTTTGGAACGTCTGGAGCACCAACTCTTCTCGGTTCTGTCGGGGGAGGTTGTTGTGGGCGGCCTTAATGAGGCGTTCCACCATGATCGCATGATCTCCGAGACTGTCTCTGACCGTACGTCTATAGCTCAGCAATTTTGCTTGTGCCTCAGAACGCGTCAGGCCGAAGGTTGCTCGTAGTTTCATGGTCACATCCTTCACTGTCTCTCCTCTCCCACACTGTTCGGCCTTACCTGTCGAGGCTTGCCGTAAGTGTAGGACTCTGTGTTCTGGTTGCCACTGATTGGCGTCGGCCACCTCCTCAAACCGCTGTAGGAAGTAGTCCACTTCTCCTGTGCCATCAAACTGTGGCACACTAAACTTGTCCTTGGTGGAGGCCACTGTCATCCGGTCTAAGATGTTGGTGAGGGTGTCCATCATCTGTTGGCTGGACGGGTCTCTGTCTATGCTGAGCGCTCTCCTTCTCTGCGCCATTCTTTAGTCGGGTTCTTGCTTGTGGGTGTCTCCAATCCCACTGCTGCCACCAATGCGCAGGATTTCACTGTAGGGTTGTGTGTTTGGTAGCTCGGCCTACTTGCACAGCTTTCCCGGAACTGTTGGTAGCTAGCAGTGATACAACCCGCCCACAGATCGACAGATTCTCTTAGCAATAGTGGTCGACCATTGCAGGTTGCTGCCGAAATGTCGGTTGCGTTAGCTGTTACTGAGCGCAAGCCAGTGGCCCAAACTTTGAAGGCCGAATCAGCCAAGGCTAGATTCGTCCAGCAGAAGTTCGGTGTACTGCTTAGTGATTACTACTTGTAATAATGGTGCTTTGATTGTACGTGCATGTTCTAGCGCAAGTGAAGTTTATTGTTTGTAAGACAAAGGAACTTCTGAGAGTGTGCAAGCTTAACTCTGATTTATTGAATGCATGACACTAGCATTTATACAAATGGTTATGTAATAGGTATATGGACAAAACAAAGACAAGACAATAAAATGGACTGTAAGCCACGCCTGATGTGTAAAACTAGACAAATAGGAAAATAGTGGGTTTGGCTTGTCGATATGGATGGTTGATCAGCACATGTCTCTAGTATAATATTGAATGTTAAACAAAGGGTGAAAATATATACAATGCACATAGAGTGATTAGTAGTAGAATGAAAACATAGAGTGTTGTATAGGACTGTCATGGGCGCCGTCCGCCACGATATATCAGAAGGTCTCTAAATGTGTTGTTAAACAAGAGCCCAAAAGCACATCAAGTATGTATCTTCTGATTCACTATACCGATCAAATGCTTGAAAAAGATTCTAATAAGTTTATATTCTTCTGTTTACAGTTTCAGAGCCCATACAAGTAGTAAGATATGAGCAGTTCAATCTGTTTGGGTTTGATTGAGGGTGCGATCTGAGATGTTCAGTCGACATCAGCATTAGTAGTAATATATGAGCAGATCCCCCTACCAATTGTTTTTGTGGAGGTAATTCCTGGGATTTATTCAACGTGTTACGGCGTTGATCAGAGCAGCGGGTTATTACTATATGGCATTTAATTTTTGATAGTGTTTTCACATTGTATAAAATTGAATCATCGTGTGATTGTATTGTTCTTGGAAGCTAAGATTTCAACAAAGGAAGATGTTGAGATGAGACCGATGAATGAAGGTGATACCGTTGATGGTACTACTAGCTATATGCTAGATGTTTTACCAAGTATGAAGCGTAAAGCACTGTTAGCTATGATGATTTTGGTATTTGTCGTGAGATTTTCTACTTTTGGAGGTGTTACTGAGTTTAGTACGTATGAAGACGCTATGCAAGAAATGTAAAAAGTGAGAAACTTTCCCGTTGGAATCATAAATGACACTACTGATGGATGATGAACATCTTTTTATGATGAATGGGAAACCTGAAGATTATGACCCGAGGATGCGTTTTCCTTCTACGGCAATGATTGCTGGACCAACTGGATCGGGGAAGACACAAGCGATTTTACGAATGATTGAAGCTAGTCAGACTATAGCTCACCCTCCACCAACAGAAATTCACTACCGTTATGGAGCCTATCAAAAAGCCTTTGATGACATACCAGGAGTGATTTTTCATGAAGGAATGATAGATATAACAGTGAGTTTCCCCAGAGATGGACAAAACCTATGGTTGATAATTGATGATCTCATGGATGAAGTTTCCGGTAAAGCTGATGCCAATGCTCTGTATAAGTAGTAATATATGAGCAGATCTCCCTACCAAGTGTTTTTTTGTGGATTAGACCTTGGAGGTTATGCAATGGGTTACGATGTTGGATGAATTCGCCGAGTTTATATTGTATTTCATTTGAGGGGTACTTGAGTGGCATTTGAGTGGCATTTAAGTGGCATTTGAGTTTTTGATTATTTTTTTACTTATTTTTGAACTTATATGGCATATAGATTTTGCATGTATGGCATTTGATTTTTTTGATAGTTTTAACATTGTATATAAATGAAAACGTGATAAGATTGTATGGTTATTGGAAGTTAAGATGTCGACAGAGGATGATGTTGAGATGAGACCGATGAATGAAGTTGATACTATTGATGGTATTGAACGTGATATGATAGATGTTTTACCGAGTATGAAGCGTAAAGCGTTGATAATTATGATAATTTTGGTATTTGTCGTAGGGCTTTCCACTTTTGGAGGTGTTACTGAGTTTAGTATGTATGAAGAAGCTATGGAAAAAATACAAAAAGCGAGAAACTCTCCTGTTGGAATCATAAATGAAACTACTGTTGATTGATGAACATCTTTTTATGATGAATGGGAAACCTGAAGATTATGACCCGACGATGCGATCTCCTTTTACAGCAATGATTGCAGGACCAACTGGATCGGGAAAGACGCAAGCGATTTTTCGAATGATTGAAGCTAGTCAGACTATAGCACACCCTCCACCAACAGAGATTCACTACTGTTATGGAGCCTACCAAAAAGCCTTTGATGATGTATCAGGAGTGATTTTTCATGAAGGCATGATAGATATAACAGTGAGTTTTCCCAGAGATGGTAAAAATCGATGGCTGATAATTGATGATCTCATGGATGAAGTTTCTGGTAAAGCCGATGCTAATGCTTTGTATACAAAACATAGCCATCATTTGAACATAAGTGTGTTTTTTATTGTTCAGAATCTGTTTTTAAAAGGAAATCGTACAATTTCCTTGAATAGTCATTATTTTTTTCTTTTTAAAAACCCTAGAGATGCTTCTTCTATTTCCTATTTGGCTCGACAATGTTTTCCATCAAAAATAAAATATGTACAAGAGGCTTTTGAAGATGCGACAAAGAAACCATACTCTTATTTACGAATAGATACGACTCAACAAACGAATGATCAATATAGACTATTGGGAAATTTTACATCAGTTCTCCCTATGATATTATATGTACCCAAGTAAAAGGATATAAATACAATTACTATTCACTTCACCTCAATCATATTTTGTTATTCAACGACGCAACACAAAAGCATTATAATGTCTAAAGCTTTGGAGAAAAAATTAACAAAAAATGCAGCTGTGTTGTTATCTCTCAACAATACAACCTTTGCTATTCAAAAGTCTGTTATAGCCAAAGCCAAAAAGGAGTTTATTATGACTCTAATGGAATGTGCTAAAGCTATTATAAATGGAACGATACCATTGACATCATCTCAGTATAATGATTTGCAGCGAAACGTGAAGGATATTAGCGCTTTAGTAAGAAAATCAACGTTAGATGATAAGAAAGCTGTATTGCAAAAAGGAGGATTTTTAGGCGCTCTACTAGGACCTATCATCAGCAATATAGTTCCTGGATTACTTAAAAGTGTGCTAGGCGGAGGGAGAAGATAAAGATGAAACTCTCAACACGAATGATGCAAAATAGAATGGCGATTTTAGCTCTGGATGATCTGAGTAAGAAAGGAAAAATCGCTATAGTCGAAAAGGCTAACTCAGATTTGTTTCAATCATTGATAGAAAGTGTTAAAAATATTATATTAGGTAATGTTCCTCTTGATTCTGAGCAGTTTATTGAGTTGCAGCGTTACAAGAAGGAGCTACATAAACTTAGTGGTAGAGGGAGAGTTGATGATAAGCGTAAAATTTTGATTCAGAGTGGTAGAGGGAATCTTTTGGATGCTATTATAACACCTATTGTATCTGTTTTATCATCAATAAAAAGATGAATCGTCAGCCTTTAACATTCTCCAGACGTAATTTTATACTCACTGAAGATGAATACTATAGATTAACGGAAAGAAAGGATGATAAAACAGTGGTAAAGGAAGAGAAAACCAGACCTCCATTGTATTATAATCCTATGGAAGCTATAACAGTGAGAAATATGAAGCGAAAGCGAAATGATCTACTGGAAACGGCTTATGATTCTGACTTATCCTCATACGAAAAGTTAGATGAAAATGTTGAAAACCTACGTAGGTATTTGTCTGATGTCAAAAAGATTAAAAATAACCAAAACCAGACACAAAAGGATAGTTGGAATCTCATTAAGAAAAAAAAGACAGAGTCTACTTTTCCTTTGGCCAATAGCACAGTTATCGATAATAAACCTAATGTCTTTTCACCAAATGTCGATAAAGACAATGAGTTAGAATCAGTGAAAGTGGTTGATGATGATGATATTGGGATGGAATTAATAAAAGGAAGGTTGTTTGATACTGAAGACACAACCTTACTAGGAAGTACATTTCTTACTGATGGAAAAGATGAGCACGATAGTGAAAGCGAAAATTTAAAAGATTTTGAAAAAAAAGCAGCTGATTTAACAACAAAAAAGAGTGATCAAACGATCGCTGTCAGAATGTTGAATAATCTGAGTAAAATTGGTAGATTCGACTCGGAGAAGAACAGACTGAAAATTGGAGAACATTGGTTGAATCCTAAGACTTCCAAAACTTTACTACGAGACGTTCTAACCGAAGGAGGTAAAATACAATCGGGAAATACCAATTACAGTAGATTTAAAAGCATGCTAACTGATGAAGGAATCACAACTGTCAGAAAATCCCCGCATCGAACACGTACTCAGAAGAAAAAGTTGGTCGTTCCCGGTACTAATTCATGGACATCGACACGCTAAAAGAGTTGTATTACAATCCTGCATTACATACATCTCTACGAGGAGCTAGAGCTTTACTGAAAGCTCGTAGAAAACGAGAGGGAGAAAAAAGAATCCGTGAATGGTTGAGTGGTGAGGATGCCTACACGTTACATAAAAAAGTTGTAACCAAGTTTAAGCGTCGTCCTACAATTGTAGCTGGAATAGGGGAGCAGCTACAGGTAGATTTGATGGATGTTCGATCTCGAAGAGATGAAAATAATAATACAGCATTTTTACTGACTGCTATTGATTCTTTATCTAGAAAAGGTTGGGCTGTGCCGCTCATCAACAAATCAGGACCGGTAGTAGCAAGAGGATTGAGAAGAATACTAGAAGGGGAAAACTATAAAGCTTTACAATCTGATAAAGGTAAAGAGTTTGACAACGTCAATGTCAAGACTCTGCTGGCGGAAAAAAAGATCAAGCGCTTTACAACCGAAAATGAAACGATAAAGGCATCAATGGTGGAGCGTTTTAACAGAACTTTAAAAGAGAAGATATATAGATATTTGACATATAAAGATGACGATAGATACATTGATGTTTTACCAGAAATGGTTAATGCATACAACAACACAATTCATGGTGCTATAGGTATGAGACCAAATGATGTGAATTTTCAAAATCAAGAACTTGTATGGAATCGTGTGTATGAAGGAGGTGAACATAGTTTAACTCAAGAAGCAAAACTAAAGGTTGGGGATTATGTGAGAATAAGTAAGGCAAGAGGAGTGTTTGAAAGAGGATACACTCCGAATTGGACGATTGAGATTTTTATAATCACCGATGTACTTATTGATGAAAAACCTGTTGTATATAGGGTGAAAGATTTAGCTGAGGAGATGATTGATGGTACCTTTTACGAAAAAGAGTTGCAAAAAGTAAAAAAACCCACGATTTTCAGAATTGAAAAGATACTGGGAAGAAGAATGAGAAGAGGTAAAAGACAGATTCTGGTTAAGTGGTTAGGTTATGGAGAAAAGTTCAATGAATGGGTAGATGAATAGTTTATAAGGAAACAACGCTTGATATAATCATCATACGTTGGGAAAATGTCGATGCTGATAACTTTACCCTCAAACTCTAGTGGTGAAGAGTTTCCTGATAATAACAATTCCGAATTTACAGTGAGACTGTATAAATATTTGGTTATCGATGGCGGTAAATGGGAGCTAGCTCTGCTAGATATGACTTATTCTAATAATTGGAAAAATGTTACCGAAGGGAAAATATATCTAGAAAAGACTAATGTCTCTGGTAAAAGCGAAAAGTCCTTCATCCTAATCGGTAATGGAAGATATGATAGTATAGAGGAGTTGGAGGAGATTATACGAAAGAGAATGAATGAAATGGATTTAGACAAGAAATTCGCCATCTCCTACAACAAGATCACCAACACCGCTTTACTAACTAACAGTGATCCTGATACTGCCATAAGCTTTTCCAAAGATATAGCATATATTTTTGGATTTGAATCAAAAACTACATACCCTCGTGGTAGATACAATAATATCACACCCCCTGATATAAATTCCGGTTTAACATCCCTGTATGTTTATTCCAACATTGTTGATAATAGAATGGTAGGAGATACGAATGTACCTTTATTGAGAGTAGTTCCAGTTCAAGGAAAGAAGAATAGTGTTGTGTATCAAGAATTTAAAAATCCCCACTATGTTGACGCTTCATCACTAAATAGTGATATGATTAAAGTACTTATAACGAGTGACGACGGTCAACGAATACCATTTGATGGTGGAAAGGTTGTGTTGACGGTTCACTATAGAGAGAAAAAATTAAAATGAGTTTGGTACGATACACCCCTGAGGATTCAAAAGATTTTTTTGATGAGTACTACAAGATGCAAGCTGGAAATGGAATTGGAGTGTATAGTGGACGACGAGTGATGCCTAATATGAGAGGAAATGGACTTGGTAGTATTTTTTCAAGTTTACTTAAATCTGCAGCACCAATGCTGAAAAGAGGAGCAATTAGTTTGGGGAAAAGAGCATTGTCTGTAGGTGGAAATGTAGCGCGTGATGTCATCGATGGTCAAAGTTTTGCAGCGTCAGCAAAGAAGAGGGGATTGGCAGAGTTGAATGATCTGGGGGGAGATGTGCTCAATGCAGTTCGTCCAGATAGAATGAAAAGGAGAAAAACAAGAGGTGGAAAGAAGAGGAGAGGTGTTGGTAATCGTGGTATATTTTAATAGCAGTAGAATCCGGTATAAAGACAGCTGAGCTTGATATCTATATTCATTAAGCGGTAACGCTTCAAGCATTCATCACTCGCAAAAGATGGCTAGCCTAAATGGAACAACAGGTAATAAGTTGGAAGGTTCTTCCTACAACATAAATCCAACGTTGGATGTATTTGCTACGGAACCAACAAACATATCGGTAGAAAGATCGGAATATGTTGTCATCAGACCTGATAGGTTAGATCCTTATGGTAGTATTGAGTTAACCTTGTCAGGGAGCACTGAACATTACACAGATCTTTACAACTCGTTTCTGCAAGTTGAAGCCACGGTTGTTCAAGATGATGGAACCAATATTACAGGTAATGATGATGATGCAGTTGTGTGGATGGGGGATTCAATGCATGCATTATTCAGTGAGTTGAAAATGTCGATAGAAGGAACCACCGTTGAATACGCTAACAACTACGGTTTACGCTCCTACTTTTCACAACTACTCGAAAACAGTGCAGAAAGAAAGAAATATCAAGGTAAGATGGAAGGATGGTTGTATGATGATTCAACTAGCAAAGACGGTGGTGATCACAAAACCGCTGATAAGAAAAAGAGGAGAGCTCTAATCATAGGTGGAAAGACAATAGAATTAACTGGAAAACCTCATCTCGCATTATTTCAGCAGAAAAAACTAATAATACCAGGTCCTACTATGCAGCTGGAGTTTGAGCGCGCCTCTGCCAAACTAGCTTTGTTTGCTGCGGATGAGGTGCCTGCAGGAGGGGCAAAGATTAGAATTGATAAATTTGAACTTCATCTTTGTAAAGTTAAGGTGAATCCTACAATACAAAACTCCCAACTCAGTTTGGCATTGGAAGGCCACAACTACATTTATCCTGTTGATCGAAAACGGATAAAACTATATGGAATTCGTGCTGGTGTTGCGCAGATCGACATCACTTTGGAAGAAAACAAACAAAAACCTAAACAAATTTATTTAGGTTTAGTTAATCACAACGCAATGAACGGACGTTTCGCCTTGAATCCATATAGAATGCAGCATGCTAGTGTTGATAGTATTGTATTGAGAGTTGGTGATTGTCCAATTGGAAGGAGATTTGAACCAAATTATGCTAGAGGAATTTTTGGAAGAGAATATCATCAGTTTCTACACGCTACCGGAACTTTGCTTGAAGGCGATAGTCTTGGTATTACGAAAGAACAATACCTTGATGGTACTACACTTTATGGATTTGATTTGACTGGTGATTTTCTTAAAGAAGGTTTTCACTCTATGAAAAATGTCACAACAAGTGTGGAAATTCGTTTTAGCGCTAACACGACGGATGGATTATCCCTGGTAGCATACTTTGTAAAAGACGGTGTGTTGGAGATGGATAGCATTCTTCAATTAACTATCGGAGGCGACGCAGTGCTTTAAACAGAAAGTTACAGATGAATACCATACAAATTCGATCGATCTTATCTTCAGACGTTTTATGTCAAAGCGTAGGGATTCATGTTGGAGCTAGAGAACAGTTTTGGAAGCAAATTTGCAATTTTCCAACAGGATGTTTCGTATTCAACACCCATTATTCTCATCAACCCGGGGAGCATTGGTTGGCTGTGTACGCTAATGATTCAGAGGTGGATTTTTTTGACTCGTTTGGACGTTCTGTTTCCTTTTATCCGGATGTAAATGAAATACTAAGTATTCATGGAGGATATGAAACAATACGAAGTAATGAAACACAACTACAAAGTTTTTTGTCAACTGTATGTGGCGACTATTGTGTATACTTTTGTTTACTGAGAAGTAGAGGATGGAGTATGGATGAAATTGTTAGAAGTTTACGAGACATAGGAGATAGTGAGATGAGAGATCACTCAATACGGAGATTTATCATACAGACCTATCCTAACTTCGAGTTCATAGAAGATAATACAGTAGAAGGAATAGATGGTGTACATATACAAGGAACTAATTTACTAAGTAAATTGTTAAAATAAATTATTATAATTGATTTTTATTTGATATAACAAATATAATGAATAAAATACAACTTATCTCATTATTTGTGCTAAACACTACAGAACCTATAAAAACTATTATTTTGTAATGTTTCAAGCAAGAAGTAAATAAGATCTTCTCATTTTCTTCCTCAGGAGCGCTCTTTAGTTATATCTAAAAGACATAGTAACTAATGACTCTATCATACATAGTTATATGAATTAATTTTACAAAAATACTTCAGATCTTTCTTTAAATAGATATGAAACTTACCATCATAGAAGACGAGTCACATCCTTTGTGTTATCGATTAAGACTCTGATATGCTGTTCTGGACAATTCTCTTTTTCATTTTCATCAAAGTAGGAGAGACAGGTGTGCTGCAGCGAAGTATCAAACAGTTCTGAGACTTGAATGAAAGCTTGAAGAGCTGAGAGTAGAATGATGTCGTAGGAAATCATGTTGTTCGTATTTTGTTTCAGTCCTCTGAATACGATTACACCACTTTTTTCCGCCACCACAGATGAAGCTATTTGAGCAGGGATGCTAAGATCTCCAATCAATAGCTCTCCTTTCACCATACATCTGTAATTAGCCACTATAACATCAGCAGTCTTGTTCCAACGAGTATCACATTTTCTTAGCATTCCAGGATTCTCATAAGCTATAACACTTCCTGTCGGAAAATCGTGTAGGTGAGCAACACTGAAATAAGCCTGTATTTGTCTCAAACTCTTGCCATACAATGAGTTGAATGGATCGTTGATCTTTCGATTACATCCATGAGATTCAGCAGTACGAAAAATCGCATCTCCTGTCTTTCCTTCTCCCATATAAATTAAAACAATTGGACGTGTTTGCTTAGCTTTATTAACAAGCAGTCCTATTTCGGTTGAAACATCACTCTTCACCCGAGTTATCTTCTTATCCTTTCGGTAGTTGTAAATCATGGTGCACTTTGATTCATCACGAAATTCAACAGACAACACCTCCATAACTGTTGGTACTGGTAGTTCTCGGATTTCCATGGATTCTTCAAGTTTTTCTAGACTATCTGGAGAGAGAGAGTTTATTAACCCAGCGCTCTTGTAGGTGAGAGTGGTTAGTTCATTACTTCCAGCATCTTGAAAGGGTATTCTGGTGTGACGAAAAAGCGTTTCATCTCCAACATCCGTCAAAACTAGTTTTTTGCACTTCGAGCCAGTTTCATTCTCATCTTTTGTCAAATCAATAAAAGATCGTTTCCTCATCGATGTTCTTTTTGAAGACAGCTTGTTAGTAGGAGATGTGAATGAAGTAAAATCTTGTTGGGATTCTGGTTCATCAACCACCAATTGACTTTCTGCCATATCAAAGATAGGAGAAGGTGATGGGGAAAGGGTTTGCTGGGATCCTGCTTCTTCATTCATCGGTTGACTTCCTTCGTCTTGAGTATTCATTCTAAAAAAACAAAACATTTTGTTTAATTTTTCGTAATTAATTTTAAAAGATCATAAAGGTCATAAACCTTCAGCTAGTAGCGTTAGCTAACAAAAAATAAATATTTTTACTCTTACCTTTATAAAGAAGATGAGCTCCTAGTTGTTGCAATGAAAGATTTAGTAGATGTTGCTTCTCCGCTAGTCGTTGTAGAACTGGATGCTTTCTGTGTGAAAACAGTGGCTCTTAAATAGGTAAAGTTGCACTGATTAAATCCTATGAATCAACATTTTTTCACGCGAATACAACCCAATGCTTTCGCGGGAATAAATATTTTATTTTCACGCGAATACAAACCAATGCTTTCGCGGGAATAAACATTTAATTTTCACGCGAATGGAAACTGTTGCTTTCGCGGGAATGAATACTTTATTTTCACGCGAATACAAACCGTTGCTTTCGCGGGAATAAATATTTTATTTTCACGCGAATACAAACCAATGCTTTCGCGGGAATAAACATTTAATTTTCACGCAAATGGAAACTGTTGCTTTCGCGGGAATGAATACTTTATTTTCACACGAATACAAACCGTTGCTTTCGCGGGAATAAATATTTTATTTTCACGTGAATACAAACCAATGTTTTCGCGGGAATAAATAATTTATTTTCACGCGAATGGAAACCGTTGCTTTCGCGGGAATAAACATTTTATTTTCACGCGAATAGAAACCAATGTTTTCGCGGGAATAAATAATTTATTTTCACGCGAATGGAAACCGTTGCTTTCGCGGGAATAAACATTTTATTTTCACGCGAATAGAAACCAATGTTTTCGCGGGAATAAATAATTTATTTTCACGCGAATGGAAACCGTTGCTTTCGCGGGAATAAACGTTTTATTTTCACGCGAATACAAACCAATGTTTTCGCGGGAATAAATAAATTATTTTCACACGAATGGAAACCGTTGGTTTCGCGGGAACAAACATTTTATTTTCACGCGAATATAAACCAATGTTTTCGCGGGAATAAATAATTTATTTTCACGCGAATACAAACCAATGTTTTCGCGGGAATAAATAATTTATTTTCACGCGAATACAAACCAATGCTTTCGCGGGAATAAACATTTCATTTTCACGCGAATACAAACCAATGTTTTCGCGGGAATAAATAATTTATTTTCACGCGAATACAAACCAATGCTTTCGCGGGAATAAACATTTTATTTTCACGCGAATACAAACCAATGCTTTCGCGGGAATATATACTTTATTTTCACGCGAATGGAAACCGTTGCTTTCGCGGGAATGAAATTTTTTATTTTCACGCGAATAAAACAGGGATATTTCACGCGAATAACACTATTCTGATAGAGTTTTCGCGTGAGTGTTTTTAATGGCTATAAGCTAAATGAGTAGGAGTGGCTTATACTATATAAGAACAGCTCTCTCTGCATAGAAATCATTCTCTCCAGCAATAAAACATCGACTACTACAGCTGATTTCATCAACTACTACAACTGATTCATCAACTGCTACAACTGATTTCATCAACTACTACAGCTGATTTCTTGGTGATAAGGTAAGAATTAATAGAAAAATTACTTAATAAAAGTTAAAATGTAATTATTTTACAACACTGTTTAATCATCATATACTAATACTTAACATTTTATTTTAGTTCATTATGAGTTCAAAAAGATACACAATCAAAGACTACCTTCCAAAGATATATCATAGCTATATTAAAGAAAATGTTGAAGTACAGGAAAAGATTGGATATCGCTTGACATTACAAGCTATATTATTATGTATGACACAGCATTTGCTAACTGTAGCTTCTTTACATGGAGAACTTTCACCGATACAATACCGACCATACACTACACATAAATACGTTGACAATTCAGTAGAAATATTTAAGCTTATGACTAAAAACAATTTTCAAACAGTTGTAAAAATGTCAAAAACTGTCAGTATTAATGATTACTTAAAGAAAATTCAAAGAAAAGTGTGGAATAAAGAGCTCACTCAAAAATTGATTTCAATACAATGGACTACTGAATTATTATATCATTTTCAATCAGATATATGTAGATACATACAAACGGATGAAAATCTCTCATCATCCATTTTTTCATTTGAAATGATATTGGAACTATTTCAAGCTTACAATATTTAATATGTTCTCTTTATGTATCCCTACTTATTATACAATAAATGTATATATTCACATATTGTTTCATTTTTAATCAATGTATTTATTCAATGTAGATGTATCTCCTCTCTCCTCTCTCTCCTCTTTTCCTCTCTCCTTTCTCTCAAGATGCCATATGAGTTCGAGTTATGTAAAAAAATTATCAAAACTTAAATGCCATACATTCAAAATCTAGATGCCATATGAGTTCAAATCAAGTAAAAAAATAATCAAAACTCGAATGCCACTTAAATGCCATTCAAATGCCACTCAAGTACCCCTCAAGTAAAATACAATATAAACTCGGCGAATTCATCCAACGCCGTAACCCATTGTCTCAACTCCAAGATCAAATCCACAAAAAAACACTTGGTAGGGAGATCTGCTCATATATTACTACTTGTATACAAAACATAGTCATCATTTGAACATAAGTGTCTTTTTTATTGTTCAGAATCTGTTTTTAAAAGGGAATTGTACAATTTCCTTGAATAGTAATTATTTTTTTCCTTTTTAAAAACCCTAGAGATGCTTTTTCTATTTCCTATTTGGCTCGACAATATTTTCCCTCAAGAGTAAAACAAGTGCAAGAGGCTTTTGAAAATGCAACAAAGAAACCATACTCTTATTAACGAATAGACACGACTCAGCAAACGAATGATCAACACAGACTATTGGGAAGCTTTACATCAGATCTCTCTATGATATTATATATACCCAAGTAAAAGCATATAAATACAATTACTGCTCGTTTCACGTCACACATATTTTGTTATTCAACGACACAACACAAAAGCGTTATAATCACTAAAGCTTTGGAGAAAAAATTAAAACGAAATGCTGCTGTGTTGTTATCGCTCAACAATGCAGCCTTTGCTATTCAAAAGTCTGTTATAGCTAAAGCCAGAAAGGAGCTTATTATGACTCTAATGGAATGCGCTAAAGCAATTATAAATGAAACGATACCATTGACAGCTTCTCAGTATAATCAGTTGCAGCGAAACACGAAGGATATTAGCGCTTTAGTCGGAAAATCAACGCTAAATGATACGAAAGTTGCATTGCAAAAAGGAGGATTTTTATCCGCTCTACTATGACCTATTATCAGTACTGTAGTTCCTGGGATACTGAAAAGAGGAATAAGAGGAATAGGAGGACTGGGAGGATAAGGATGAAACTCTCAACACGAATGATGCGGAATAGAATGGCACTTTAAGCTCTGGATGATCTGAGTAAGAGAGGAAAAAACGCTATAGTCAAAGATGCCAACTCCGATCTGGTTCAATCATTGATAGAAAGTGTTAAAAATATTATATTAGATAATGTTCCTCTTGGTTCCGAGCAGTTTATTGAGTTGCAGCGTTACAAGAAGGAACTACATAAGCTAACTGCTAGAGGAACAATTAATGATAAGCGTAAAATTTTGACTCAGACTGGTAGAGGTAATCTTTTGGACGCTATTATAACTCCAATTGTATCTGTTTTATCATCAATAAAAAGATGAATCGTCAACGTTTAACATTCTCTAGACGCAGTTTTATACTCTCTGAAAACGAATACTATAGATTATTGGAAAAGAATGGGAATAAAACAGTGATAAAGGAAAATAAGACCACACCCCCCCATTGTATTATAATCCTATGGACGCTATAACAGTGAGAGATATGAAGAGTAAGCGGAGTGCTCTACTGGAAACAGCTCATGATTCTGACTTATCCTCACACGAAAAGTTAGATGAAAAAGTTCAAAACCTACGTAGGTATTTGTCTGATGTCAAAAAAATTAAAAATAATCAAAATCACACACTAGTGGTTGGTTGGAGGCCCATTAAGAAACAAAAGATAGAACCTACTTCTCTTTTGGCCAATAAGACAGTCATTGATGATAAACCTAACACTCCTTCACCAAATGTTGATGATGACACCGGGTTAGAATCAGTAAGAACGAAGCTGTTTGATGGTGAAGACTCAACTGTACTTGGAAATACATTTGTCACTGACGGAGAAGATGAGCATGATAGTGAAAGCGATCGTTTAGAAGAGTTTGGAAAAAAGGTAGCTGGCTTAACAAAAAAAAAGGGTGATCAAACGATTGGCGTCAGAATGTTGAATAATCTGAGTAAAATTGGTAGATTCGACTCAGGGAAGAACAAGCTGAAAATTGGTGAACGTTGGTTGAATCCTAGGACTTCCAAAACTCTCCTACGAAATGTTCTAACTGAAGGAGGTAAAATACAATCGGGAAATACCAATTACAGTCAATTTAAAAGCTTGCTAGCTGATGAAGGAATCATAACTGTCAGGAAATCCCCACACCAAACACGTCAGAAAAAAAATTTGGTCGTCCGTGGTACTAATTCATGGACATCGACACGCTAAGAGAGCTGTATTACAATACTGCATTACACACATCTCTACAAGGAGCTGGAGCTTTACTGAAAGCTTGTAGAAAACGAGAGGGGGAAAAAAAGAATTCGTGAATGGTTGAGTGGAGAGGATGCCTACACGTTACATAAAAGAGTCGTAACTAAGTTTAAGCGTCATCCTTAAATTGTAGCTGGAATAGGGGAACAGATTCAGGTAGATTTGATGGATGTTCGATCTCGAAAAGCAGAAAACGATAATACAGCATTTCTACTAACACCTGCTGATTCTCTATTTAGAAAAAGATTGGCCGTACCACTCATCTCCAAATCAGGACAGGTTGTAGCCAGAGGATTGAGAAGAATACTAGAAGGGAAAACTATAAAGCTTCACAATCTGATAAAAGTAAACAGTTTGACAATGTCAATGTCAAGAGTCTCCTGGCGGAAAAGAAAGTCAAACGCTTTACAATTGAAAATGAGACGATGAAGGCGTCAATGGTGGAGCTTTTTAACAAAACTTTAAAAGAGAAGATCTACAGATATCTGACGATCTGATATCTGATATCTGATGATGACAGATACATTGATGTTTTACCAGATATGGTTAATGCGTACAACAACACTGTTCTCAGTGGTATAGGTATGAGACCGAATGATGTGAATTTTCAGAATCAGGAACTTGTATGGAATCGTGTGTATGGAGGAGGTGAGCACAGTTTAACTACAGAAGCAAAATTAAAGATCGGTAATTATGTGAGAATTAGCAAGGCAAAAGGAGCCTTTGAAAGAGGATAGACCCCGAATTGGACAATTGAGATTTTTTTAATCACCGATGTTCTTACCAATGAAAAACCTGTTGTATATAGGGTAAAAGATTTGGCTGGAGAGATGATCAATGGCACCTTTTACGAAAACGAGTTGCAAAAAGTAAAAAAACCTACGAGTTGCAGAATTGAAAATATATTGAAAAGAAGAACGAGAAGAGGTAAAAGACAGATTCTGGTTAAGTGGTTAGGGTACGGAGAAAAGTTCAACGAGTAGGTAGACGAATAGTTTATAGGGAAAGAACGTTTGATATGACTATCATACGTTGGGAAAATGTTGATGCTGATAACTTTACCCTCGAACTGTAGCGCTGAAGAGTTTACTGATAACACCAATTCCGATTTTACAGCGAGACTGTATAAATATTCGGATATCAACGGCGGTAAATGGGAGAAAGCTCTGCTAGACATGTGTTATTCTAATAATTGGAAGAACGTTACCGAAGGGAAAATATATCTAGAAAAGACTAATATCTCTGGTAGGAGTGAAAAGTCCTTCATCTTAATCAGTAATGGAAGATATGATAGTTTGGAGGAGTTGAAAGAGGTTATACGAAAGAGAATGAGTGAAATGGATTTAGACAAAAAATTCGCCATCTCCTACGACAAAGTAACCAACACCAGTTTACTAACTAACAGCGATCCTGCTACAACCATGAGCTTTTCCAGAGATCTAGCATATAATTTTGGATTGGAACCGAGTGGGAAAACTACGTATCCTCATGGTAGATACAATAATGTTACACCTCCTGATATAAATTTTGGACTAACCTCTCTGTATGTCTATTCCAACATTGTTGATAATAGAATGGTAGGAGATACGAATGTACCTTTACTAATAGTGGTTCCAGTTCAAGGAAAGAAGAATAGTGTTGTGTATCAAGAATTTAAAAATCCTCACTTTGTTAACGCTTCATCGCTAAATAGCGATCTGATCCAGGTACTTATACCGAGTGACGATGGTGAACGAATACCATTTGATGGTGGAAAGGTCGTGTTGACGGTTCAGTTTAGACAAAAAAAATTATAATGAGTTTGGTACGATACAACCCTGAAGACTCGACAGATTTTTTTGATGAGTACTACAAGATGCAAGCTGGAAATGGAATTGGAGTGTATAGCGGACGGCGGGTGATGCCTAATATGAGAGGAAATGGTCTCGGTAGTATTTTTTCAAGTATACTCAAATCTGCAACACCACTGCTGAAAAGAGAAGCAATTAGTCTGGGTAAGAGAGCACTCTCTGTAGGTAGTAATGTAGTGCGAGATGTCATTGATGGACATAGCTTTGCAGCATAGGCAAAGAAGAGAGGGTTGTAAGAGTTGAATGATCTCGGAGGAGATGTGCTCGGTGCAGTTCGCCCAGATTGAGTTAAAAGGAGAAAAACAGCTGGTGGAAAAAAAAGAAGAGGGGGTGGTAGACATTCCATATTTTAATACCATACGAATCAAGTATAAAGACATCAGAGCTTGATTTTTATGTTCATTAAGTGATAACGCTTCAAGCAAATATCACTCGCAACAGATGGTTAGTCTAAATGCGACAACGGGTAATAAGTTGGAAGGTTCTTCCTACAACACAAATCCATCGTTGGGTGTGTTTGCTACAGAGCCAACAAACATATCGGTAGAGAGATCGGAATACGTTGTCATCATACCTGATAGGTTAGATCCTTATAGTAGTATTGAGTTAACCTTGTCCGGGAGCACTGAACATTACACATATCTCTACAACTCGTTTCTGCAAGTTGAAGCCACAGTTGTTCAAGATGATGGAGCCGATATTGGTGGTACTGATGATAATGCTGTTGTGTGGATGGGGGATTAAAGGCATGCATTATTCAGAGAGTTGAAAATGTCGATAGAAGAAACTACTGTTGAATATGCTAACAATTACGGTTTTAACTCCTACTTTTAACAACTACTCGAAAACAGTGAAGACTGAAAGAAATATGAAGGTAAGATGGAGGGGTGATTGTATGATGATGCGACTAGCAACGACCCTGATCAGCACAAAACTGTCGACAAAAAAAACAGGAGAGCTCTGATCAGAGGTGGGAAGATAATAGAGTTAACTGGGAAACCTCATCTCGCATTTCAGCCAAAAAGGCTAATAATCCCTGGTCCTAGTATGCAGCTGGAGTTTGAGCGCGCCTCCAGCAAACTAACCTTGTTTGCTGAAAACGAGTCACCTGGTGGTTAGTTCATTACTTCTGGCATCTTGAAAGGGTATTCTGGTGTGGCGAAAAAGTGTATCGTCTCCAACATCCATCAAAAGTTGTTTTTTTGTAGTTTGAGAAATTTTCGATATCATCCTTTGTCAAATCAATGAAAGTTTGTTTCATCATAGGTGTTCTTTTTGAAGACAGCTTGTTAGTAGGAGATGCGTCTGGTGTAAAATCTTGTTGGGATTCCGGTTCATCAATCACCGATTGACTTTTTGGCATACAGAAGATAGGGGAAGATGGCGAGGAAAGGGTTTGCTGAGATTCTGCTTCTTCATTCATCAATTGACTTCTTTTGTCTTCAGTATTCATTCTGAAAAAAACAGAATTTTGTTTAATTCTTTGTAATTATTTTAAAGATAGGTAGGACATAAACCTTCAGCTAGTTGTGTTAGCTAGCAGAAAATAATTATTTTTTATTCTAACCTTTATGAAGAGGGAGAGCTCCTAGTAGTTTCAATGGAAGATGTAGTAGATGTTGCTTTTTCGCTTACTGGATGCTTTCTGTCTGAAACCCTCACCTCTTAAATAGCTAAACTTGCACCGATTGACACGGGTTTAGTTCAATGAAAAAATGTTAAAGCTTGTGTATATGTCATCAAGAGATTTTCCCGCGAACAAGACGAAAAAACAACATAATTTGGTTTCAGAATAAAATAACTGTTTTCACGCAAATAAAACATGAAAAACAATCCAATTTTTCAAGCCAATAACAATAAATAAAAGTGTCTTTTTTCACGTGAATGCAACAATTTTTCACACGGATCAAAAAAAATTACTTTAATGCTAAAAACATGTATTTCACGTGAAAAAAACAATGCTTTCTGGAGAATAAAATAATTATTTTCTCGCGAATAAAACATGAAAAATAAAAAAAATTTTCCCACGAATAATGATCAATAAAAGTTTTTTTATTTCACGCGAGTAAAAATAAAAGTTTCTGCGGGAAATAACAAATTTTTACACGCGAAGAAAAGCAATGCTTTTGCGGGAATAAAATAATTACTTTCACGCGGATAAGTTATGAAAAATAGACCAAATTTTTCCCGCAAATAATGATGAACAAAAGTGGTTTTTTCACGCGAAGAAAAATAAAAGTGTCCGCATTAAATAAATCATGTTTTTATGCAGAGAAAAAAAATATCTTTGCGGGAATGAATAATATTTTTTCACATGAATAACACTATTATGATAGGGTTTTCGCATGAGTATTCTCGATGGTTGTAAGCTAAATGAGTAGGTGTGGCTCATAGTATTTAAGAACAGCTCTCTCTGCATAGAGATCATTCTTTCCAGCAATAACTTCTGAAGCATCAACTAGTACAGCATTTATAATACAGTTAACAGCAGATTTCTTGGTGATAAAGTAAGAATTAATAAAAACACTATTTAATAGGAGTTAAAACAATAAAAAGTTTGTAATTATTTTACATCCTTGCTTGATCATTCTATAGTAATACATAACTTTTCATTTTAGTTCATTATGGAATCAAAAGCAGTAAGAAAAAAGGAATTCCTCCAAGAGATCTACCATAAATACATCAAAAACAATGTTATTGTTCAGGAAAAAGCTAGATGTCGACTTACATTACAAGCTATAGTGTTATGTATGACGCAGCATTCACTGACTCTAGCTTCGTTATCTGGAGAAATTTCCACTATACAATATAGACCATACACAACTCATAAAAACATTGACAATCCTGAAGAAGTATTTCATCTCATGACTAAAAATAATTTTAAAAGGGTTTTAAAAATGTCAAAAACTGTCAGTATAAATGATTACTTAAAAATAATTCAAAGAACGTTGTGGGATAAAGCCCTCACTCAAAAATTAATCAAAATTGAATGTAGTGATGAATTATTACACCATTTTAATTCAGATATATGTGGATATATACAAACAGATGAAAATCTATCATCTATTTTTACATTCGAAAAGTTGTTGGAACTTTTTCAAGTTTATAATATTTAATATATACAATACTCATTATAGAATAAATTTATACAATCATACAACAAATTATTTTTATTCAATGTACACATGAATATCAACATGAATATGCATATTGTTATGCATATGTACATGAGTGTTCAAAATCTAGAGGCCATAAAGTATTAACCCGCTGCTCTAATCAACGCCGTAAATCATTGCATAAATCCCGGGTATTCACCCCACAAAAAAACACTTGGTAGGGAGATCTGCTCATATATTACTACTAGTATTTATTGTACGACTTATTAGTGTAAATGAAGGAAGACAGTAGGGCTATTATTGTTCTTGTCATTTTTTTATCTCTTCTTTTACCTTTAGCACGTGTATTTTTTGTTCTCCTGAATTTTTTAGTGTAAGATGAACAGGTTAGGTTTCTTATGTTATTGGGCGATTCAAATTAGAGTTACCCTCTGGAGCTAACCTCCAATTTACTGCCCCTGTTAACATGTCGTTTTTATGCATCTGTATTGCTCAGTTGCAGGTTTTGTTAAACTTATTTGCTGAACATCCAGCGCATTAGCAATCCTGGTAAAGATATACCATCTTTCAAAATGACGATCCCGCAAAGCTCTCCAACAATCTTCTCCGCAACTCTCTTCCCATTTGTATTTTCAAGAACTCGGCAATTATTTTTGACAGACTCTCCAAATCTGCCTGATTGACAAACGTAATGCGGATGTGTATTCCTTGATAAAGAAAAACATCATTGGAGGATCCAGTCTGGTGATTCAGAGACACCACAAGAACGGACCGACGAAAATTAAGGAATATTGGCTCGGAAAAGAAGCAAAAATTTGCGACAGGATCAACGTAGTCGATGCAGACCCTCTCTACCTATGGTGTATGATGCAGTCAATGCCTACCAGGTATCCTCGTAGAAAACACATTGAAAGTTCCTTTGTTGCCAATTCCGTAAAAGTTAGCAAGTTAGCACACAGCTGGCTACAGTACCAGTAGTAATATATGAGCAGATCTCCCTACCAAGTGTTTTTTTGTGGATCTGATCTTGGAGTGGGGCAATGGGTTATGGCGTTGAATGAATTCGCCGAGTTTATATTGTATTTTATTTGAGGGGCATTTGAATGGCATTTGAGTGGCATTTAAGTGGCATTTGAGTTTTGATTATTTTTTTACTTGATTTGAACTTATATGACATATAGATTTTGAATGTATGGCATTCAAGTTTTGATAATTTTTTTACATAACTATATACATACTTGAGAGAAAGAAAGAGATAGAGGAGAGAGAGGGAGGAGAGAGGGAGAGAGAGAGGAGAGAGATTTTTTAGTTTTCTATACATTCATGTATATATGGTTAATTATGTACGTATTTATGGGTATATTTATATCTACATAGAGAGAGGAGATATATCTACATTGAATAAATATTTTGATCAAAAATGAAACATTATATGATTATATACCTGATTACATAATAAGTAGGGAAAATCTTCCTATATAATATAGCTAGAGTCAGTAAATACTAAGTTATACAAAGCAATACAACTTGTAATGACAATCAATGCATTCATACATACATACATACATACATATGGTATCTTGAGAGAGAAAGAGAGAGAGGAGAGAGAAATCTTTTAGTTTTCTAGCAATTAATGTATATATGGTCAATTATGTGCATATTTATGGGTATATTTATATCTACATAGAGAGAGAAGAGAGGAGATATATCTAAATTGAATTAATACATTGATTAAAAATGAATCATTATATGATTATATACATTTATTACATAATAAGTAAGGAAAATCTCCCCATATAATATAGCTAGAGTCAGTAAATACTAAGTAATACAAAGCACTACAACTTGTAATAAATACAAAGTAGTAACAGTTAATGCATAGTTTGTTCCTTTACAATGATGTCTTTGATGTAGTGATGTTATATCTTAGGAAGGAAGGCTTCTGTTCTATGTGCTTTTAATTTCGTAATGAACTAAAATAAAAAAGTTATGCATTAGTATAGAATGATTAAGCGAAAGTGTAAAATAATTACATGAATTTGAATTATAGTTCTAGTTACATTGGATAGTTTACATTATTAGAAAAGGGAAATAACTCACCAAGTTACATTGTTCAACTTGTTCTTTCTTGAGCATTATTTTCACCAAGTGTTTTTGATTCTCTTTCATCTATCTAAAACAATTACCATGAAAATGTATATATTCAGCATTTTGTTGTAAAAAATACACTAATTACATCAAAAAAGTCCTTTTTTCACCTAGAAAATGTATATGTTCAGCATTTTTGTTGTAAAAAAATACACTATTTACACCAAAAAAGTCCTTTTTTTTCCCTGAAAAATGTATATATTCAGCATTTTGTTGTAAAAAATACACTAATTTCACCAAAAAAGTCCTTTTTTCACTTGTAAAATGTATATATTCAGCATTTTGTTTAATTTATGGTAAAAATTAGTAAAACTCACCTATAGTGATATGATAGCCTTGAGTTATAGAGTAGCTTCTTGAGCTCTTGTTCTGGACAGTTTTCTTTTTCAGCATTATCGAAGTAGAATCCATGTAGTTTGAGTCTTCATTGGTTTGGTATCATCTAAGCAGGAGAGAAAGTAATGTTGTGTAACATTGAGTCTTCATTGGTTTGCTATCATCTTATCTTCAAAATCCATGTTATTTGAGTCTTCATTGGTTTGCCATCATCTAAATAGGTGGTAGATCTTGAAAGGAATTCTTGCTGTGTTGGAGAAGTATGCTGTCTTCAAAATTCATGTAGTTTGAGTCTTCAGTGGTTTGATATGATCTAAGTAGGTGGTAGATCTTGAAAGGAATTCTTGTGAAAGGAATTTTTGCTGTGTTGGAGAAGTATGCTGTCTTCAAAACTCATGTAGTTTGAGTCTTCATTGGTTTGGTATCATCTAAGTAGGTGGTAGATCTTGAAAGGAATTCTTGCTGTGTTGGAGAAGTATGCTGTCTTCAAAACTCATGTAGTTTGAGTCTTCATTGGTTTGGTATCATCTAAGTAGGTGGTAGATCTTGAAAGGAATTCTTGCTGTGTTGGAGAAGTATGCTGTCTTCAAAATTCATGTAGTTTGAGTCTTCATTGGTTTGATATGATCTAAGTAGGTGGTAGATCTTGAAAGGAATTCTTGCTGTGTTGGAGAAGTGTGCTGTCTGCAAAATTGATGTAGTTTGAGTCTTCATTGGTTTGGCATCATCTAAGTAGGTGGTAGATCTTGAAAGGAATTCTTGTTGTGTTGGAGAAGTATGCTGTCTTCAAAACTCATGTAGTTTGAGTCTTCATTGGTTTGGTATCATCTAAGTAGGGGGTAGATCTTGAAAGGAATTCTTGCTGTGTTGGAGAAGTATGCTGTCTTCAAAATTCATGTAGTTTGAGTCTTCATTGGTTTTCAAAACTCATGTAGTTTGAGTCTTCATTGGTTTGGTATCATCTAAGTAGGTGGTAGATCTTGAAAGGAATTCTTGCTGTGTTGGAGAAGTATGCTGTCTTCAAAATTCATGTAGTTTGAGTCTTCATTGGTTTGATATGATCTAAGTAGGTGGTAGATCTTGAAAGGAATTCTTGCTGTGTTGGAGAAGTGTGCTGTCTTCAAAATTGATGTAGTTTGAGTCTTCATTGGTTTGGCATCATCTAAATAGGTGGTAGATCTTGAAAGGAATTCTTGCTGTGTTGGAGAAGTATGCTGTCTTCAAAACTCATGTAGTTTGAGTCTTCATTGGTTTGGTATCATCTAAATAGGTGGTAGATCTTGAAAGGAATTCTTGCTGTGTTGGAGAAGTATGCTGTCTTCAAAATTCATGTGGTTTGAGTCTTCATTGGTTTTCAAAACTCATGTAGTTTGAGTCTTCATTGGTTTGGTATCATCTAAGTAGGTGGTAGATCTTGAAAGGAATTCTTGCTGTGTTGGAGAAGTATGTTGTCTTCAAAATTCATGTAGTTTGAGTCTTCATTGGTTTTCAAAACTCATGTAGTTTGAGTCTTCATTGGTTTGGTATCATCTAAGTAGGTGGTAGATCTTGAAAGAAATTCTTGCTGTGTTGGAGAAGTGTGCTGTTGGTAGATCTTAACCAGATGTTTTATAGTCTTTGCTACTGATGCATTTCGTCTCAAACAAGAGTCCAAAGTACACATTGTGTCTACAAAATACAGAAAATTGATTGTTACAATTGATTCATTTATTTTCATTGGCTTTATATACAGCATTTTGTCTCAAACTAGCATAAAATTTAAAAATAAATAATTAGAGCTTTCTACTAGTGTTAAATAATTATTGATATTGATTAGTTTTTACCTTATCACCGCTTAGAGCCAGATGATTTAATTAACTAAAGACAAATAATTATTTTAGCATCTCTTACCTTGATGGTCTCCTAGTAACTGTAGTAGATGATGCTTCTCCGCTTGCTGTTGAAGAACTGGATGCTTTCTGTGTGAAAACAGTGGCTCTTAAATAGCTAAGGTTGCACTGATAAAACCCTATGAATCAGCATTTTTTCCAATGCTTTCGCGGGAATATAAACTGTTTTTTCGCGTGAATAAAAAACAGTGTTTTCGCGGGAATAAATAATTTATTTTCACGCGAATGGAAACCGTTGCTTTCGCGGGAATACAAATTTTATTTTCACACAAATACAAACCAATGTTTTCGCGGGAATAAATAATTTATTTTCAGGCGAATACAAACCGTTGTTTTCGCGGGAATAAATATTTTATTTTCACACGAATGGAAACTGTTGCTTTCGCGGGAATAAATACTTTATTTTCACGCGAATGGAAACCGTTGCTTTCGCGGGAATAAACATTTTATTTTCAGGCGAATACAAACCATTGCTTTCGCGGGAATAAATAATTTATTTTCAGGCGAATACAAACCGTTGCTTTCGCGGGAATAAACATTTTATGTTCAGACGAATACAAACCGTTGCTTTCGCGGGAATAAACATTTTATTTTCAGGCAAATACAAACCGTTGCTTTCGCGGGAATAAATAATTTATTTTCAGGCGAATACAAACCGTTGCTTTCGCGGGAATAAATAATTTATTTTCACACGAATGGAAACCGTTGCTTTCGCGGGAATAAACATTTTATTTTCAGGCGAATACAAACCGTTGCTTTCGCGGGAATAAATAATTTATTTTCAGGCGAATACAAACCGTTGCTTTCGCGGGAATAAATAATTTATTTTCACACGAATGGAAACCGTTGCTTTCGCGGGAATAAACATTTTATTTTCAGGCGAATACAAACCGTTGCTTTCGCGGGAATAAATAATTTATTTTCAGGCGAATACAAACCGTTGCTTTCGCGGGAATAAACATTTTATGTTCAGACGAATACAAACCGTTGCTTTCGCGGGAATAAACATTTTATTTTCAGGCAAATACAAACCGTTGCTTTCGCGGGAATAAATAATTTATTTTCAGGCGAATACAAACCGTTGCTTTCGCGGGAATAAATAATTTATTTTCAGGCGAATACAAACCGTTGCTTTCGCAAGAATAAACATTTTATTTTCAGGCAAATACAAACCGTTGCTTTCGCGGGAATAAATAATTTATTTTCAGGCGAATACAAACCGTTGCTTTCGCGGGAATAAATAATTTATTTTCACACGAATGGAAACCGTTGCTTTCGCGGGAATAAACATTTTATTTTCAGGCGAATACAAACCGTTGCTTTCGCGGGAATAAATAATTTATTTTCAGGCGAATACAAACCGTTGCTTTCGCGGGAATAAACATTTTATGTTCAGGCGATTACAAACCGTTGCTTTCGCGGGAATAAACATTTTATTTTCAGGCAAATACAAACCGTTGCTTTCGCGGGAATAAATAATTTATTTTCAGGCGAATACAAACCGTTGCTTTCGCGGGAATAAATAATTTATTTTCACACGAATGGAAACCGTTGCTTTCGCGGGAATAAACATTTTATTTTCAGGCGAATACAAACCGTTGCTTTCGCGGGAATAAATAATTTATTTTCAGGCGAATACAAACCGTTGCTTTCGCGGGAATAAATAATTTATTTTCACACGAATGGAAACCGTTGCTTTCGCGGGAATAAACATTTTATTTTCAGGCGAATACAAACCGTTGCTTTCGCGGGAATAAATAATTTATTTTCACACGAATAGAAACCGTTGCTTTCGCGGGAATAAATAATTTATTTTCACGCGAATGGAAACCGTTGCTTTCGCGGGAATAAACAGTTTTTATTCCCGCGAAAGCATTGGAAAAAATGCTGATTCATAGGGTTTAATCAGTGCAACTTTAGCTATTTAAGAGCCACTGTTTTCACATAGAAAGCATCCAGTTCTTCAACAGCAAGCGGAGAAGCATCATCTACTACAGCTACTAGGAGAGCATCAAGGTAAGAAACGCTAAAATAATTATTTGTCTTTAGTTAATTAAATCATCTGGCTCTAAGTGGTGATAAGGTAAAAAACAATCAATAATAATTTAACACCAGTAGAAAGCTCTAATTATTTATTTTTAAAATAAATAATAAAAACTTGTGAAAATGAACTGGTAACATTACGAAGACTGAAATAATGCCTAAAACGTCTCGCATAAATTTTGGTCTGACCAAAAATGGACTGAAAACCTTTACCTTTAGAGCGAGTACAAAATTATCGTAACTTGCTATAGCGAATATTCTAAGAAATATTTTGTTTTTTCCGTCGCTAACTTGACGTAAATATTTGTAACGGATGTCACATGATCTCAATCGGTTTTTGCCAACTGAATCACTTAGTTACTCGTAAACATTTGATACTCGCTTGATCTTTTGGTTGATAACAGCAATGTCCCAATTTGGTTTATCGTAAATATTTCAAAAACGGATATCGCGTGATTTCTGTTAGTTTTTTCTACTGAATCGCTTAGTTACTCGTAAACATTTGAAAATCGCTTGACTTTTTCGTTGATAAAACCTGTCGCAAGTATCTATTAACAAATATTACCGTGATTTCGATCAGTTTTCCTTACTAGATTACTTAGTTACTCATCAACATTTCATAATCGCTTTCATTAATAGTCGTTGCAAAGCAATGTTGTATTTGAAAAATATTACTACGATTCCAATCAATTTCCTTACTGAATTACTTAATTACTCCCCAGTATTTCATAATTTCTTTCACTAATAATTACAAAGTAATATTGTAAATATATAATGGAGTAGATACTAAATTGACACAAATTTCATTTATATGATTCTAAAACTTAACTAATGTAGTTTTTTACCAGAAATAATAATAGTTTTTAAACAAAAATCAAAAATTAATGCTGATTACATGTATGATAAACATAATAAGTGTAAATATATATAACTAAAAGAAATATTTATGCTCTAGATAGTTTCATACTCACACAAACTGTTTCTTCGCTACTTTATGTATATGTAGATAAAGTCAATGAAAATAAATGAATCAATTGTAACAATCAATTTTTTTGTATTTTGTAGACACAATGCCTACTTTGGACTTCTGTTTGAGACAAAACACAGCAGCAGCAAAGACTATAAAACATCTGGATAAGATCCAATTGAAGTAACTGCAGATAACTAAAGGAAAAACATGTGCTACAGCATACAGAGTGAACAAGGTGTGTGTAGATTATTACTCAGTCTCATTACACTACTATTACTAAGAATTATTGTAGGTGTTGGATAAAGGATTGAGCAGTAATGTTAATAAATTCTAACCATTGTAGATAATACTTCAACTCAAATAAAATTAATCAAAATTGAATGGAATAAAAGAATATTTCACCAAATACCCCTGTTTTCTTTTGGATATATACAAATAGATGAATATCTAGCTTCATCTATTTTTTTCATTTGAGTGCAATTATTTCCCCTCCTCTGTCCTCTTTTCCTCTCTCCTTTCTCTCAAGATACCATATGAGTTCGAATTATGTAAAAAACTATCAATACTTAAATGCCATACATTCATAATGTTTTCTATTGTAGTTATTTCCCAAATAGTGTAAATTTTAACCATCTAGAGGTCTAATTTGACGATTTTCCAAGATATTTTATAGTATTCAATATACTTATTATGTAAATAACTAAAAGAAATATTTACGCTCAAGCCTTCTCTCTCTCCTCTCTCCTCTCTCCTCTACCAAATACTCCTCTCTCCTCTCTTGCAGTTATTTCCCAAATACTGTAAATTTTAACCATCTAGAGGACTAATTTGGTGATTTTCCAACATATTTTATAGCATTTAATATACTTATTATGTAATAAATGTATATTATGCAATGTAAATGTAAATATATCCATAAATATGTACATAATTATCCATATATACATGAATGTATAGAAAACTAAAAAGTCTCTCTCCTCTCTCTCCTCTCTCTTCTCTCCTCTCTCTTCTCTCCTCTCTCATCTCTCCTCTCCCCTCTCCCCTCTCTCCTCTCTCTCTCTCAAGTAACCATATGAATTCGAATTATGTAAAAAAATTATCAAACTGTAAATTTTAACCATCTAGAGGTCTAATTTGACAATTTTCCAAGATATTTTATAGTATTCAATATACTTATTATGTAAATAACTAAAATTCAATGTAGATATATCTCCTCTCTCCTCTCTCCTCTCTCTATGTAGATATAAATATAGCCATAAATATGTACATAATTAACCATATATACATGAATGTATAGAAAACTAAAAAAATCTCTCTCCTCTCTCTCTCCTCTCTCTCTTTCTCTCAAGATACCATATGTATGTATGTATGCATTGATTGTCATTACAAGTTGTAGTGCTTTGTATTACTTAGTATTTACTGACTCTAGCTATATTATATAGGAAGATTTTCCCTACTTATTATGTAATCAATGTATATAATCATATTATTTCCCAAATACTGTAGATTTTAACCATCTAGAGGTCTAATTTGGTGATTTTCCAACATATTTTATAGCATTTAATATACTTATTATGTAATAAATGTATATTATGCAGTGTAAATGTAAATATAACCATAAATATGTACATAATTATCCATATATACATGAATGTATAGAAAACTAAAAAGTCTCTCTCCTCTTTCTCCTCTCTCCTCTCTCTTCTCTCCTCTCTCATCTCTCCTCTCCCCTCTCCCCTCTCTCCTTTCTCTCTCTCAAGTAACCATATGAATTTGAATTATGTAAAAAATTATCAAAACTTGAATGCTATATGAGTTAGAATTATGTATAGAATTATCAAAACTTAAATGCCATACATTCAAAATCTATATGTCATATAAGTTCAAGTTAAGTAAAAAAATAATCAAAACTCAAATGCCACTTAAATGCCACTTAAATGCCACTCAAATGCCCCTCAAATAAAATACAATATAAACTCGGCGAATTCATCCAACGCCGTAACCCATTGCATAACCCCAGATAATGACCCCACAAAAAAACACTTGGTAGGGAGATCTGCTCATATATTACTACTAGTACCAAATGCTTGCATAGAAAATCAACACCAGACATCATCTCAACGGAGGAGAAGTTGCCGCAGACAATGAGGTCTTCGCGTTGATGGATTTTGCGATGAAACTCGACTCGTCTTTCAGTTTCATGGAAGCCTTTGGCACAAACACAACTGCTAATTCAACAACGCTAGACATTGGGAGCTTCATGCTACTAGACAAAAATCAATGGCTCAGTTACATAAAGACATGTTGCAAAATGAAGATTGTCTTTAAACTCTAGGTTACACAATCATTTAGGTCTGGGAGTGTGAATGGTTGATTCACCTAAAATTATTTTACAAATCTATAAAAATTTGTCAACATTTTTTGTGATTCTTTCTTTCCCAAACGGTGTGTCGAATGTGAAATCAAAGTCCCTGAGGATGTAAAAGACAATTTTTTCCAAAAATGTCTTTAATTTTTAAAAACACAGTGCTGAGCAGAGAGCACTGGAGTAATGAGATGAGAGACATTGCAAAAATCGAAGGATTCCTAAATACCCAACAACGGTGGCTAGTCATAAGCATGTTTGGAGAAAGGATGTTGTTAATGAGTTTGTTGTTGGAGTGGTACTTGAAATTGAGACTAAAAATCTCCAAAGGCTATCGACTCATATAATACGTCCCTAGAAAAGCTTTTGAGGCTTTGGAACATTGGTGTCGGATGCTTAGAGAATGGGAGATAGGAATCCTAGTCACGAGTTGCTCGCCACTACCAGTAAATTGGTGGGAAATGCTGCCTATGGAAAACAATAACCGACAAGCAAAAATAGACAAAACTGAAGTACATTGACGGCTCCAGAGAAATCATGAGATCTATGAAATCAATGAGCGCTAAAAAATGGTACATTTTAAATCCTAATTAAAGTCGATACAAAAAAACTGTTACGTTCCTAAAATTTATCCTATTAATCATTATGATATTCTTTTCAGCTGAGTATGAATGTACTGGTGCACTTGGGTTTCTCAGTCCTACAATATGCTAAGCTGAGAATGTTGCAGTTTTACTGTGGCATTATAGACAAGTAAGTAACTTGCAGTTTTCATCTATTAACCTAATAGTCATACAGTAGTCATCACTGCAAAAAACACAATCACCAATTATTTCTAATGATAGGTACATGGATAGACATGATTTCCAGTATGCTTTGAGCTTATCCTGAAAAATATTGATGAAAGCGGATATGGAAACAAAGTTTTATGCTGATTACGCCAATTGGTTTCCACGCCCATGCTGCGATACACCTAGGAATCAAACTTTTAGAGTTAAAGCAACAGGTGTAGAATGGATCGTATGTGACCGCTGCTCTTAAGACCTGTTTTACCCTATAAAGATATGTTATATGGATCAATTTTTTTTGTTTTGTGTTGCATTATATCTGAAAAAAAATTCCAAATGCATTTAAAGTTCACAATTCAAGCCAACAGATTTAATTAGCATTTGTCTCTGGGGGTGGAATTCTAGCGCACTGGCGTTGGTGTTCTGATACCAAACAAGTAGTTTACTACTGACATGCATCAAATCCTACCAAACTAGGTATAGATTATGAATATATAAATACAGCAGTATGAGCTATTAGGGTTCTCATACAAACTGGTAGTTATTACAGACAGAGTGAAATGTTTTGAGACTTTTCTGGATGAAAATTGGGTTGTTTTGATGAGCTACTTTACACACAAGTGCTCTCAGTAAACTCTGTTGGTTTATAAAAACCTGAATAATGTATTGTTGGAGGTGTAATGTAGGTGAAGGGTGGGTGTCAGATAAGGACAGATCCAGAGGAGGAAACACAACGATTAACTGGTTAGGTATGAAGTCAAGGGACACAAAATATTGATGCTGAATAATGAAGTGGTTTAGGACATACAGTAGGATGCTATAAATAAAACAAAGCATAACTATCCTCATAATAAACATGGCAGCTCTTGTATTAAGTTGTCGTTGAAAAGTTATCTGTAGATTGAACAACTAATCATGGGCCTGTTTCACGGTGCTTTGACCAAGCATGATTATTTGTAACAACCAAGAGTAAAGCTCTTTCTGTTTTGAAAAACTCGTTTGATTTGCATGCAAAAACAACAGCAAAATTATATAACTTGAAGCTTGTAATATCTGAAAGTTACTGATAACTATCCAAGACGGAAAAGAAAAAAACAAACAGCAAACCATTACTGTTACTACCTTAGTACAAAGCAATGTTTAACAGGAGATGAAGCAAGTAAGCAAATCAGGCATTGAATAAGGATTAAAAGTAATGGTGTCAATGGTGTCCCTATATCCATTATCCAATCATAAGCATCTATTCTCGCTCTAGAGTAGTATGCTAGGTGGTTTTGCAGATCTTCTACTATGGTGGCCGTCTTATAACGGCCCTGTGTCACCATACCAGGTTAGTAAGGGGTCAATACCGCCGCTGCAGGGTTGATACCGGCCATGCATGCTGTGCTGCCGGAACAATAAGGCATTCCACCAGTACAGCATCTTTACGATGGTTGTGGATGGAAACCCCAGTGCAATGCTGTGGTTGTTTGAGTGGTAAACAACCAGTTTACCACTGTCATTCACCAAAATATACCACAATACACACCAGGCTTTGTTTCACAGTTATTTATTGAATCATAAAAATGCTTTGAGCCAGTCTCAATTATTGTGATCCAACGAATAACTTTTTATTTTTATTCTCAGTTCCTTAAGGTTACTTGCAAAGCAGCAATTCTCCTTCGAGATGTTGATCAATAAAATTTTTTAAGCGTTCTTGTCAAGACTGCTTAGAAATGGTGACAAAAGTTCCGATTGACAATTTTTTTTTCTTCCGAAGTATGAAAATGCCCGTTTTTTAGATTATTTCCATCAAAGAAAAATCCAAATTGCAGAAACCTGTAACTGCAGAGAGTGTTAAGAAAAATCATTACACTTCATCAGTTTCCTTTTGTAGTATTGTGGTGGAATTTTGTGACCACTACCATTGCGCAAGGTCCCCCTGACAACTGCTGGGTGTCAGGCACGCCTAAATAGAGCCTGGCACAGCCAGAACATAAGAAAGTCAGCCGGTAGAAACCCTACCGGCCCTGCGGCATTTACCGCTGGCCCTGCAGCATTCACTGCCGGCCCTGCAGAGGTACCACCGGCCCTGCAGCACACCCTGCCGGCCCTGCAGCATGCACCACCGGCCCTGCAGTGCCACTACCAAACCTATACCGGGTTGGTGAGGAAAGAACTACTATAGCCTGAGAACCTAAATTGATACCAAAGATGCAGGAGCCCGACTTTGCAACATAGCTGTCCTCAGACAAGACCAAAGCCAAGGACCACAAGCCATAAGGACCAGGAACTGGAGCTACTCATTGCACCATCATGAATCAGCAAGATTGACTGATAAGCTCCGCACCCTACTTCTGGGCGCCTTGCATGTTTAACCCTATATTAACCAATGATTGTATCACATATTTATAATTCATGTTCTGATTAGTGTAATCACTTCCTGCCACTGCTGATTTGTTGCCCCTTATTTGGGCATATGTTTTAACCCTGTAAAAGGCAGAACACTTCACTTGATTCTTTGTATTGTATTGGCATTCTGCTTGTGCTTGAGCCAAGTAGCATGATACATTTACCCTTATTATACATTGCTGGTTATGCTGTGTAATAAAGTATGGTATACTCAACAAGACATTGAGTTGTATGTTTGAGCCGCGGGCTCTGAGAACAGTTGTGGAGTTGGCATACTACTCTGTTGGAAGTTAACCTCTGGAGTGAGGTGTTGTTGGTGGACGTTTGGTCGGCCCCCCCCAAAAAAATCTACTACAGTATTAAAAACATGATGCACACTCAAAATTCATCTAAATTCACCAACGCTGCAGTTAAGCATGAATCTACAAATACCAAACTGAGTAGACTTTTTGTTTGTATTAGTATTGTAGTGCATTTTGGGGGGCCGACCAAACGTCCACCAACAACACCTCACTCCAGAGGTCAACTTCCAACAGAGGAGTATGCCAACTCCACAACTGTTCTCGGAGCCCGCGGCTCAAACGTACAACTCAACGTCTTGTTGAGTAAACCATACTTTATTATACAGCATAACCAGCAATGTACAATAAGGGTAAATGTATCATGCTACTTGGCTCAAGCACAAGCAGAATCCCAATACAATACAATGAATCAAGTGAAGTGTTCTGCCTTTTATAGGCAGAACAGGATTAAAACATATGCCCAAACAATGGGCAACAAATCAGCAATGGCAGGAAGTGTTTACACTAATCAGAACATAAGATATAAATATGCAATACAATCATTGGTTAATACAGGGTTAAATACGCAAGGGGCCCAGAAGTGGGGGGCGGAGCTTATCAGTCAATATTGCTGATTCATGATGGTGCAATGAGTAGCTCTAGTTCCTGGTCTTTATGGCTTGTGGTCCTTGGCTTTGGTCTTGTTTGAGGACAGCTATGTTGCAAAGTCGGGCTCCTGCACCTTTGGTATCAATTTAGGTTCTCAGGCTATAGTAGTTCTTTCCTCACCGACCCGGTATAGGTTTGGTAGTGGCACTGCAGGGCCGGTAGTGCATGCTGCAGGGCCGGCAGGGTGTGCTGCAGGGTCGGTGGTACCTCTGCAGGGCCGGCAGTGAGTGTTGCAAGGCCGGCGGTATATGCCGCATTGCCGGTAGGGTTTCTACCGGCTGACTTGCTTGTATTCTGGCTGTGCCAGGCTCTATTTAGGCGTGCCTGACACCCAGCAGTTGTCAGGGGGACCTTGCGCAATGGTAGTGATCATAAAATTCCACCACAGTATGAAACTGACTTAAGTTTCAATTTTATGCCCTCAATCCGAACTATACATCTATAGTATTTGCAACTGCTTGTAGGCTTAAATGGGTAAGAAAATTTAAGTGCACTCAGATTGTTCAAATTTTCAAAGGTATAAATGAGAAGGAAAAGTTTAAAATTTTTATCTCTTCATGCTTGTGAATTGTGTTGAAACTTTGGTCGAGCTTTCGATTTTGCAATGTTTCGAAACTGCAAGCTTCCGGCTGTGAATTAGTGGGAGCCAAGACTTCGTTTTTTTTACTTACAAAATACTAACAATTCTGGTAAATGTTACAAACATGGTTGATACTTGCAGGTATTGCATGCCTCCTTATCAAAATTGTATGAGAGAAAATAAAAGGTAGCAATGACCACGCTTTGAAGTAATAATGACGACCGCCGACACTCTAATGTAACAATGATAATTATTGTTTTCTGGTATTATTATACCAGAAGTTGACAACTAACCACCAAAGCTCAGTATGAGATGAAAAGTCAAACTACTTTATACGACTAAAGCTAACTCTCACAGAACGTACTTAGATTAACAAAACATTAACTCGTTACATTTAAGCTACTTGTGAACTCTTTGTTTACCCGCAATGTCTTGCGCAAAGTACCTGACCGTTTATTTCAGTTGGAAAACCTTCCTTGTATATATGCACCATTTAGTATTATGAAATAGTGTTATTGACAAACTAAATAAGAGTTGTTATGTGTTTTATGTTTGGGAGTTACAGAACACAAGAATACACACCATGTTGTGGTATTACAACTACCAAGCACTTATATTGTAAAGTCAAAGTGTACCAATCAGTATTTTACTATATCACTGAGGATTGACATGAGTTATACTCAGAGGACACTCAATCATACCTGGTTGGCAGGTCCTTTAGGTTACAGTAACTCAGATCAAGTTTCTCCAATGACTTCAACTCACCAATCACTGCAGACTCTCCACCACTGAAGTCACTCCATTGAAGGTCCAGTTCTCTCAACTTACTCAGACACCCCAAGCTGTAATAGTTGTATATGATAAGTTGAAATAAAACTTCAAGTATTGGCAGCGGATGAAATATGTTTTTTTTTACTAGTACTTTTATGTTGTTTAACACCTCAATAGAACTCTTATTCTCACTCTCATTGCTAACTACGATATAGTAGAAAAAAAGCTTCAGGTACACGTAAAATGCCACTGGACTCAATTGAGTGGTAACTATTAAAACACTTGCTGACTTTGAAAAACAATCTGTGGCAGCAATGAGTTTTGAATGCACTATACGCAATGATGGTTAATTTTCCGGAAAACAGCATTTCCAGGCACATCTACAAAACCAGCCACCAACACACAAAACACAGAAGCAAACACCAGTTTGCAAATGAATAACTTCATATGTATCTTAACAGCAATAAAATATCTCTAAAATATCCCATAAAAGACTCAAAAACTTAAAGTGGTTACATGACTGTGTCATGGTTTGGACAAAAAACTTAGCAAGAAGTGGTTCACCTTTTTGATTATATGAATGCCTCATTTTCATAACCAATAATTGCACCAATTTCTTAGTAATTTCGGAATATAATTCCCCACAACTCACAGAATGTATAATCTAGAATGATTACACAACTGAGATACGATAATAATATCACAACTGCTCTTATTCTTTTGTTGATAATTGTTTGTTTATTTCATTTTCTATATAAAGAATGAACAGGGTGAGTTTTTAAAGGCTCTTTATGCAAAAAATGCAATTTTGTTTGTGACTTTCAGAGTTTTCATACATAACTACGCAAACTGGCACAAATACAAAAAAAAATGCTAAACGTTCACAGTTTGAAGGTATTAGTTTAATCACCAGTTTTAAATAATTGTTGAAGGTTTATCTGGTGCAGTTAATCAGTTGTCTGCTCTTGTAAAGTAAATCTCTGGAGATGACAGCTTTAGGGACATTTAAAAACTCTCATGAGCAGACAACCTATAAAATGGCCGACAAGTAACGGTTGGGAAGACGCTCTAGTAATAGTAATATACAGGAGTCAGCTGACTCACTGGAGTAGGATTTCCTTATGTTAGTACAGTACCAATGGCTGGCGATATAAACATGACTGGATATGTACTCTGTAATAGTTACCCTACTTAGACACACCAAGAAGGTTGACTTAGTACAAGTCCACCAAATCAGACCCCCTGATCCTTCTAGCTCAGTTAGGAGGAGCTTACACTTGCTCTACCTGCCACCCCTGTACCACAACCACTATTGACATAACTAAATGACTGGTTGACACAGTTAATGTTTACTGCAGTTCTATAGCTTATAGACATCAGCTTATTGCCATCTTAATGGTTTTTCACCAGCTATACGAAGTGGTGTGAGAGCAAATATTATTCTCATACAAGCAAAACATTTTTTGGTTCTTTAACTAACCACCTTGTGGTAGTAGACAATAAATAGAACTAGTACTGTATAGCGTCTTAAAGCCAGATACTGCTGTGAACGAATACTTTATGGCTCTTTTCAGCATTGAATTATCTTGTAGGGTAGAATTTCAGTCACTATACAAGCTACAAGATAGCGAGATGGAGTGTAATCAGTCATCGAGTGAATCTAATCAGAGTAGAGCAAACTCTGAATATTGGAGTTGTATGACCCTGTTTGGTCAGTTGCAAGTAACGCCAGTTGCAGCTAACTGGTTGAGTTGGGTCCAAACTAGTAGTAAAAAGCTACTACAATGTTGCACTAGGCAACTATTGATTAAGAAATGACAAATATTGTCTCAGTGGATGGACGCTTCATAAGCTATCATCTTGTTAGCCCTTACTACATAATATGTGATAACTCAAACTCTACTGCACCAAAAACCAGTTCACCTAGAGCTTCTCCGTTACACTTTTACTTTCAGAAGAACACCATTGTTGGATCTTTTATTGACAGTAAGCCTATATCACTGTAATAGATTTGAGTCCTCTATCACTACACAATGGAATCCTCTCCTCTCTCTCTCCTCACACTTCGGGGTCGATACCGAATAGACGTTAACAAACTGCACGGGGTCCACGACCCAAACACACTACTAGAAGTTTTATCAAACAAATACTTCATTTAATACGCAAGTAAAAGGGTATTTAATACTATCCATTCAACAACTGAACTCTCAGTGTGCTGCAGCTCCTTTTATAGGAGATAAGGTGTCATTTCGTTACCTTATTAGGCACAGCAAATGATAAAACATAACACAAGAAATATACCAATCACATATTGCAATGCAAATTATAGTAACATAACAAGCCAAATAGCACAGAAACACATGGTGAATTGCCCCTGGGCTCTTCGTCCCGCTCTTTTCTAGCATTGGAGACTTTCCACTCCTTATTTGGACATGCTGCTTCCTAGTCTTGGCTCCTGAGAGAGGGAAGGCTCCGGTCTCTGTTCTGTTAAGGCTTTGAGGTTCTTGGTGACACAGGCTGCATGAATCACCCTATCTGGATACAGGGTTGGGGTCTTGACCCAAGGTAGGCCTGGGGTAGACCCAGGGTAGCTTCTACATATTCATATAAGGGGGATACAGGCCCGGGGTACCGGGTAAAGACCCGGGGTACCCGGTATCCCTTTTTGCAGGGGTGTTTAGGTAGCTACTGAAGGGGGAGGAGTTCTGGCGGTACTGTAACACCGTTCCAGAAGGTACAAGAGGTGTAGGGGGGGGGGGGGTGGGGTGGGGTGGGGAGAGAGTATGACACCACTTAGTGTCCATGCAAATCTCCCACATTACATCATGTAAACCCTACATAATGTGCTCTTAGGGTTCTTCCTACTGATTGGTTACTGTTAGAGAGTGTTAAATGTTGTGAGAGTTGGTATAGGAAGTTGGTGGGTTGTTGTGGTGAACTAGTTTATGCAGAGATGCGTTCATGTCTTGATTAATCTTTATTTATGTTAATGCAAAGTTTGTAATGCTGGAGCTGCAGTTTATATGTCAGTGTCTGGTAATGACAGTGTTAATGGCACAAGTACAAAATATTAGAAAGGTAAGCATGAGGTACAGAGATAAGATATTTAGTTGTGCAGAGATGTTTAGGACATCAGATACTATACATCATACAAAACATCCTTAAACTTTCCCATTTCACACATCTGAGCGCATTATTTTAACATGTTTGCCATAACTAATCTGGAAAAAAAGTGTTGACTGACAACTGAGATATCGATTAATTAATATCCGCTTTTGCTAACAACATAAATCAAATACTTCATTGGTTATTGCATGAAAAGCTAAACTAAAAATATCCTAACGAACAGGTATAATTAGACCCCAAAAGGATGGGCTGCTGCAGACAATTGGAATTATGAGCGCATTAAATATTGCCGATTATTTGATGTTTATCACAACCACCTAAACATCAGTTCAAAGTTTAAAACAAACTTCAAGCATGCAACTCTATATTTTTTTCTTTTTTGCCATAAAATCCCTAAACTGTTACACTCCAATAATTATCGCACAATAAAAATCAAAACACCAAGTTGAGATGAAGGTGGATTAAGTACGAAAATTAAAAGAACTGATTAACCATCAGACAGTATAGTATCAGTATTTTAATTGAATCTTTCAAATGAAAGCTGAAGAAAGTGCAACTCACTCTCCAATTTGCTCTGAGAAATAATACATTGCACCAGCTGCTTGCCTTTAGATTATGAAATAATAGTTTTGAAGGCCCGTCCACACTAGGACGTTTTCTTCTGAAAAATTGTTTATGTTGGAGTTGTGCCCTTTTTTAGCCAGTGATCACATACACAGAGAAAATCATTGACAATAATCATCGTCCAAAAAATAAAGTAACTAATAGCTACTAGCAAGTGTGAGTTTAGGCACCAACTTTTTTTTTAACTATTAATCAATCAATAAACAAAAACGTTGAACAACTATAGTGATTGTACGGTGATCACTGCTCCCTGTGTTATACTAGCTGGTGCTAAACACCTAATTGAATCTAAAAGCACACAAACCCACACTTCAAAGAGAAGTGGGAAAACAAGCTTGTCAGCGGTAGAGAACATCACAAATCATATAGGAACGTGCTGACTACACTAAAAGTTAGTGTTGTAAAAAAAATGGAAAGATTTTAGGAGAACGAACAATACTCATTAACACCGCCTCAATGTGCAGCTGAAGTGATTAAAAAATATGACACTATAATGAAGCAAACAGCTCCTCCTGCTGAATAATTAGCATTAACTCCAAGTTACTTGGATACTGGTGAGCGCTTTACCAGCCTACACTCTCAGTTCACAATTGATGAAAACATTGTCTCTGAGACAGTTCCCAAAGTGCTAGAGGCTATATATGAGTGCCTCAAACAGAGCTACCTCAAGCCACCATTCACTCAAGAATAATGATACTCTATCAGCTTAAAGATGTGACAGTCATAGAACCACCCTAGTTGTTTAGGTGCAATAGATAGCATTTAGTGATGAGAAAACCATGGCATGTGAGATCTCAGTTTCACAATTACAAGAATACTGAATCTATTGTGCTCATGGCTGCAGCAGATGCTGAGTATAAATAACAGGCACTCAACTGTTCTGGTAACTTTCCTTCTAAAATAATAATTAAATCGTTTTACAACTAGTAGATGAGACTAATTTGTTTGATTTATCTTTAAAAATAAAAATTTTGGTGAGAGCTATGTTCCAATGTGAAAGTTATGCTTTACTGATTTATTTCCTTGCATCTTCCTGTTTTATATTTGATCATCCAATTTGCAATGGGAGAAATTCAAATGGTGGAATTTTTAGACAGACGAGTCCTCTTTGCGACTCAGAAGGGAGAGGATTGTGATATAAAATACCAGCCCCATCTGTACTTCCAAACACTGGTGATAGTGTACTGATACCATATGTCCTTGTGGCACTAGTGATAATGTACTGATACCATATGTACTTGTGGCAAATGATACTTTTGCCTTAAATGCGCATCTCATGAAACCATATCCACTGTAACTGATTAATTTTAAATGACATCAGATATTTGTTTACGCATGGACTAACAAGTTGTACACATTTGACAATGTAACAACATGTTTTATTTACCAGGTAGGAGAACTTTAACTGAGTACGAACACAAAATTTTTCAACTACACATTATACCGCGCTCTGTGAGTTGTTAAAAAGTATTTAGACATTATAGGAGCTACATTCCGGTTGTGTATGCAGATACATTTGCTGAGTCAACAGTTTACATGTCCTGCTAAGAAACATTAGATGAATATTTTTAGCAGCAAATAATTTTTCATCATTTTGAGTAGGTGTTTGAAAAGCATCTAGCAGAACGGCAAGTCAAATGAGAAGTTAGGACACATTAAAGCGTAATTAGACTATGTTGTATGTTAATGTTGATAGTAATAATGATAATGATAAGGGTAATGGTAATGGTATTGGTAGCGGTAGTGGTGGCGGTGGCGGTAGAGGTAGCGGTAGCGGTAGCGGTAGCGGTAGCGGTGGCGGTAGCGGTGGCGGTAGCGGTGGCGGTAGCGGTGGCGGTAGCGGTGGCGGTGGCGGTGGCGGTAGCGGTGGCGGTAGCAGTGGCGGTAGTGGTAGTGATAACGGTAACGGTAACGGTTACGGTAATGGTAATGGTAATGATAATGATAATAGGAAGCGGAATAGTAATAGTAACAGTAACAGTAACAGTAACAGTAATAGTAATAGTAATAGCAATAAAAATGACAATAAAATTAATAACAACAACAAAAACAACAACAACAACAACAACAACAATAATAACAACAACAGCAACTACAACAACAACAACAACAACAGCAGAGACTAAAACGACTACAACGACTACAACGGCGATGACGACGACGATGATGACGATAACGATAACAATAATAATAAGAATAGCAATAGCAATAACAGTAACAGTAACAGAAACGATAGCAATAGCATAGCAACAGCAATAACGATAACAGCAAAGACAAAAAACAAAAACAACAACACTTACAGCAAAATTAACAGTAAAAATAACGGTAACAGTGACAGAAACAATTTTAGTAAAAGCAACAGTGATAGTGGTGGAGGCAATGGGGAAAACTGCAGTGGCTGCGATTGCGGCTGCGAGGGCAGCAACGATGGCAGCGGGTATGGCGGTGACTGTGACTGAGACTGAGGCAACTTTGACAACAACGACAACAATATCAATGATAGTTACAATACGATAACAGTAACGATGATAACCAAAATAATGTTAACAATGACCAGTACAATAAAAATAGCAACAAAATTAACAATGAAAACCACAGTACCGGCAACAGTAACTACGAAATTAAGAGCAACAGTGGCAGCAACAGCAGGAGCAAAAGCGGCAGTGGCAGCCATGGCAGCAAAAGCGACAACAGCGACAACAATGACAACAGCAGCAATAACAATTACACTAACAAAAACAATAGCGATAATGATAGCATAACCAATGACAATAACAATAAACATAACAGTATAAATAGCAGTAACATTTACGGTAACAGGAACAGCGGTAGAAAAAACAAAAACTGCAATGGCAGTGGCAGTGCAGTGGCAGCAGCAGTGGTAACAGCACCAATGCCAAAACAACAACAACAATAACAAAAAAGAACCATGGCAATAACAAGAACAATAACAGTCACAATAGTAATAATGATAATAACAATGTATTGATGTAACTGAATGTGTATTTGGTGTATTGAATGAGAGAATGAATGCACTAGATCTTGAGGAGAAAACAAAATACAAGTTTTCAGGGTGTGAGCAGGCAGAGATGGTGGACACTTATAGGCTGAATATAATAGATTTATGACAGAGAGGAAGAATAAGATAGATAAGTTAATATCAACAGAGTTATATGAATGGAGCATGATTAATGCAATCAACAACAGGATGTTGCCAGTGGCAAGGTATGATATGGATGTGTTAGATATCTGTATTGAAGAATAGTTGACTTGTAGACCTGGTGATTAGACAAAGACTGTATTGGCTGCACATAACATCAAGAAAACATAGCTAGCATAATATAGAAAACAGCAGTACTGTAATACCTCAATACGTTGCACAGAGTTATATATGACAAATTTCCAAAAAGCCATAAAGTCATAAAGCCAGAAAGCCATAAAGCCATGATGCTTATAACAATAGGATGTGGGTACTTTTAATAACAAAGAATTAGATGATAGAAAGATAGAATGAGATAGATAAGTTAATATCAGCAGAGCTATATGAATGGAGCATGATTAATGCAATCAACAACAGGATGTTGCCAGTGGCAAGGTATGCTATGAATGTGGGTACTTTTAATCACAAAGAATTAGATGATTTTGACAAGTTGGTCAAGGGAAAATTCCAGTAAGCAAGCATGTCTGGAAGGCAAGCGGGTGATGAAATATTGTATGTAAAAAGAGAAGATGGGTGTAGAGGTCTGAATAGTTTGGTCTGAATAGTTTGGCCGATGTTTTCGAAGACACAAAAGGCAAGGTAACATCCTACATGGTTAGTCAGGACACCCCTGGGCACAATTAAGCATGGAATAATGAGGTAAAGATAGAGGGAGGGTCATTATTCAAGTATGTAGCTGAAATTTTGATAGAGTATGGTGACAACATTACAGTGGCACAAGAAGGAATGTAAGAAAGCAAAGAACAATTTTCTGGTATATAGACGAGTGTATGGCAGAACATAATAAGTAGCCTCACAGAGCAGCGTACAAATCCGAGAAAAGAATTGTTCTTGAAAGAGAAAATACAAAGGGATATTCACAGAATACTAGATGAAAGCAGCCAAATACAGATCAAATGCAACATAAACCTGATGGAGGTTAGTGGGATTATTAACATACAAGATCAAATGGATAACACGAAGATATGGAAACAGAACAGAGGCATTGCAGTAGACGTGGACAAATGCAGATTGTGTGGTAAGACTGTTGAACGTGTCATTCATTGAGTGTTCGGATGCAGGATGCAGGCGGCTGAATAGTATTCAATGAGACAAAACGGCGTGCTAAAAATCCAAATGATAGCATGTTGTAAAGAGCCTGTCCTTCTGGATCAAAAGTAGCCATGATATAAAGTAAAGTGTAAAATGTGCTGGTATATTGAGTAAAATATGAGAAAGGAGTCATCTGCATGGTTTATACATGTTACTATTGGATACAGAGACAGACAGATTGTACAGCTGATTGATATGGCAAGCCCAAGTGATGTGAATATATAGGAAAGACTGCAGAGAAAAGAGACAGGTACCGCTAGCTCGCATTTTAAGTCGGAGAAAGGTTGCCTGGTTACAGGGTTGAAGTAATACCAGTGGTGATAGGGTGTTTGGGACAAGGAACAGACCAAATGAAAGCACAGGTAAACAGAATCCTTATAAGTACCAACACAGAAATAGTGAGTTTTGAGATGTTGACAACAAACGTGTTAGGGTCTGAAAGTGTCTTGAAGAAATTAGTCGTCGACATAGTTACAAACATGTGAGAGAAAAACTTTTTTAGTTCAAAGTGTGACCAATAAATATTGTAGTAACCCAAAGTAACCCTAAAAAGTTTTATCTTTGTGTATAATAAGAAGAATAAGCCAAATAATAATGCCGTTTTAATAATAATAGTCATACAAGTATGCATTTTGAAATTGATGCAGAAAAAGTGATCAATAATAAAAATTACAAATGAAACAATACTAATAAGTAACAGTGTAGAAGAAGGAAAAGATGCTTCAATACAAAAAGTTCATCTTTATGTCTTTCTGTATTTTGACCTCAGTGAGGAATACTCTTTTACGACATCTACTATTGTATTGCAAACAACAGCGAATTCTTTGATTTGGTTATATGCTCATCGTTTTAATTGGAAAAGGCTGGATTTTTTCTGTCCCAAATAGCTGTGTACGTATCTAAATCTGCAACAATAACGTCAATTAATTTTTTGAGTGGTGTTGCCATCCAGCCTACAGGTAAACATTAATCTCTCGTTAATCACAGTTTGGATGTTTATTGGCCAACGCGATGGAAATTACTTGCAAATTTGAGCGCTTCCCAAAACACACAGAAAACAAGAGCTGGGTAAAAAATTGAGCAAAATTGGAAAAAAGATGCCTAAAAAAACATTTTAGAGTGGACTAGTCCTTACTGTAACACTTGTTTGAGCAAGTCAGTGGTTGGTTATAGCTTGATTTAAGTTATTCCAGTTGATACCTGTGCCACAATAGGTGTATGCACTGACTGGATGGATGAACAGCTGCTATTATTTATATTTGGGGACCACATCGGTTGGCTGGGAATTCATTGATCGAGGATTTAAATTTCAATGAATAATAATAAAACATTAAAACCTTTAATGCGGATAAGTTTTTGAAAGCAAAATGCTCTTGCTTGCATTGTAGCGGGCATGATTATTTTCATGTGTGTAAGCATTACATCAATGATGTTTATCGTGTCATTGATTCCTTACTGGTAGTCATAATAGTAACAGATAATGAGAGCGGGTAAAAGAATAAACAACTTGAAACTTGTCCGGCTGGTAATGTTTATTTTAAAGGAATTCATTTTTGATTAACTAAAACAATAACAACTACTTTTATTTTTTTATCAAAGTTGCTCTGTTTTTCATTATGATGATCAATTTATATATTATATATTACTCTGGTGTATGAAAATCGTAATATATAATTAAAATAAATCTATATACAAATTATATAATTGGCAAACAATGATGAAGTAATAATAGCAGGAATGGACTGCTTAGAAATAGACATCACAAATCATTAGTGTTCTTGACCTATAGAGTGTCCCAACAATAGATTATAATTTTCCGTGTGGATGGTGTTTTTTGGTCAACTCAAAATATTGCTACTAACCAACTTGTGTGAAATAATATGCATGGAACATTATTTATTTAGTTTATTCTATGATTCGATCCTGCTGATGAACACACCTAAGATACAAAACTAGCTCTGATTGTAAACCGATGTCTTTAAAAATGTAAATTGACATATTCCATTGTAGCTCATCCTCTTTTCATTTTGGAAAGTTGTGCCTTTTAATTATTACTCTACAATCTGTAAGGAAGTAGTTCAAGTGCCAACAAAGAATAAAACACAAAATGTCGATGACGATCCATACCAAGTTTTGCTAATTTCATGGTCATTTCTAAAGCTCAAAAACTTAGCAGTGCACTTGATTTATAATATTTAATGTGGCTACCTGCTTCTTCAAGAATGTCTCAAAATTTGTTTTACTAATGTAAAGTCTTCAGTGTTTTATGTTCTATTTAACTCAAACTGGGTAAAGCGTTCTCGAAGACAATACTCATCACATTCTGCTCACAATTAAGCAATAATGCTAAAGGGCAATGATAAAAGTTGTTCACCATCAACTTAGGCAATGAAGATTGTATATTTGGCAGGAAATTATGACACTGCAAAAGAGTGATGCATTAGCCTACAGGAAAATTAGGGAAAAAAATGATGATGTACTAAATATTTGGTAACTATGAAGGAGTAGCATGAGCAAAGCGTTGGTTAGTTTTCTGGTTCTGCCTGTATTTACCCTTAATCACCTACCACCCCTGATGTAGATACTCAAGCTCCACCCTTTCCTGTGGTGCTCAACCACTTGATAACTCTCCTCCACCCAACCGTCCCTTGATAGAATTTATTGTCCAACTATTTTCTCTACACCTGCCACCCCCTCCTTTGTCCTACTCTACGGTCACCAACTTCCTTTGCCTAACTTTTCCTAATTTCAGAAGTAGCCAACAAGTTCCCCTTTCCTCCCTTTCCTATAATAACAACATGACCTAGTAGCCAGGCAGTACTCTACACCTCTTCTATACGCTTATCCTTCGTCTCAGCCCTACAAAACTTCTACAGTCTAAACCTCCTCATATCTTCTCAACATTAGCCAGTTCCAACTTCCTAGTATAACTAAAATCATCCCATGCCTCTAGTCATTAAGTCCTCATTGATTAGGCACATTAATGGCTTTTATAACTTCTTCTCCTATTTGTCTGATTTTTGATATTCTCTTGCATCAACTCTCTATTGATATGTCTCTCCTCTACCTAAGTTTAAGTATTTCCGGTCCATCCACTTCTGGGAAGTTGTGCTCTCGAGAAGAAACAATTCGGTTAGAGCCAACTAGTAACTCAATGTCACTAGTCACGCTTTGCCACAACTTGTATTGATGTTGATTGCCTTGTATATCCTTGAGTTATCATTTACGCACTAACTAGTGGGCAAAAATTACACTTCTTCTGGTGATTTCCGGATATTTCATCAACGTATGTACAGATAAACAAAATTACAAAACATCGTTAACGGTTATCAATCTAAGCCATCAGATTTACCTAACAGTTCTCTCAAGCATGAAATCTTGCACTATGCAAATATTGTATAAATAGGAATTAAACTTTCCCACTGAAACTGGTGCAGCACAAATAGTAGTTTTACCAGCTCCCATTGCAGACATGAAAGGTCAAGTAAACTGTATTTTACCAGTTCACAAGTATACACAAAGGGTCAACTCAAATTCTACTCCAATGGTGAATTCAGAGTGAAGGCAAATGAACTTGCTTTGCAAGGAGAACATGGCGTTCTAAGGGGTGCATTAGTAGAAGTGATAGTTGTTCTTTTTGTTTAGAGTCGGAAAATTGACAAGCTCTATCCGACCACTGATAATATATATAGATTAGGAATATTTATATACCACGGTAAATAAATATACATACAAATCGATGATTGTTAGACATAGCGTTGAATGTTTGGAAAACATTATTGGTAAAATATTGGGTAGTCTTAATGACTTATTTCATGTAGAAGTGTGTTCATCGAATTTCTTTGTTCTTAAAAACCTGAAACCTGTACTGCTGGAGCTGTAGTGAATATAAGGTGTGGGTGTCCAATAAGGACAGAGTTAGTGGAAGAATCACAACAATTAAGTAGTTAAGTATGAAGTTAAGGGATAAAACATTTAGTTGCTAAACTATTAAGTCCTTTAGGGCATCGAGTAGGATGTTCTAAATAAAACAAATCATAACAATACCAATAATAAACATCACAGTTGTTGTATTAGGTTGTATCAAGTTATCTGTAGATCAAACAACCAATAATTGATCAGTTTCAGGGCGGTGTGCCCGAAAGTGACTTTTTGTGATGACAAAGAGGAAAAGCTCAGGTGGTTTTTCAGCAAGACTATTGAACTCAAAACTCCCAACAAACTACTAATGTGAACCCTACAATACCCGATTCTACTGATACTTTCTAAGGAGCAACAAGAAAAATAAAACAGCAAATCATCAATGTTAGTACATGATGCATGAAATTTAATCATAGAAAGCAATTTATTTGTTTGACTCAAACTTGAGTGACCTTTTGCGCAAAACAATAATGCATATTATAACATGCCCATCACAACTAACTAACTTTAGCTTGGAAAAATTCATAAATATTTTGTATATAGTTTGACTGACACAAAATACACATTAGGTGTTGCATCACAGATTTTGTTATCTTTGTTTTTAATTCGCTTTACTAATTATCCAGCTGAACTTTTCACCCGCTTTTTAAAAATAAAATCCAATTGTAAAACTTTCATGGAACTTCATCTATAAATGATATGCTAATAAATGTATGTCTTTATGAATCACCAGTCTCTTCTCTCTAAGGAAAGTTAATAACATTCTGATTCCACCAGTTTAAACTAATTTTATTGTTTTTTTTCAGTTCAGAGACCATTTTCAGTAGTGACCCTGACAGATCAACCAGCAACAAAAAGCTATCAAACTAAACACAAAATTGATAGCACAGCTGGGAAGAGAAGAAACATCGGATAAAGTTAGTAAAATATGAAGCAAAAATATACAAAGCAGGAGTTGAAAGAACTGAAAGAACAATCTAACACCGGCTGTACAGAACGCTGAATTTTCGGAATTTTTTTCACCAAAAAGAATTTAAAATTTTGTTATTAGCAAAGTTGAAGCCATAATTTCTATACACATGAACTAGGACCATTTAGAGCTACATCTTGATATAGAGAACAATACCAATCAACAATTTTAAAGCAATCATAAAAGAAAAATAAACTTAATTATTTTTATCGTCGCCATTTCTGAATAATTAGTTAACAGCTTACTAACCTTCAATTCCATAATAAGAAGGCTCAAACAAGCTAAGATAATAATAAAATAAACATATCAAAAAGAAAATTCAATGCGCCAGCTCTGTACCAGAAAAAAGTGCCCATCACTATGAAAAATTTACCGAGAATGAGTACAAGAAGTGATAGGGTCAAGGAGATTTAGAACTGTTTTTGTTTGGAATGTCACGAAGTCTTAAAAAGAGTACAAGCATAGGCAAGACTCTGGTCTACACAATGGTATAAGAATTTTTCCAGTTTTTTCTGAAAACGTGTGCAATCGATTCCAAAAACCGGACAATTTTGAAAAAGAGCAATGCTCACAAGGCTAAACTTGAACGCATAACTCCAAAACGAGCAATGCTCGTATGGGAAAAGGAGAAAGTTTTAAATCAGCAAAATGTTTTGAGTAAGTTTGTACTTCCTAGATTAGAAAAATAATGGTATATTATTGGTAATATCAGATCTGTGAGGAATTTCTTTTGAAGCAACAGCTTTGTTTTGAATTTTGGTTCTTAAGTTCATTCAAAGCATTTTTTACTAATACCGGTGAAACAATAACGGCAGAAATGTACCGTGGCTAACTGTTTTTGTCTAAATTATGGAATTAAAAATGTTCTAAATATTTTTGTAAATAGCTGGTATCCTAACCAAAAAAATCTTATGGCAGCCAACTGAAAAGAGGGATGGATAAAACTATTATGTTCCATTAGCTGCCATCCAGCATATCGGAAAACTGAAGCCCACAAAAACTTTTTAAAAGGTGCCAACAGTTTTTGTTTCAGCATGAATTCAGAAAACTCAAAATGAATAGGAGCTGATTGTTGCAATAAAGTTTTACAAAATTCAAACTTCAGTTTTGGGCTGATGCATTGGGTCGAGTTTATAAATATTTAATGTTTAAAAATTATAATTTTTGGCAGTAAAGCATTGGAATTTTTTAAAAAAACTGCAGTTTTTTATTGAAATTTGTTAATAGTTATTAAAATAGTTAAATATGTAATTAGGATTTATTTTTATTGCTCGCTTCTTCTAATAAATTACCATCAGAAGCAGATTGAGAGGCGGCAGTCATCATTCTATCAAGTAACAATCAAACCAGATGAAGCTGTAACATAGCAATGATAATTATTGTTTGCTGCTATTTAGACATCAAATGTTACCAGCCAACTACAAAGTTCGGTTTGCTATGAAAAGTCTTTTTGGTTTATATACTTACAATCCAATCTTACAACTTGTACCTAGATAAAAGTTGGTTAAATTAACCTAGCCTTTACTATCATCTAATCCATAAACAAACCTTTCTGTTCAACTGCAATGTGATAGTTCAAATACTTGACTGTTTATTTCAGTCAGAAAATCTTTATTGTCTAAAAGCACTATTGAGTTGTTATATAGTTATTTTGTTGTCAGGCAAATTGGTTTTTGTTTTTCTTTAATGTTTTGCAAGCACAAATACAAGAGTATAAACTGTTTCATGGTGTTTTACCTAGCAAATAAAAATTATGTAAAGTTTAATTTTTTTTAATTAGTATCGCACTGGCTGAATTTTTTTTACAACTAATTTCATGTAGTTTAACACCTCGATAGCACTCTTAAGGTAGACATAGCAGCTCTGGGCTGCTTTCTGACTCTTTTTGAGAGTAGTGGAAATTTCCAGTCCTTTTTAGGCATCATTGGTTCATTAGTCTCTACTCCATGGTTATAAGTCTCGTGTCTTTCACTCTTTACTGGTAGGGATCCATCGCTTGGGCCCTATACTACTCTTTCCAGCCATCTTGACTGGTCAGACTGGGATAGTGTCTCGGGATAACCCGGGGTAGGTCCTTTATGGTACATATATGTGATCCAGGGTCAGCCCAAGCTTGGGGTAGACCCTAGATAGTCAGAATTCTTACCCGAGGATTGCTCATTTATGTTATAAAGGGAGATTCCAAGATCAACATAAAACTGACACTGGGGGATAACCGAACTGCTAGAGGGGCGATCTAAAGCAAAGTGGTGGTGATTGCAGGAGTCTGGATCGCCTTTTACTACAAAAATTTCCCACATAACATTGTAGCAACATTTATTGTTGTCTACAAAAAATCATGAAATAAAATTCTATGTACAACGTATAGGGGACAGTGTCTGAAACCTAGGAAACGTTGACACAACATTATGATGTATGACTATTTCAGCTTATAGCAAACATCTGTGGGTAAGGTTTGGGATAATGTTGTATTAAAGTCCGAGGGTGTCTACAGAAAAATGTAAAGTAAATGTTCTGTGCGCAAGATTTGAGGGTTGTTGATTGACTCTACAAAATCAATAACGCGAAACTTTGAAATATGGTTGTATACACATTGTTCAAATGTTTGCCCATAAAATTAGGAATAACGCTTGCACAACATTCAAGGCTGCCTACTAAAAGTAGTGAAATAAATGTTCCGCACAAAATTTTCAGGGTACCTTTACCGACATACAAAAAATGTTGTACAACATTCACTTGCGTGTTGTGCAGGTGTTAATTGCAAATAAAATTAGAAGTAAGACTTCCTAACTACAAAGGGCTAAAAGAATCCTTAAGGAAAGATAAAACGGCCGCGTGAAACTTATGTAGTAAGTGTTGACAAACTTGTTGACCTACAGAAAAAAGCTGTAATAGCGATGATTCATCAGTACACTGCATGCAATGATAGTTTCTTTTTCCAACAATTAAACCAATAACAACAATTACGAACACTAACTACTAGCAAACCAAACACAACAACAACTACCATTTCGTAAATCAATAATCCCATCAGTTAATTAACACCGCAAAACATGTCTAGTACGTGTTACTAAAACCCAAGAGTTTGAAATGGTTATCGGATTGTATCATAACTGAACAAAAAAATATTGCATCACTACAAGATTGTAAAAAGATGGTGTTTCAAACATGAAAATCTTTGCCATATTCTAAATCTGCATGCGTAAAATGGTACTTAAACATAAAATATTGTTATAGCCTTCTCCCTGCATTTATCGTCAGTTAAAAAAGAAACACCTTGTAAGAACAAACTGCACCGATGACGTAGTCAAAGTGCTAGCTGTTGTATGGCCAATGGCAGTCAACTGAAACCCATAAAATACAGCCTTATTTTCATAGGTGAAGTTTGCTTAAAGCATGCTCTTAAAGGGGTCATTGCTGAAACCCACAGAAAAAGTAAAAGCTGATTTTTTTTTATTAAGAACTTTTTTGAGTTTATCGAGTTTTCACCACAGTTTTGAAATAAGGGATCAATGAACTCTTGTGTTTTCAGTTTAGTTTTTAAAAAATAATGTGCCAGTGTAACATGAATATTGTTTCCGAGCATAACTTGTGGTCTCCAAAGAACTTGATTATAATAAAACCTATAAAATCTGATTTTGGTAATCATCGTTATTTAAAAAACTGATTATTGTACAGAAATGAAATTATAGTACTCTGGTGAATATATTCAATAATAGCAATAAATGACATCAATAAAAATTATTATTTATGTCAAAAGATAAAATAATGATTAGTACACATCAATTTTTTACTTCATCTAGCTTCAGGTTCAAACTTGAATGGTTGCAGATTTTCTGACAGAAGTTGTCGTTGTTCACTTTGGAGTCTGATAAGTCCAATGATGATGAAGTTATGTTATTGTTAAGAGTAGTAATATATGAGCAGATCTCCCTACCAAGTGTTTTTTTGTGGTTCTGACCTTGGGGTTGAGGCAATGGGTTACGACGTAGGGTGAATTCGCCGAGTTTATATTGTATTTCATTTGAGAGGTATTTGAGTGGCATTTGAGTGGCATTTAGGTGGCATTTGAGTTTTGATTATTTTTTACCTGATTTGAACCCATATGGTAGCTAGATTTTGAATGTATGGTATTTAAGTTTTTGATAATTTTTTACATAACTCGAACTCATATAGTATTTTGAGAGAGAGGAGAGAGGAGTTATATCTAACTTGAATAACTATATTGATCAAAAATGAAACATTATATGACTATATACATTTATTACATAATAAGCAGGGGTAAACCTTCCCATATAATATAGCTAGGGTCAGTAAAGACTAAGTAATACAAAGCACCAGGTCTTGTAATGATAATCAATGCAAAGTCTTTTCCTTTACATCGCATCTTAAAAAATCCTCAAATTAGCCTTCTATATGGTTAAAATTTACAGTATTTGGGAAATAATTGTAATAGAAAACATTATATCTATTAAAATTTACTGTAAATTTTATGTAGTACAAAGTACTATAACCTTCATTTATTCACTTGAGACTACATATCATCAGCATTTTGAGATCAAGTCTATATATATATATACGATGAATGATTTTTTTGTATTATATATATAGTTATAGTAACTATTCTAAAAAGAAGACTATTATGAAGGTTTTTATTTAAGCCAAAGTAGGTTCGGTAGATACTCCATCAGAACACACTCGTCTTTTAGCATAAAAATATGTGAGTCCTCGCTTTATTTGCTTGTATGTCAACATTTTTTTATCCTTTACAACAAATCCTCGATTTTTACCCATAAACGACTTTTTTGTGTTCAATACATTTAGATAACTGTCTTTGTTCAATTGATTAATTCGTTTGTTCAAACCTTTTGAGCTAAACTTGTTTCCTTTTTCTCCCCAGCAATAATAGGATTTAGAGTTAAGAGCAACAATTCCATCTCCGGTAAATTCCTCTTTAAACAATCCAGGTGTTCTTTTTCCATGTTTTAGTACTTTTTCACAACATTCTTGCATACTCCATTCTAAACCCATTGTTTGATTCTTAAAAATTCATCTCTATGTTTGTCACAGTATGGTCGTGGAAACCAATCACCATATTCATTGTAAAACTCTTTTTTCATACTTGGTTTTACCAGTGTTTCTAATGTTCCGCTCAACACCATGTATGCGCTATCTGTATCCATTTCAACATATTGAAAATCACTTCTGTCAATATATCTATAAATAAAAAGATTGCTTCAATTATTTGGAAGTTTTACTTACTTATACATGATAATAGTAGGGAATTAGGCTTTACTTACTTATCCATAAAGTCGTAGTAAAACTGTAGCATTCTCAGTTTAGCATACTGTAGCACGGAGAAACCCAAGTGTACTGGAACATTCATAGTTAGCTGAAATGATGGTGAAACTGATTAGCAAAGTAAACTTGTGGAATATAAATTTTGAATTGCAAAATAATTGTTTTAAAACTTACTAGCTGTTTACAGGTTACGATTTCATAAAAATCATCTGCTATCTCTTCCATGGCGATAAATTTGTTTCCTCTGATACGAAATGAAGCTTTTCTGGCGCCTTCGATGAACTTGATGGTGGTATGTTTTTCTTTATCAGTGATTGTTTTTCCATAAGCAGCATTTCCTACCAACTTGCTAGTAGTAGCAAGTAATTCTTGACTAGGGTCTGCATCTCCCATTCTCCTAGCGTCTGAAACCGATGTTCCAAAAGCTTCAAAAGCTTTTCTAGGAATATATTCTATTAGCTGATAAACTTTGGTGACTTTCAATCCTTGTTTCAAGTACCATTTCAACAAAGGACTCATTAGCAATATCTTATCTCCGTACATACTTCCAACTAATGAGCGTTGAGGAGTCTTTAAAAAACCTTCGGCTTCAGCAAAGACTTTCATTTCATCGCTCAAGTGTTCTCTGGTTAACATCGTATTTTTAAAAATCGGAGGCATTTCGGAGAACTTTTCTTCCTCTTCCTCAGGAACTTCGATGTCACATTCAACAAATCCGAAAAATTCTTCTGATTGAACTCTCTCCAACACTTCTTCTTGATTCAGCTTTTTTTCAAGTATTTTAGGGTAGAAAGAATTGTAAAACGTGTTGACAAATTTTTTGTAAATTTGTATGATTTTTTACACGCTTCATCCAGTCACACTCCCAAATCGAGATTACAGTGTAACCTAATGCTCGAAGATATTCTTCATTTTCCATCGTAGTTGTAAACAGATTTGCTTTTGATTTTCTTCCACTAGTTTGAAGCTCTTGCTCTTTAGCGTTGTTATAAGAGCAGTCGTGTCCATGCCAAAAACATCCGTGGAATTGAAAGACATGACGATTTTCAACACAGAAACCATCAACTGGTAATCCTCGCTGTCCGAGAGTAACTTCTCCTCCATAGAGCTGATGTCTGATATTGATTTTTTTTGAGAACATTTGGAACTGTAACCAGCTATGAGCTATCTTGCTAAATTTTACTGGTTCAGCGACAAAGGAGTTTTCGATTTTTCTTCTTCGAGGATAGCCAGTAGGCATTGATTGCATCATACACCATAAATAGAGCGCATTTGCATCAACTCCATAGATTCTATCACAAATCTTTGCTTCTTTTCCCAACCAAGGTTCTCTAATTTTAGTTATACCTTTTTTCGTGATATCTATGCATCACTAGACTCGGCCCACCAACTATATTTTTCTTTATTAGAGGATAAAGTTCTGCATTGCAGTTGTCAAGCAGACAAATTGGGAGAGTCTGACGAAACGAGTTACCAAGTTCATCAAAATTCAAGTATGTAGAGAGGTATGGAGGGGGTGGTTGAGGAGCTTTGTTAAACATCCATCGAATCGCTAATCCTGGTAAAGATATACCATCTTTTAACATATCAATCCCATGCTCTCTGTAGATCGATCTTTGTCTTTCCAACGCTTGAACAAATGGTTTTACATCCAAGTTGTTGTACCATTTTAAAAAATCCCTCATTGTCTTCATGTCGTTATTTTTCCATGCTTCTTGACAAATTATGTACTCTTCTTCACTGATATTCTTTTGTTTTAAAGAACTGTAAAAAGCTTCTCTTGGAGGTAGATGTTCTTGATTAAGTTGTTCCAAGTCTTTCATCCACTCATAAGGAAAAAATCCTTTTCCGGCTTCACATTTGTATGCTTTGAGATACATTTCATAGCTATATCCAGGAGCGATGAAGTTTGTACAATCTAAAAACAAAAAAGATCCTATTCCGATAACAGGCATCTTGGTTCCTTTTTTTATAACAAAATCAAAATCTGTGTCGGAGACATCTTTCAATTTTTGAAGCAGTTTTCCTTTCATCACATTGACATCATAAGTCTGTGAATTGAAACCTAGAATAGGGAGTTTTTTCATATAGCTGTACAAATCATCCAGAACTTTTTCAGCTCCTGTTCTACGTCTGAAACGATTTTTTTCAAAATCACTACGAAACTTTTCTTCCGCTTTTTCCAGTCGTTGTAATTCACCTTCTATCTGTTTTATGATTCGCGAAAATTGTTTTTCCAATCGGCTATATGATTCTTCACTAATATCATCCAAGTATTCAATGAACCTTCCAACGCATTCATCATCATCCCCATTATTGACAATACAACACGGGTTGTTGAAGCCTGGTACATTTGAACAAATTGAAATACTTAAAAGTTTATGCTCATTCGTGTAAATGGTTGTGTCTGTATCTCGATCTTTTTCGCAATTAGGTAACAAACACTCTATGTCAAATGTTGCAAGAAATGGATAGTATCTCAAGGAATCATCTGACCCGATATCTATCCCGAATTGAACCTTCAGTTTGTCGAATATTGTAGCAGTAGGACTGTATTGCCCTCCAGAAAACTGCATAGTTGTTGCCTCTGAGATTGAACATCTGTGTCTTTTCAGATTCCCCAATCTGTCATAACAAGTAGAACAGGTTGGACATCTGTAGGCTTTGACATATCCTTCCAAGTTTGTAATAAGACTGAAGTGATTGATATAAAGATCCAAATATAGATTCTCCTTATAACTGGAGTTTGAATTCCAAATAACTGTTGAAGTCATATCATCATTTAAAGAAAACACTGTTATCTTCAGTTGAAATGCTCGCTCCAAAAGCAATAAATCAGCTTCTGTCACTCCTTTCCCATCACACCTTTTACCACTATCACCATAGATGAAACTATGATATTGTTGTTGGTACTCCTTCACCTCCTTAATTATCGGATCTTTTGCAATTCCACCGTTTTTTTGTAGTTCTTTGTGTAATGCTAGACATCTAAAAAAACAAAGATTGTCGGTAATTCGTTTTCCTTTTGTGTTTTTTAACATGGTTCGTATGTGTCTGTTGTTAAGGAGGTGAGAGGGTAAATGCTCTGGTGGTGATCCAACTTTTCCCATTCCGAGTAGTTTGTAGAAATAAAACGAAATGTTTGTGATTAACATCAATCTCCAAGTCGTATTTGGTCTCCGTCTCAAGCTATTTGTACGATGATCAGTCTCCATAACATCAACAAAGAAGTCATCAAGATCTCCTTCAGTTTCAATCAGTTTAGCTTTTGGTTATACGGTAACATTGTTTGATGATGAGTGAAAGTATCGGAGTTCACCATCATTTTTATTTTCTAGTATACAACCTACGCTACAGTTGACTTTTGCTCTCGAGCTCAATTGTCTCCAAACTTTTTTTAGCAATTCTAACACTCTTGAATCATGATAGTCATTTTGGTAGGTATCAGCTTGGTCTCTTGGAATCCCATCCCAAAGTCTTACATTTAAAAGTTCTATGACTTTTCCAGCTCTATGTTTCGTTTTCATAGCTCCCCAATATCTAGCTATCAAATCATCCCATTCTTCATCTTGAAAAGTTGGAGCTGTGCTATCATCAACAATACCTAGGGTTCATGCTTGGGTAGGTCTTTCAAAATTTAAATCTTCCATTTCTTCTTCTTCTTGTTCTTCCTCTTGTGCTTCTTCCTCTTCTTCTTCTTCTTCTTCTTCTTCTTCTTCTTCTTCTTCTTCTTCTTTTTCTATCATTGGATCATTCTCATTTTCTTCAACTATCTCCTCCACAACCGGCTCTATATCTTGAGCTATTATGCTAGTCTTTGGTGGTGAAGGCTCAGCACCAAATCCTATTTGATTGATTGTTTCATCGGGTAAACGAAAACAAATGAGATTTTCTTCTAACCATTTCCAATTAGGGGAAATTTCAGGGTTTTTTTCTTCTACATTCTCCTCCCGATAATTTAAACTTTGTCTACAATAGAAATGTTAACACATAATAGTTGTTCTATAAAACATTCACATACATTTTATATAAAATGTAACAGAAGAAAAAATGACTTAAACACCATTATCAATTAATTTTTAAAATGGAATTAGGAAAAAAGACTCAAACATTATTATTAGTTAGGTTTTTAAAAACTTACTGTGTACTATGACATGAATTCCCAACTCCCTCTTTTACATTAATTCTCTGATATTCTGAGTCCTGTCTACAATAAAGAGATAACGCATTATTTTTGCTGATTCATGAGATGAGTATAAAAAAACAGCAAAAAAATTACTCTACTAATGTTATTAATTTATGATTTTAAAAACTTACTGATTATCAAAGGCTATTGTATTTTCAGTAGTTGCTGAAACTTGAAAAGTCGAGGGTTTGTCTTGAAAAGCATTTTCAAGTTCCATCTCCATTTCATTTTCATATTCAGCATTGCATTCATCATTCATGTATTCATTATCAGCGTTTGAAAAACTGATATCATTTTGATTTTTCATGAGCCATTCCCATTCCTTATGTATGTCTACATCAGTATCATCCTCTTCTGTTTCCATAGCACTATAATAACAATAAAATCATTACTTTTTAATAGAAGTGAAAATAGCACATAAAAAGGTAAGTTAAATGTCTCAGATAATAAATTTTACCTTGTGAATACAACTCCTAGTAGTCAGTTGGTATATTATATAGTAGATGTTGAGGCTTCAGTTACTGTTGTTAGAACGAGTGATTTATTGTGTGAAAGCATTACTTTTTAAGTAGACAAAAAATTAAGTGAGATCATTAAGTCAGATAATTAAGTCTTAAGTTCAATGAAAATTTTCAAATTCACAGAGAAAAACTTTTAATAGTCAGTGGATGTAGTAGTAGATGTTGCTCCTCCGATCACTGTTGTAGAACTGGATGCTTTCTGTGTGAAAACAGTGGCTCTTAAATAAGTAAAGTTGCACTGGTTGAACTCTATGAATACCAACCTTCTTTATAATATAACTATGAATCAGAATTTTGTCCACGCGAAAACCAATGCTTTCGCGGGAATAAATAATTTATTTTCACGCGAATGGAAACCGTTGCTTTCGTGGGAATAAATACTTTGTTTTCACGCGAATGGAAATCGTTGTCTTCGCAGGAATAAATAATTTATTTTCACGCGAATAGAAACTGTTGCTTTCGCGGGAATACAAATTTTATTTTCACACTGATATAAACCAATGCTTTCGCGGGAATAAATACTTTGTTTTCACGCGAATGGAAACCGTTGTCTTTGCGGGAATAAATAATTTATTTTCACGCGAATAGAAACTGTTGCTTTTGCGGGAATACAAATTTTATTTTCACACTGATATAAACCAATGCTTTCGCGGGAATAAATACTTTATTTTCACGCGAAGGGAAACCGTTGCTTTCGCGGGAATAAATAATTTATTTTCACACGAATAGAAACTGATGCATTTGCGGGAATACAAATTTTTTTTTCACGCGGATACAAACCAATGCTTTCGCGGGAATAAATAGTTTATTTTCACACGAATGGAAACTGTTGTTTTTGCGGGAATAAATACTTTGTTTTCACGCGAATGGAAACCGTTGTTTTCGCGGGAATAAATAATTTATTTTCACGCGAATAGAAACTGTTGCTTTCGCGGGAATACAAATTTTATTTTCACGCGGATACAAACCAATGCTTTCGCAGGAATAAATACTTTATTTTCACGCAAATGGAAACCGTTGTTTTCACGGGAATAAATAATTTATTTTCACGCGAATAGAAACTGTTGCTTTCGCGGGAATACAAATTTTATTTTCACGCGGATACAAACCAATGGTTTCGCAGGAATAAATACTTTATTTTCACGCGAATGGAAACCGTTGCTTTCGCGGGAATAAATAATTTATTTTCACGCGAAAGCATTGGTTTGTATTCGCGTGAAAATAAACTTTGTATTCCCGCGAAAGCAACAGTTTCTATTCGCAGGAAAATAAATTATTTATTCCCGCGAAAGCAACGGTTTCCCTTCGCGTGAAAATAAAGTATTTATTCCCGCGAAAACATTGGTTTGTATCCGTGTGAAAATAAAATTTGTATTCCCGCGAAAGCAACAGTTTCTATTCGCGTGAAAATAAATTATTTATTCCCGCGAAAGCAACTGTTTCTATTTGCATGAAAATAAATTATTTATTCCCGCGAAAACATTGGTTTGTATCCGCGTGAAAATTAAATTTGTATTCCCGCGAAAGCAACAGTTTCTATTCGCGTGAAAATAAATTATTTATTCCCGCGAAAGCAACGGTTTCCATTCGCGTGAAAATAAAGTATTTATTCCCGCGAAAGCATTGGCTTGTATCCGCGTGAAAATAAAATTTGTATTCCCGCGAAAGCAACAGTTTCTATTTGCGTGAAATAATTTATTTATTCCCGCAAAAACATTGGTTTTCGCGTGGACAAAATTCTGATTCATAGTTATATTATAAAGAAGGTTGGTATTCAAAGAGTTCAACCAGTGCAACTTTAGCTATTTAAGAGCCACTGTTTTCACACAGAAAGCATCCAGTTCTACAACAGTGAGCGGAGAAGTAACATCTACTACACTTTCCATTGCAACTACTAGAAACTTTCTTTTTATAAAAGGTAAAATTTTAAAAAATTTATTATTTCCTACCTAGCAAAGATCAAAATTAGTTTAGCTATAATGTAAAGTATGAAATAAATAATCTTTTAGTTCCACATGAAAAGCTGAATTATATATTATTTCTTTTTTTAGAATACTATGGAGGATTTTTCTGCTTCTTACACGGATTTAAAGCCAGTCGAAAACAAACAAAAAACATTCAAAACACCCTCCAAAAGAAAAAACTCTAACTCTGTCACAAAAGAAGCAACAATAAAGAGACGAGCTCTTCCAAAACTGGTTTTACCCACAACATCAAACAATATGGAACAAAAATAATTGCTCACTGATGTTGACAGAGCTCTCAAGATGGCCAAATCTCTCCAAAAATGGAAGGCATGTGATTTGAGAAAGATTGGAGGGTTTCTTACACTAGCATCACTTCCTGTTCCATCAGTTTTGCAAATCGTTTCTATTGAACAGAGTACTGGTGCATATGGAAATTACTACATTCTCACTTATCTTGATAATTCAACTGGAGCGAATTTTCAGAAAGTTGTTTGCCCAAGTAGAGTAGTTGAAAGCTTCAATGTTGATAACTACCCATTACCTTTCAACATTTTGTACTTGGGTGAGATGGAAAACTCAAAAAAACCAGAGACTACTTACTACAATGTCAAACGTATCAGCACAAAACGCTTAACCACAATGGAAGCTACTGCTGAAGCTGAAAAACTAAGAAAAATGAGTGAAGAAGAACTCAAACTCGCTTACGACATCGAGTATCTCAGCAATTTCAAAGATTGTTCCATTTTTGCTTACATCGAAGTTGTAGAAAGATTCATTCCTTTCCGATTCAATGGAGAAGAATCCATTGTAAATTGCATTCGCTATGTCGCTGAAAAGAATGGAAAAAGAGAGACGAGAACGCTTTTACTACCGATCAGATACAACGAGGAAGCTAAAAGATGTGCACCTGGTGTGATGATTTACAAAGGAAAAAAACAGAGTAAGAATGGAAATCCTATTTCATACCACAATGTTGTCTTCATTTCTTCAACCAACGCTAGTGATTGGGAGCAATATTGCACACAAACAAATTCCAATGAGGTGCTAACAAAAACGAATAATGAGGATGAAGTTCTTAAGGAATTCCTAGAAAACGAATTACAAGATTTTGATGAACAGCTTGGTGTTGATGGTATGTAAACTCAATATCAAATGCTGACAACAGGTAGTCTCAAGCGGATAATGAATGTATAAAAAAGCCTGTGTATTGATTGACATTACAAGTTGTACTGTTTTGTATTACTTACTATTTACCAACTCTAACTATATTATATGGAGAGATTTTCCCTACTTATTATACAATAAGTGTATATAATCATATAATGATTCATAGAAAAGTCTAAAGGTTCTCAAGTGATTAACTCACCAAAAGTTCCGGTTTGCAAAATATTTGAAGATCTTCCTATCCCAAGCCTTATACGAGTGACTGTACTTTTTTATCCAGTTGAAATGGCTAAAAACTTCAGTTACTTAGTATTTACTGACTCTAGCTATATTATATGAGATTTTCCCTACTTATTACACAATAAATGTATATATTGACATATTGTTTCATTTTTAATCACTGTATTGATTCATTGTAGATATATTTCCTCTCTCTCCTCTCTCTCAATATATCATATGAGTCGGAATTACAAAAAATGATCAAACCTTAATTGCCTCGCATTCAAAATCTAGACACCCTATGAGTTATAATTATGTATACAATTATGTAAAAAATTATCATAACTTAAATTCCATACATTCAGAATCTATATACCATATAAGTTCAAATTAAGTAAAAAAATAATCAAAACTCAAATGCCACTTAAATGCCACTCAAATGCCACTCAAGCACTCCTCAAATGAAATACAATATAAACTCGGCGAATCCATCCAATGCCGTAACCCATTGCATAACCCCAGATTTTAACCCCACAAAAAACACTTGGTAGGGAGATCTGCTCATATATTACTACTGTTAAGGTATACCTCAATAAATGAAAATGTTGTATTTCTGATTCGCTGGTAACAAAATAAATGTAATATAATGGCTGATCAGCATAACCAACCACTGTTGATTTATGTTATGAATGGTAGGTTATTGAAGGTGCACTCTGGTAAGCAAACCTAGTATCCTAGTATGAAGCCAGGGAGAACATGGCTGTGAATTCTTTCACCTACACGTAGTAACCAAAAACTTTGTCATATTGCTTACTTCAATAACATTTGTGCCTGATTTTCAAAATGTTTCCCTAAGCCTCTACATTTCGGGCACGTCTGGTGGATAAGCCTCAATGAAATTTACATTGCTTGGTTACAAAAAACATGCACATTTTCACTACAACAACTACAATTGTCTCCGAAAAAACCTGCATTTAACAATCTTTCACTAAAAATTGAGTTGAGGCCTCAAACTTCTGATCATTTTTCAGGGTGCAACTTTTTTGGGGAATGCTGCATTTATATGCCATTTGACTAGAATAGAATAAGGGAAAAAATATGCAGTTTCATGGACACAGACAGTTCTGCCATCCTGGGTAGTGCAGTGTCCTTTGCATAACTATTTGACATCTCCCACTACTCTTTAGATGTTTTTGACGGGTGTATTCTATAATGGGGCGGGGGTGCTAAGTGTTGTCCTGATCCTCACTCTAAAGGGGGTAGGGATACAATTTACACCTCTTGTGCGCTGTCGGTTCTGTTCTCCACTGGGTCTTCTCTGCTTGCTCAAGTATAGCAATTATGCGTACAGAAGGGATATAATAAGCGGACAAAAGAGTATCAATTGGGGCAGCGGGTGCACAGAACGTATGTGGGGTTGGTGTTGGGGAGATGGAGGACAGGGATTTAAACAGTATCGCAGCATTGTTCAACTCATATAATTTACCCACAGTTCTCTGATAGAAAGCCACAAGAATACAGCAGGAATTCCTGAATAAAGGTTATAAAATCAAAGTGAAGAACAAAAGATCAGAGAATATGATATGTAGAAATGGTGCAAGAATGATTCAACGTAGCATTCTGCCACAGTATTGCTTAAGCAGTAGCTTAAAATGCTATGTATGTAAATGACATGCTGGAATGCTTGGAAATATGCATATTGTTAGTAACTGGCTGTTTTATGATTATATTGCTATGCGATCAATGCTAATCTCTTTTTGATAAAATAGCATCTGATTAGAATGTGATAAAAGCCGGACAACTTGTCATGTTTGGCCTAAGCTTTCTGAAAATCATTTTAGACTCACTACATTTTTGTGGAAATATTATAGATTTTACTGGTCACCGTAAGTGGCCTGGTGGTTGATACAACAAGACCAGCTTCTATTGCAATTACTCTATTGCCTCACATAGGCAATAAAGACATATTTATCTATACCGGCACATGGTAATTACTACCCCAGCCCTGGGTAGCTATCCCGGGCCGACCTCACAGTAACTGCCATAGCTTGAGAACTTAAAAGTAGACTAAAGACCTAAACAGACTATGTCCAGACCTTGGCTACCATCAGATGTACAGATATTGCCAACTGAGGCCGTAAACACCAAGATCTCTAGGAGAGAGGAGCTCGCAGCTCCTATTGGCTGAACATCCATTAACTCCGCTCCTTATCTCTAAGCACCAGTCCCTTTTAAATTATGTATCGATGTGTTCGGTATTTTTGGTTCGCAAACATCTCTGCCAAAGCAGGTAAAATTTTTGCTTTTTGGAGAGTACAAAACCTGTTTTTTGGAGCTTTATGCTGAGTGGTCATTCTACCATTCAGGAGGTTGTCCACCCTATGACATTCATGATCTGAATGTGTACAGTTCGCTATAATAAATATTTTTTGCACATAATGAGCCTTTTTATGTTAACTACAATGACAAGACAAGGGTGATGATGTCTCAAGTTCCATTTCTAATAGGAACAATAACAATAAATCATATAAATCAGTCTTGAAGCATGTTGAAGCTAATGGTGGATCTATTACGAAGGATGGTGAATTGAAATAAAGTTATGATCAATAATTATAATATAATGAAAAAGCATGGTAATCATTATTATCAATATTACTTTTATTCAAATGAAACCATTATTAATATAAATTATAATGAGTCGTTATTGTTGTCATAATTAATTATTTTATTATACTATTGGTGATTAAAACAAAACAATTATTCAACTGTGTAATAGCCAACTGGCAACAATAGATAAAAAACATTGTTTCAAAATGAAAAATAGTAAAATACGTGGTATTTAGTAATAACTGTGAAAATGATTGTTTATGTAGAATTTTTTTGTATTTTCCACACACTTGCCATCTCACCAGAATGCATATTTTACTATTCACTATGAAATTAGGAAACACACAGAAGAAAACTTCGCTTAGAATGAGCCTTTGTTTGTGATGTTGTGGTAGATTTTGGTGAAAGATAATAGTGAACAGGGCATTCGCTACACCATTTCTCCATTCTATGCACCGGCAAAGCGCCTACACACATCGGTAAGATGCTGTGCCGGTGGCAAAGCCATACTGTGCCGGTAGTACAGTACACAGGGCCGGTACCGGGCCGGTTGTGACCTCTACAAAATGGTAGTGACCTCTGCAGGGCCGGTATGCTGACAAAGGGACGATACAAGATGGCTGCCATAGCTGAGGAACTTAGAAATTAGCCAGGACTTACCACCAAGCCAGGAGATAAAGCTATCTACCCTAACATCTGCGGTAACCAGGACCACAAGCTAACTGGAGCGTTGGGGGGTTATAGGACAGCCTGATTGGCCAGCAGGAGATAGGACCCCGCCCTTAGCCACTTGGCACCTCCCTTATTTACTCTCTATTGATTACCTGATTGCTGGACTACTTATATGAGCATTTACATTGGTCTAATCACTTCCGGTACTATTTTTGTTATATGTTTGATACCTGTGAGCTCTCCTATAAAAGGAGAGACATTTCATATATTCATTGCATTCATTCCTATGTTGCCATGGCATTCACTCTTATATTGCCAACCCTAGAGGAATAATTACCCTCAGGACTATCATAGAAAATATAGCCACTTATACAAACACTACGCGGTACTATTTGTTTGAGCCATGGGCTCTTGCCTTACCGGGTAATTCGGTTACCCTGCACAGTTGTCACTGTCGCTCAGCACGGTGTCCCTTCTGGAGAGAGGTACAAAACTCGAGACTAGTGGATGTCCGTGGTAACAGACCGGAATCCATTACAATATTTCATGTATAGATATTACGCCAGAAACAAACATCAAAAGTGCATTCGGAAGCGCTTTTCCGAACCAAGTTTTTCAAGGCATGGACGTCCTTGATCCGAAAATGCTTATTATTGGTTTCAGTTTTATATCTAGAATGATATTTGTATATGTGAATTACCCTTGTGTGTGATAGGAGTACCTGTCAATTTACTAAGCCATGTACTTCCTGCCACTTCCTTTAACTGCCTATGAAAAGCTGAGCCTTTATTGCCTCCAGTGTTCATGTTGCTGCTCTGTGGTATCATCATATTATCTTGTGCTGTGTTAAAACATCACTATTTTTATTGTAATCAGAATAAATGTCGCATACTACTCAAAGGAACCGAGTTGTATGGCTGAGCTGAAGGCTCAGCATTGTTGTGAAAACCGAGATTGCTTCTTTTCAACTTTGTGCAGTGCCATCTCGGCACATAGTTACCTCTGGGAGAGGTTGAGTGTTTGCTGTCTTGCCTTGAAAGGCTGACTGCCTCGCTGGGCTGGCAAGTGAAGGCTTGTCCAGTGACAGCATTTAGTGGATAAGTAGTAGACTGCTAAAATACACTACAGAAATACGGAAAAATTATATTCAACTTCAAACATAAGATATGTCTTTGGGTTATGTCAGCTGTAGTATGAAGCTTGAGATTTTGGAGTAGCAAGTACGACTGGGAAAAGATCCTGAGCTAAAATGACTAGGAGTAACATTGCGTGTCGCTTGGAAGCTGAAAAACTTAAAAGGAAGAGTCTTTCAATATTGTTTGCAGATTGTTGAACTGGAAGTGTTCTGGGTAAGAGAAAATGGTTTGTTCGTCTTTAGTGGCTGGCAAGCCTTGTTGGCAAGCATTAGAGCAGCGAAAACCAGTTATGTCAGCTAAGGTTGAAAAAAGAGTCACAATATCACCTTAATTTTATACAAGATTACTTGATATTTATTCAATAGATATTAAACTATTGCTCACTTTTCTATGTACAGAAACATTCTTTATTCCCTTGTCAGAAGTTGTGCTTCAAAACGATACACACCAAATAGGGCAAATAATAGGTCTGCAGTTAATTTGCATTTAAGATCAAAACTCAACCTAAAACTGTTCTATTATGTTGAAGTTGAGTAAAAGATGTTTGTAGAATCAAAATAACTTGGTTGCTATACTGAGAGTTACACAGCATGCTCTAGTAGTGATTATTTACCCTCTAACTGCTGTTAGGCACCCATTTTCCTCTCTCATCTACTGCTTTCAAATGTGTTCCTCTACTTGTAAGACAGTATCAAAGGATAATATCATTATTGTTTTTGTTGCTGCATAGGGGATTAACTGAATAACTGCCACAGCCAACTTGATCCAATGTAATTGTTATCAGTCCATAACAAGCTCTTTTGAAGTTATTTACATTGCTTCATAAATAGGACTGCTATCAACATATATTTTCAAATCATATTTTCCAAACTGGTATTTTTGAGCAGCAAACAAGAAAATAAAGCACAACCTTACAGTTAAAAGAAATAGCACTCGATCTTAAGGTGAATGAAGTTGTTTGTGCACCGTTTCTGAAAAATTTGTCATTATTTTTGTAACATTGCTGTTTGTTTTTATATTCCTATAAATGCACAAACCTTCAGCAATCTTATATATTGACCGTTTGGTTGCAGTCATTAATGGCCCTGATACAACCCAAGCTGGCAACAGTTAACAAAGTTATGATTTGGGCAAAATCAATATTTTGCCGGTGGTTCAAGAAGAACCATTAACAGTCAAAGATCAATAATAATCACTGGCTACAACAGACTGTTGTTACATCAGAGATTATGCAAAAATTAATTTTGTCAGTTTAATATTTTCGTCCTTCTTCAACCTTCTCCTACTTCTACTAGGAGTGGAAGAATGTGATTAACACTGAGTAGGGACTAAGTAAATGCTGTCAATTAAAGTCAAATTATTCATGTTTTTATCCCATCAATGGGCATAATTGATGGCTATTAATTTCCTTTGATCGTTTTTATCTTTTAAAGAGCTTTTACATAAAACTAAATCTAAACAATAAGGCAGTTGGTCACGGTCTCTTGAAACATGAAGTTTTGGCAGTAAAAACTTAGCAAATATGGTTTTTGTTTACTCACGTATAAGTTATTCAAATCACCTCAATCCATCATGGGGAGATAATAGTGTGGTAGATATTGAGTGTCAGTCACAAAAAAGTTCTATTGTGAAGAAAACATTCGAGTACCAACTCAAACTTGAGTAAGAACTTTTGTCATTAATCAGTTAAATAAATTATATTATAAAATACTGTAAGTAGTCATTTTGTATCAAATAAAGAATTCTTGAATAGTCAGAACCAATACTTTATATCAACATCTACTCATGCTAGAAGATTCCACATGAAAATGTCTACATCCAGAAAGTTTGTTTGTGGATAAAAATTTATGAATTACAACCAACTGCATACACAGATTAATCAAAAGCAAAAAGTCTGTAATTACAGTCTTGTTTAATGGAAAAGATTGCAGTTTCATTTTTTAGACCTTTCCATACACACCCTGTGAAGCTTCAGCTTGTTATGAGCAAATCACCATTGATAACTCACCCTTGTGGTAAATCTTTGAGTCTACAGTTTATTAGGCTGAGCCTATCTAACGAAGTTGACTGTAGGATACCAGTAGGGAAACCACTGGATAAGTCATACCAAGAGATCTTCAAGTCTTTCAGTTCAGCCAAAGAGTGTAAACTACAAAGTACAAGTATTATTATTAACATACTTATTGGGTTTACTGAGTAAAACATGTATGTATTCGATTTTCTGACAGTCCAGCGAGTCAACTCACAGTAAATACAATGGATAGGACAGTCCAGCGAGTCAACTCACAGTATATACAATGGATAAGACAATCCAGTGAGTCAACTCACAGTATATACAATGGATAAGACAGTCCAGCGAGTCAACTCACAGTAAATACAATGGATAAGACAGTCCAGCGAGTCAACTCACAGTATATACAATGGATAAGACAGTCCAGTGAGTCAACTCACAGTATATACAATGGATAAGACAGTCCAGCGAGTCAACTCACAGTATATACAATGGATAAGACAGTCCAGCGAGTCAACTCACAGTATATACAACGGATAAGACAGTCCAGCGAGTCAACTCACAGTGTATACAATGGATAAGACAGTCCAATGAGTCAACTCACAGTATATACAATGGATAAGACAATCCAGCGAGTCAACTCACAGTATATACAATGGATAAGACAATCCAGTGAGTCAACTCACAGTATATACAATGGATAAGACAAATTTTACGAATCAAAAGAATTTAGTATTGTTCAATCATTACTATAAACTCAGTTTGAGGAAAATTAAATAATGAATTTGTTTGGACACTGCTCAGAGATTTCATCTGCTTTGATGGTTTTTCCTCCACACGATACTCTTTTATATTTCGTCTAATAGTTCAATAAAGCGGAAGTCAAAAAATTAAGAACTAAGGCTATGTAACAAAGGTCAATGGTATTTACTATTGTCTTTCTATTAGTTCAAGTAACCCAAAGCCCTCTTGTTTTGTTTCATTTCTTCTCCTTAATAGTAATCAGCTTCCCATTTGAGAGCTGGCTTTTTTTATAGGCTTTAAACCCAAAAATGCTGATTTAGACAGTTTCAGTTGGTTTTTTTTATCATCAACACTTCTTTTTCGCTGACAAAATGTATAATTCACGTTATCATTACAAAAACATATATCAGTGAGGTTACATGGGTTATAAAAAACAATTGTAACACAGGTATTGGATATATATTTACCAAAAAAGTCAATCAACATGAACTTAATTAAAATCATCTAAAATTGATAACTTTGGATATTTATAAGTGTTCATCATCATTATTGATAATATTGTTGAGCACCACTTTTTATAAAAAATCATGACCAAAAATTGAGAACTTTTCTCTTTCAAGCCAAATTCACAAGTGATGCTCCCAGGCTGCAAGTGGTTTTTTCAAGACCCTGTGGCCTTGTATGCTAACCAACAACCAATGATAGGAGAGTATCGTAGAACTGCATCAGAAAATAAAAGATATTTTAACTTTTGCACTGCTGAAACTTCTTGAATCTGCATTTCCGTGATTAATAATCACATGTATTTTAATCCTACATATACTTATGTGTTACTGCTTCCATTGCTTTTACTTCATATTAACAGTGTGAAAGATTTGCACCAAAAATACTGCCATTTTCAGCGTTAACTAATTTCAAGTGAAATAAACCAAATACACTCCGTCCTTATTTGCATTTACCTCTTTTTTTTCCAAAAGTAGTATTAGCCTTCTAGAATGCTCGAGCTTGAAGCGGGCAAAGTTTGCGAAACACTGTACCTCTTAACTTTGAAAATAACCACCTCCAAACACCTTCGATCAACCATTATAGATTGCTGTAATTTACCACAGAAATATTCCAACCACCGCTTAGTCCTTCAATCCCATCCAGAGCCATTAGAAGGAGGAAATTACTGGCAATGTGACATTGTTTTCTGCTCTTGTTTGACTGTAGTTTCAACAGAGGAACAGTTATTACCGGTCAGGTTGAATAAATTTATGTTAGAACAAGCAAGATTATTCAAAGTTTGACTTTAAACATCGTGTATGGCTACATTCTATCGTAACTGGTATTCTGTTGAGGCAAAATTAGATGTCTCACCCGTTCACCAGGATGTTTGCCAAAACTGTTGGTCCAATCTATTACAGGGACAGTGGGACTGATGTTTGGATAAGTTCTAAGCTAACTAATGGCTTGGTGGTGGCCTGTACAGAAACTTAAGGATTGGGAGACCCCTTGGTGGTACCTGGAACCAGATAAATTAGCCTGCAGAGGCTATTGCCAGTGCAGGCTAATTTCTTACCTATTGTACTATTGTATTACTGTACCTTACCTGTTGTACTATTGTACTATTGAACCTTACCTATTGTACTATTGTACTACTGAACCTTACATGTTGTACTATTGTACTATTGAGCCTTACCTATTGTACTATTGTACTATTGAACCTTACCTGTTGTACTATTGTACTATTGAGCCTTACCTATTGTACTATTGTACTACTGAACCTTACATGTTGTACTATTGTACTACTGAACCTTACCTGTTGTACTATTGTACTATTGAACCTTACCTATTGTACTATTGGGTTGAGTGAGATGAGTAAAGAATAGACAAGTAACTAGGTGAATCTGAGGGACACAGGCTATTATTGATGCACATCTGGTAGGCAACAAGTATTATGTAGGTATATCAACGCTATAAAGGTATGATTTGTTGTTTCGCTTGAAACCAGGTGTAGCCTGTTTACCTACAATACGTGGCATTTTTCTATTCTTGGGTGTTTATCAAAGTTTTTATTGCTTTTATTGTCTGCATACATTTATTCATCACTATGTTTTAGAGTATTTGGCTTTATTCTCTAGTTTGCTGAAAACATGTTAATCATTTTTCTAGCGCAAATGCGACCATAAATATGAAGACAATACTTTAGAGATTGTAGGTCAATCGTAAGCAAAAATCACAATGCACTGAGTGTATTTGTCAGCTACAAAGTTGATAAATAATAAATCAACATGAGGTAAAAGTAATGTGACTGCAGAGATTTGTATCTATAACATTGTGTAATCAGAACCAAACTATGCGGTGCTCTTCTTTGCTAACATTCACACTAGGTTGTTGCATTGGCACAGTTTAACTGAGATGAAATCTGAAACTCAACTGGCAATATAGCTGGTGGTTTTTGTTAGCTGAAGTAGACTCTGGCTGAAACAGTTGTTTGTGTAGATTATCAATGCTGGCCATGCAAGTCATTGTTCAGATTTTTTTCGATAAGTTCTCTAAATAATGATCCAGTGTTTTGTTCTTCACAGAAAAATGGAAGAGTAGAAGCAAAGTGTTCACCTGTTTTGAACAGATAACAAGCGGTCTACACGGATTCATGGCAAGAACTATACCATAGTACTGATGAAATTCTTGAGACCATTCAATTTTATGAATATAATCTCTCTCATAGAACGCTTTGAACTTTCTCATCCTCTAATCTCATTACTTGGTAGAAAAATCTACATTTTTTTCATCAATTAGGCATGAAAATATGCACATAACTGCAAAAAAAAATTGTTCTGATAGCCATACATTTGAACATTTATTTTTATATCTTTCACCATTCAGATTTCATGATTGGAGAAACAACAAGAAAAATACTTCAAATCAAAGTAGGACAACTCCGGTAAACTTTGCATTTTCATCGTTTGAATTGGATTGATTCCTCCGCTAGACTAAACTTTTAATTGACTTTGAAGGTTTTTTGATTTGTGGGAATAGTAAGTTTTTTAATCTGGGCAGTATATAGTTTTCAGCATAAAGTTTAGCTGACAAAATTGACTCCAAATTCATGCGCAACAGAGAACAGTCACATGAAACGGCCTCAGTCTCAGTTGGAGCCTTTTGCTGCCAGAGAAACTCACAAAACGGCATATTTTATTTGTGATTTCTACTCTTTATTTGCATGAGTCGGCTGACTGATAGGTTTTCTTGGTCAAAGTATAAACTTAGAACCCAAATTCACAATAAGAAATGCCCAAAAACCGACAAATGTGATTTTGAGGTCGGTTGCGATGTTACAATTTTCTAGCAGTCAAGGTGGTTTCTGTTAAAAGTTGTCTTCTTATATGGCATCCTCAAATTACTATTTACTACCTGCTGAATTCCTTGCTGCAGTTAGTTTGTGGTAGCAGCAATAGTTTCAACTAATTACAGTTTAGAAATAAATAACTCACTATTGAATATTGCCTTATGGTGCAAGAATTTGAGGGCTAAGGTCACATTTGTGTTGAAATGTATTATTTAGTAATAGCCCCATACACGCCTTGTACAAGCGTGCACTTGTTTTTTAGACATCGATTATTATATACCTTTATTATAGGTGGTGGTTGTTCTCCATTGATTGAGCATTGATGCTGCTCATATATGTTCATGTCATTATGTGGTCATTACAACATTTTTTATGCTGTGTATGCCCACTAATGTCAGTTAAGTTTTAACCGGAGTACAGTGGAGTTGTGAATTAAGCTGTTTTGAACAGGTTATGGGCCCAGAACAATAAACCACTGTCAAAACTTTGACTAACCGAAATAGCTGAAAAAAGTGGACTGTGGATTGTTTGAGAAGTGATAACTATGCCACTTGGAAGTTGAATCTAAAACACATTCTGATTGCTAAGGAGTTTTATGGATAGTAGATGGAACAGTTAGTGAGACAGGTGCATCAGCTGACCTATAAGTTAAAGAGACATGCACCAAAATATCTAACCAAGCAATGTCTACATCTCTCCTGGCGGTAAGCGATGAGCTTCTTTACCTAATCACTGAATGTTCAACTCCTATGGAAGCATGGAAGAGTTGCAAACGCACTTTGAGCCCAATACACTTGCTAACAAAACTTTCTTAAAAATATGTTACTTCTGCAGAGTCATGCAAGAGACCACAACTACGGAGAAACATTTAAAAGACTTGAAGGATATTACCGATAAGCTAACAGCTATCACAGTACCTATATCTTGAGAAGATCAGGTTGTAACTCCTGGGTACCTTACCAGAGAGCTAATCAACACCTGTCACTGCACTGGAGGCTCAGGTTCGTGCTCTGACTCTAGTTTTTGTTCAACAAGCATTGACCAATGAGGAATAAAAGAGGAAAGAGCATCGAGCACTGACAACCAGCGCGCGATACAAAACAAATGATGCAGCTCTTCCAGTGGCAACGAAAAACAACATCACGCCAAGGATTTGCCATTATTTGGACCAGCCAGGCCATATCAGAAGATTCTGTGCCAAATTGAAACGAAAACCTCATGAATACAATGCAAAGCAAGCTGTGGAAGTGTACACTGAGCCAGAAGATAATTCTGAAGTAGAGACTGCATGCGCGTTCATTATCAATGAGAGCCACTGGTGCAATTCAGCAATAGATAACAAATGGTTGACAGATTCTGGAGTTTCCAGTTTCATGGAACCCAATCGACATCTATTCAATACATGTAGTGAGTTGGACAAGTTGCAGAATGTTTGGTTTGCTGATGGACACTTACTGGATGCCATCAACATTGGCAACATTGCAGTAACCGTACGTATTATTGCTACAACTACAAAGCTGTGTACCATCACTAAAGCATTGCATGTACAGGACTTGAAGGTAAACCTGTTCTCTGTAAGATAGGCACCAGAGCGGAACATTATTGTTCAGTTTGGACACTCAAGCTGTTGACTTAAAAACAAGCAAGGCAAAGTGTGTGCAATGGGGACTCCCACTGACAAACTGTACTATCTTGACACTCAAAATTGTGCTACACACTCTGCATCAGTGGCTCACAACAACGTGTGGCATCGACAACTAGCACGCGCAAATCTACAAACCATACAATGTACGTATGGCGAGAAATTGGTGGTAAGTGCAGACCTGTCTAAAGTACGTTTTGACATCTGTGAACCTTGCATTAGAGGAAAGATGGTTCGTGCACCGTTAAAATTTGTATTATGCAATATAGAACCTAACGAAGCGTTACATTTAACTCATTCTGATGTATGTGGCCCCCATGGCAAATGCAACTATTGATGGTTGCAAGTATATGGTTTCCTTTATTGTTTATTTCACTAGACATGCACTTGCGTATTTTGTATGGAAAAAGTCTGGTGTTTTTGGGAGTTTAAACACTATGAGGAATTAGTGACAAATGAAACAGGACTCATTATTGGCACATTACATAGTGACGGTGGAGGTAAGTATGTCAGCAAAGACTTTGATGGACGTTTGACATTGGAAGGTATCACACATTACTTGACTGTCAGATGCACTCCCCAGCAAAATGTTGTTGCTGAAAGGTTCAATCAAACAATCTTTAATGCCTAATGGATCAGAATTACCAAATAAACTTTGGGCCGAGGCAGTTGCAACAGCTGTCTATGTCAGAAACCGTTTACGTACAATGGCGCTGCAGGATAAAACAACATCCCATGAGATGTGTACGGGGCACAAGACTAACCTCAGTTACCTGCGAGTGTTTGGATGTGTATGTTATGCTCAAATACCAGAGCAACTGTGACAAAATCTAGATGAAAAGGCAGAGTCCATGGCTTTTGTTGGACACAGTACATAGAAAAAAGGCTATAGACTATGCCAAGAGAGCACACAGAGAATAGTTATTGGGAAAAATACAGTTTTCGATGAGCAAAGGTTTGATAGCATGCAAACTCAGACTGAGAATGGGAAGCAACTGCTGATTGGAACCAGGAGATGGATGTGAGCCTTTCTCCTGTCATCATTCAAACTAACAATGTGACATCCACTCAGCCCAGGCGCTCTGTTCATTGTCACTAGCCACCAGTGAGTTATGGATCAATGAGTATGCAAGCAATGTTGTGGAACACATGGCTTGTTATGCTGTTGACATTGTAGAACCTTCAGGTTTTGCTGAAGTGATCAAACGTCCTCAGTCAACTGAGTGGATAAAAGCTGCAGAAATAGAGTATCAAGCTCTTATAGAAACAAAACTTGGGAACTGGTCAACCTACCCAAATATCGTAGAGCGATTCACTTTAAATGGATTTTCAAGACAAAATGTGATGCAGAAGGAAGTGTTGATCAGTTCAAGGCTCGTTTGTTGCAAAGGGTTTTGAACAAAATCCAGGATTTAATTATGAGGAAACATTTGCACTTGTTGTCGCCCACTCTTCACTCAGAGCCATACTTTCCCATGCTGTTAGCAAAGACATGAAAATACATCAACTGGATGTGATCACTGCATTCCCCAATGGCACTCTTTCTGAGGATATTTGCATGAAACAACCAGAGGACTGTATTGAACAGGGGATAAAGTCTTGTGTGTAAACTCAACAAATCATTTTATGGACTTAAGCAGTCACCTCGATGCTGGAACACCGTGTTACATGACTTTCTTCTATCTTTGCAGTTCAGCCTGTCGGATGCAGATCAATGTATATATACAAGAAACAACAATGATGTAGACACAATAATTGCTGGTTTATGAGGATGACATTGTTATTGTTAGCGTTACAGAAACAAAAATTACATATGTAAAATATCAACTAGCCCAGAAATTAATATGAAACATCTAGGCAAAGCATTTTTCTGTCTGGGAATGACCATCAAACAGAGCACTGACACCTTAGATCTCAACCAGGAGGATACATTCGACGGATCTTAAAGAGATTTGGAATAGAAAAAGCTAATCCCGTGTCAAATCTCACTGCAGCTGGATTCAAACTCATTATAGATGATGGCAACCGCCCAGTTGATTCGCTTTTGTACCAATCTATTATCGGAAGTTTGCTATAAGCTGCAGTAGCTTCTCCCCCTGACATATTGCTTGCAGTGGGAGCGCTGTAAATGTTTAACTCCGGTCCAACAGAAACCAATATGACAGCTGTGAAGAACGTGCTGAGATACTTGAAGGGAACGATGGATTTTGGACTGAGTTGCCACAAAACCACAGATCAGTTTGTGGGTTACTCTGATGCCAGCTGGGGAAATGATAATGATGACAGGCATTCCAGTTCTGAAAATTTAATTATGGATGGTGAAGGAGCGATTAGTTGGATGAGGGAAATCCAGAGCAGAGTTGCATTATCTACAGCAGAGGCTGAATACATAGGTATTTGTTATGCTACCAGAGAGGCTTTGTGGCTGATAATCCTATTCTCAGATATGATGCAATAAACAGTCAGACTCTACAACTATACACAAGCACATAACCAATCAACTATAGCTGTCGCAAATAACCTCAAAAGTACCAGAAAAACAAAGCACATGTACATTAAGTACCGCTACACTAAAGAGGCAATTGCTGCCCGCACAATGATGACTAAACATTGCCCTGGCGCTGACACGCTCACTCATATCTTCACTAAACCCTTGTTTAGTGTAAGATTTAGTCGTCTAAGAAGTTTCCTTGCAGTAAATTGAATTACAAACAACTAAATCTGTTACCACTTGCCTCATAGGTAGTTTTGGCACTGGTATGGAGCTATGTGGGAGCGTTGATATATATTATTTATTAATAGTCTGATACACGTTTTGTACAAGCATGTACTTGTATTTTGGACACTTAGTATTATATACCTTTATCATAGGTGGTGGGTGTTTTCCATTGATTGAGCATCGATGCTGCTCATATATGTTTATGTCATTATGTGGTCATTGCAACATTTTTTTTGCTGTCTCTGTCCACTAATGTCAGTTAAGTTTTAACCAAAATATAATGTAGTTGTGAATAAAGCTGTTTTGAACAATTTGTATATGCACATAAATCACCATGTCATTAAGATTAACGCTCATACATAAATTCACGAAATCGTTTCATCATGTAACACAATTGTATTGTGGGAGATTTGTGTAACATCAGTGACCCCAGCCTTTTCCTTCCCCCTCAACCCCCCCTACCCTGCACCCCTTGCCACCCCAGAAGAGTGTAATAGAACCCATTCCCCTTGCACAGCTTAGGTATTTTTATGGATGCTTCTAGACTAAGCTGTGTAACTACTACTAACTTATAATGTATGCCCAGTCACCCACTACACTGATGAGTCATTCGGAGATTCACTCGGTCATATATGGCCACCATTCGGAGATTAGCCGGTCATAAATGGCCACTAATGGATGAGCTTGAGTGCACAAGAATGCATGACAGCCTATTGAAGTCATACAAGAGAGAGAGCCTTGAAGTGGGACCCAAGCATAAGGAGGAGGAGCCTTGGAGCTAGTAAACAATGTGCCATGTGTGCACTTTTCTATTTGATTGTCTTTGTTTATTTTATGTATCGATTGTGATGATTTGTTGATAATTTATAAGGATCTGTTATATTGGTTTACCCTAATAAGGGAGTGTGCCTTCCTGGTCTCTCCTATAAAAGGAATTGTTGGAGATCAGGAGGGCAGAAGTTATTGTGGGTTATTGTGGAGTCGTTATGTATGACTTGCAGTAATCATTGTATCTTGCTAAATAAAATGTTAATAATAAAGTATCATTATTAACAAGGAACACTCTTGTCGTTTGTCTGGACATTATTAGCATAATCAAGGAGTACATGGAAGCCGTTGTGTCGGTGGTGTAACTAACGATAGAAAAACACTACATTGGTGGCAGCAGTGGGATTCTATGAACAAGAGAGACACAACGGATAGGAAGAGAAGAAGGTAGGAAAAGAAGAAGTTAGAGAGAGAAGAAGGTAGGAAGAACTAGGAGCTATACCAAGCCTGTATCTCTTGCATACTACTTTCCCCCTCTTCAGAAGCTACTCTGTGTCAGTATCACCCTGTATTCCACCTTCCCCCCCCCCTCCCCAGAAGTCACACCGAGCCTGTATAGCCATATACTACCTACCCCGAAGTTATACCGAGCCTGTATACCCTGTATACCACCTTCCCCCCCTTCCCAGAAGTCACACCGAGCCTGTATAGCCACATACTACCTACCCCAAAGCTATACCGGGCCTGTATACCCTGTATACCACCTTCCCCCTCTCCCCAGAAGCTATACCGAGCCTGTATACCCTGTATACCAGCTTACTCTTGCCAAAAACAGTCACTCAACCCCCCCTAGCTTGCCATTGTATCTAACATGGCCACCCAAAGAGCTAGGAGTGCCGGTAGGAACCCTGTCGGAGCACAACCTACCATAGCGCTGGAGAAACTCACCGAAGCTCTGCAGATGTTGGTACAGCCTCCCGAGGACCAATACAGACACCCTTCAAGGCCCCAAAGTACGACGGGACGGGAGACATCGAGTATTTTGTCACTTGGTTCCTCGAGGTCGCAGATGCCAATGACTGGGGCCAAGCTACAGCCCTGATGCATCTCCGAGCAGCACTGAAGGACGAGGCACTAGAGTGTGGACGCCCCCCTCACGTAGAAGGTATCTTCGCCGCCCTCCGAGCCCGTTTCGGACTCACCCCGAAGGAGGCGCAGGCCAAGTTGATTGTGTTGCGTCGTTCTGCCCAAGCCTCACTACAACAACACGCCAACGAAGTGGAGAAATTAGTTCGTGTGGCATACGATGACCTACCCCCCCCCCCCCCCCCCCCCCCCGAAGAGTTGACCGAATGGTGCTAGAGACTTTCGCCAGCACTATTGGTAATGCCTATCTACAACGGCACCTGCTGGCAGTCCAACCACACACGATTGAGGAGGCTATTAGAGCTGGAAACGAATTCCTGCAAGTCAAAGTTGGATTCGAAGACAGGCCCTCCAGAGTGAGAATAGTGGAAGAGGAGGAAGAACACTTACCCCCACCCAGTGACCGGCCCTCCCCAATCTCCCCCCCCCTAACCAAGTCCAACAGACGGCCACCCTACCAGAGGACACCCTCAGTGCCTTGATGAAGAACCTACAGACGTTGACCGAAGCAGTTAAGCTCCAGTCCGACGCATTGCAACAATTACAACAACAAGTCAACCCACCCCTTGCCCCCTCCCTCCCCCACCCTCTCCCTGCATCCGCCCCCCCTCCAGTGTTGGGGATGTGGCACTATCGGCCATTTACAAAGAAGCTGCCCGGTCAAACCTTGGCCATCTACCCCGCCCCCCCCCCCCCTAACCAGCAGTCAAAAAACGGGCGCCGCCCGCAGTAGGGAAACCGGCCCCTCACTGCCCCCCCGGCACCCCGGCGTTATCAAAGAAAGTTGGCTAGAGTAGAACAGTACAACCCCGTACTAGAGATTCCCCCGTGGCAGAGAGAAAGACGGCGTGTAGTACCCATCTCAGAACCCTGGCAACTACCCACCACCAACCGGTATACCCCCCTCCAAGATATCGGAGACAAAGAGCTCTACTCCCCGGTACCCAGTGAAGCAGAGTCGGACTACTACCCTACCGACCTGTATACCCCACCCACCCCTTCTCATAGACAAAGTCTTGATGACCACGGTCACCTGGTGTGCCACCCTACACAGGACATCGAGCCACCCCCACCTCGTCAGTCTTTGGCTAAGAAACAACCCCCCCCCTTCAACCACGTTGACCACTGAGCGACCCTCTCGTACTCGACATAGACGCTCCCCTACCCCCAACCCTCAGCAGTTAAACCCGCTGACCTCACTTACCCCCCATCAGAGCGCCCTTACAAGGCAAGCGACTTCTTACCCGGTCGCGTAGAGGGAAAACCGGTGTCAGTACTCATCGATACTGGATGCACCACCAACCTGCAACACCTGTTCAATCGACTGGCCCCAACTACTAAGAGCTCCCTGCAAGAAGGTGAGTCACACGGTGTGTTAGCCGACGGATCTCACATCCCCTTCTTTGGTACCATCCGCCTACCCATTCGGCTGCGAGATGTCAAAACGGAAGCCACTTTCGTCGTAGGCCAAATAAATGAGGACGCCATTCTGGGCATGCCATTTCTCACTTCTCATCAGTGTCGCATGAAGTTCGACCTGTCAGTGATAGAAGTTAATGGCCAAGAACTGCTCTGTACAGACCAGCAAGGCAGAGTACTGGCTACTGGAGTCCAGGTGGTCAGAGACAGTCAGATCCCCCCCCCCCCACACCGAAGCAACCATACTGTGCCGAACTACGCACCCCATACACCTTCCCCTCGGTATCGTAGAAGGCATCCCCAACTCCCCTCCCCTAGCTGCCAGTCTCAACACCCCGAATGACCGGCATCAGCTATTGGTGAGGTGTCTCAACCCCACTAACCAACCGCTGGACTTGAAAGCTGGCAAAACGATAGGAAGGTACACTGGAGTACACAACAGTGATGTAGGATCACCAGTAAAAGAAGATGAGCCCACTCCCCCCCCCCCTCCACCGCCATTCCCCCCCCCCCGTCCCCGAACATCTAAAAGAACTGTATGTCCAAGCACTAGGCAACTGTCACACCCCCCAGGAGGCGCTCAAATTGGCACAACTCTTGCACTCGTATGAGGAGGTATTCAGTAAAGGTGACCACGACGTCGGCCTTACCAACCTAGTAGCCCACAGCATTCCCCTGAGACCTGGCGCACAACCTATCCGTCAACATCCCCACAGGCTAGGGCCTCATAAAGAGAAAGAGGCTGAAGAACAAGTAGCCAAGCTGCTCGAACGGGGTTTGATAGAACCCAGCACTGGCGCTTGGAGTTCCCCCGTAGTATTGGTGAAGAAGAAAGATGGCACCTGGCGCTTCTGTATTGATTACCGGCGTCTAAATGCGGTAACCCAACAGGACGCTTACCCCCTCCCCCGTATAGACGAGAGCCTAGATGCGCTGTCTGGAAGTCGGTATTTTAGTACCTTTGACCTAGTGAGCGGGTATTGGCAAGTGCCCCTCGATGCAGACGCCAGCAACAAATCTGCCTTTTCAACTCGCTCAGGCCTATACAAGTGGAAGGTCCTCCCCTTCGGCCTCACTTCTGCCCCAGCCACCTTCCAAAGACTCATGGAACGAGTACTACATGGACTTCACTGGAAGTCACTCCTCCTATACCTAGATGACTTTATTTTCATCAGTCCCGACTTCCCCACCCACCTACACCGGCTGGCAGAAGTGCTACAGCGGCTCAAAGCAGCAGGACTTAAGTTAAAGCCCAGCAAATGCGAACTGCTACAGTCACAAGTCCGCTATCTTGGACACCTCGTCAGTGAGCATGGTGTTTCCACGGATCCCGACAAAATCGCAGTAGTCCGTGACTGGCCCACCCCCACCTGCCTTAAAGAACTCCAAGCATTCCTCGGTACAGTCGGGTATTACCGACAATACCTCCCTCGCTTCTCCACTACGGCCAAACCCCTGACCAAGTTAACCTGCAAGGACGTTCCATGGGAATGGACCACCCCTCAGAGAGAAGCTTTTGTACAGCTTAAAGCTGGACTGCTGTCTGCCCCCATCCTCGGCTACTCAGATGCCGATAGCCCGTATATCTTGGACACCGATGCAAGCGATGACGGTGTTGGAGCTGTCCTCTCCCAACTACAGAATGGTGAAGAAAGAGTGATAGCATATTATAGCAAAACACTGAGTCCCCCTGAACGCAACTATTGTGTCACTCGCAGAGAACTACTGGCCGTAGTCAAAGCCACAAAACATTTCAAGCCCTACCTTTACGGTCGAACCTTTCGGGTGAGAACAGACCACGCTTCCCTCATGTGGTTATGTAAGCATAAAGAGCCGTCCAGCCAAGTAGCCAGGTGGCTCGAAACTCTGTCGGAGTTCCAGTTTACCATCGAGCACCGGAGTGGACACTTGCATGGAAATGCTGACGGCCTTAGTAGACGGTGTCCCTCCAATTGTAAGCAATGTAATTACATTGAAGCCAGAGACGGCGGACCCACAAAGAAAGAAATATTGCAAACCTTGCCCCACCCCTTCTCCCCTCCCCCATCCACCCCAGCTGACCCCACCCCGTCACACCCTCAAATGGTAGCTATCACTCGCCCCCCACCCCCTGACACCGACCTGCTGGACGCTCAGAGAACGGGCCGCCACCCGGTAGTCATCATCTATCAGGCGGTAAAGAACCATACCCCTATTCCCCCCACAGCAGTTGGAACTCGGAAGTAATGAACTCCGACAGCTGGAGAAACGCCAACACTCTATGCAGATCCGCCCAGATGGTATTCTAGAGGTACACCAAGCCGGACAGAATAGAACCCACTGGTGTGCTCTGTGCCCCCCCAGTCTGAGAAGCAAAGTAGTGTGGGAGACACACGTCTTGGCCCACCAAGGCATACAACGGACATTAAAGAGAGTAGGCCTCACATGGTACTGGCCAGGTATGACCGCGGATGTAAGGAGAGCCATTAACAGCTGTGAAACCTGTCAGCGGGCTAAACATGGCGGTACCAGACCCAACCCCACACGGCAGCGAATGTATGCCGGCCGCCCTTGGCAAAAGTTGGCCGTAGACCTGGTGGGCCCCCTCCCTGAGACCGATAGAGGAAACAAGTGGATACTCGTCTTAACAAACCACTTTACCCGTTGGCAAGATGCCCTCCCCCTCCCCGATGCCACTGCCCCTGTTGTTGCCACTGCCCTCGACGAACACGTGTTCTGCTACTTTGGACTACCCGAGAAGATGCACACCGATCAGGGTGACCAGTTTGAGTCGAGTCTCATGCATGAACTCTGTACTCTCTGGCGGGTAAAAAAGACTCGGACCACTCCCTACCACCCCCAATCCAACGGTTTAGTAGAGCGCAATAATATGGTATTAGGAGATGCCCTACGCTCTCTCCTATTGAAGAGGCAGCCCGGAGAATGGGAATTGATTCTCCCCCAAATAATGAGAGCATTCCGTGCCACCCCCCATTCTACTACAGGCGAAACACCAAACTTCTTGATGATGGGAAGGGAATTACGGCTCCCCGACCAACCAACTTATCACCCCCCCTTGGTTGAGTGTGTGCCCGTACACGAATACGCCCAAGCCCTACAGGAAAGACTTGAAGAGGTTCATGAGACTCTCCGAATTGAGCAGCAACAGATAAGAGGAGACGAAGGAGAGGAGCCGTCACTATTCAAAACGGGAGATGAAGTATGGTTGGAGAACCGGAGGAGAAGAAAGGGAGAGAACCCCAAACTCCAACCCAAGTTCGTGGGCCCCTATATAATAGAGGAAGCCTACAGTAACCACACCTACCTGATCAATCGACACGGCCAACAGTCGGTGCAAAACGGCAGTCGCCTGAAACCATATAGGGCATGCCTGGAGCCGTACGGACAAGCCCCTGCAGCTTTAGAACCCGTCCGCCGCCCCAACATGCGTGGGCGCTGCTCCCCGCAGGAGAACACAACCCCCTCCCCCTTTACAGGAAATACCCTTTCCACTCCTGGACCTCCCAATGCCTTCCCCTTATACGGCGCCCCCCTCCCCTCCAATCCCTCCCCCAGTAGAGAGAGCAGCACCCAGAGCATCTCAACCTGTAGAAGAGTGCTCACCGAATCTCTCCAGCGAAAATCAATCCAATCGAACGAGAAATGGCCGAGCAGTAGGTCATACAGTAAACCAAGAAGTTGTCCCCCCGCCAGTTGCACGCCCCCCTCTCTTAGCCCCAGCACCTACGGGTCGCCCTAGACGAAATGTAGGACCACCTCAACGATATGGCCAACCTTGGTGTCACCAAGTCACTGCAAGAAGTGATATACTACAGGAAGAAAGAACCAAGTTATTGGCTACAGTTAAAGCATTCACCACTAAGCCTGAGGACCACAATCCCCCTTGCCTAGTCTCAAAAGAATTGCTAGAGTCTCCCCTACCCCCCCCTCCAAACTTCAGCTGGCTCTCTCCATTCAACCCCCCTGCAGGAGCCCCCAAAGATACCCCTCTTTTCCCCCTCTGTCAGGAGTCATACCTCCCAAGTGGCAGAGCAAACCGGTTTGCAGCTGAATAATCAAGAAAATATTGCCCTTTTGTCTGCTAACTTGCTTACTGAACAGTCCGCTTGCTTACTACAGCTCCTTCAGAACTACTTGCAAAGTATGAACACCGAAACTTCCGGCTGCGTACAACTCGAGGATGATGATGACAACCTCCTGCTCGAAGCTAATCTAGCTGAATATCGGCCACCCTCTAGCCACAGCGAGGATCCGCTGCTAGGCATAACAGGAGAGTCAGCACCCACTACGCTACCAGCAGCCACGTCAAGTCAACCTGGTGAGTTGAAACGCGCCTATGATAAATGGGTACTCGAGAACGCTACGGCCAGTGACCCTTTAGCTCTCACCACCCTTGTACCTTCCCCCCCCCCAACCGACTTAGACGAGTTTCCACCCCTTGCTCCAGCTAAAAGACCACCCACTAACCTCCCCCTGGTCCCTACTACAATCATTCCTTCAACAAAACTTGATTATAGCTACAGCCAATGTGTGAAGAAACCCCCCAAGCCAAATCCCCCTTTTCCCAGTGACCCCGGCACTACCCCGGCTCGGGATAGATGGACCACCCTCAAAAGAACCTCACACCACCCCCACGGAGTAGATACGGCGTTAAGAACGCAAAAAGAGACAAAGAGTATGCCACAAATCTTTGTTGTTGATTCATTAATTAGAGACGGTGTCCCTAATGGAGCGGAGTATGTGGGAGATTTGTGTAACATCAGTGACCCCAGCCTTTTCCTTCCCCCTCAACCCCCCCTACCCTGCACCCCTTGCCACCCCAGAAGAGTGTAATAGAACCCATTCCCCTTGCACAGCTTAGGTATTTTTATGGATGCTTCTAGACTAAGCTGTGTAACTACTACTAACTTATAATGTATGCCCAGCCACCCACTACACTGATGAGTCATTCGGAGATTCACTCGGTCATATATGGCCACCATTCGGAGATTAGCCAGTCATAAATGGCCACTATTGGATGAGCTTGAGTGCACAAGAAAGCATGACAGCCTATTGAAGTCATACAAGAGAGAGAGCCTTGAAGTGGGACCCAAGCTTAAGGAGGAGGAGCCTTGGAGCTAGTAAACAATGTGCCATGTGTGCACTTTTCTATTTGATTGTCTTTGTTTATTTTATGTATTGATTGTGATGATTTGTTGATAATTTATAAAGATCTGTTATACTGGTTTACCCTAATAAGGGAGTGTGCCTTCCTGGTCTCTCCTATAAAAGGAATTGTTGGAGATCAGGAGGGCAGAAGTTATTGTGGGTTATTGTGGAGTCGTTATGTATGACTTGCAGTAATCATTGTATCTTGCTAAATAGAATGTTAATAATAAAGTATCATTATTAACAAGGAACACTCTTGTCGTTTGTCTGGACATTATTAGCATAATCAAGGAGTACATGGAAGCCGTTGTCTCGGTGGTGTAACTAACGATAGAAAAACACTACAGTATTTCTATACCAAAACATTATGTGAATCGTACTTATTAGATGTTGATCCAGTCTTATTTTTTAGTATATTGTTGTTATTTGAGTATTTATAACGTTCGATTAAAACATTGTTACCTAAAATTGTTGAACAAAAATGAAATAATGATTAAATAGCGAATCATTGCCAGTGGGATGATTTCATTTCACAAAACCCCAAAACCTTTATTTAGCTCAAACCGGAAATTTGCTGTCAAAGCATTTTGGTATGTTCGCCTGGGTAGTCAGAAATTCTGTGAAATGGAATATGTGCTAAAACTTCAGTGTTTTAATTTCAATTCAACTCTATTTATAGCAGAAAGTAAATGCAGCTATTACAGTCTACAAACTAAAGGAGGCTGACCAAATTTTTGACCTGCTGAGTAATGTTATAAAAGAGTGCTTGTAGAGGAAACTGAACTGCTGCAAGTACCACCTGCTAGAAATATTAAAACTTAATTTTTTTAGTTGTTTAAGATACCGAACTTGCAATTATTTATTCTTTCTTCTCTGGCCATGAGTATCACTTTGTCGGGTTCAGGAATAGTTGATATTGCATGATCTCCAAAAAATACAATTGCTTTCTTAATTGCAGGCTATGGAGAGAGCGGTCTAAGAAAAGCCTACAGCTGATCATACACAAAATTATTTTGTAATATTGTGTGCAATTGGCTATTGATACTAAAACTAACTTTATGAAACTCCCAGAAAATTTCGAAGTTTACATTGTGTAGAACTATAAACAGGAGGATTGCTCCTGCCATCCTGAAGAAAACTTGAAAGAATGAGTACTAACATTTCTGTCTTGAATTAGTCTGTTAACTCCCAAGCCATCTACTGAATCTTTCAGGTATTTTATCAACAAAACTGAAACTGTACAGAAAATTTTATGTAAGAGAAACGTGCACACTTGAGTATCAGGAATATGCTGGGAAAATGGAAAATGCTGTCGGGATGCGAATGAGGGCTTTGATGTTCCTAAGGCTACTTTTGGCTCCTCTTGTTGTGACAGCCATCTTGTTGCCAACCCAGTAAACCCTGTCAGGGCCGGTATTGTGCCGGTACTTTACCAGTACAGTCATTTATGCTTCACATCAGGTGGTAACTCTGCTGATTAATTCTATAGCTTGTCCCAATGTTAACTATGGGTTTGTCTGATGCCAAATGACTAGCAGAGGGAACTTTCTGGAACACTGGTCATGACAGAGCTCCACCAAAGTCATGACAGTCCTCTCGCCATTGAAGAAAATATCTGTCTTTAGGAACATTTATATACAGAAAGTAAACATGGTTGGGGTATGTCATACTCAAGTTAACTTTCATTTTTGTGATTCTATATACAAATAATCAAATGCGTATTTATACATACGCCATATAAATACAGTGCGTCTCTTCTGCGCCCTTTAACTGAGTTTGCCACTCAGGGCATCAGCTTGCCTTCTCAAGCAATCAATCTTGGCAATCACTGTCTCAGCCTCTGCCTTGGCTAAAGCCTTATTGCCAGCAGACAACTGCTGTTTGAGCACAACTAGCTTCAGCTCCTGCAAAGCTCTGTCCAGCATACCTCTATTGCCTCAGCTAAACACTTTCTGTCTGTCAGAAAAAATACAGGAAAATGCGCGGCACAATTGACTGGTCTATTTCTCTAGGTCAGTCAAGCTCTGTGGGGACCTCAGGGCTGGGTCCATCTGTAACCAGCTTCAGTTCCACAGAGGTGCGTTCCTTTTTAGGAATCCTAAATACAGCACGGGTGTTGACTTTATTGGCTTGCTAGCTGATGCAGAAGGCCCACATGTTTTTTGCTTAGGACAGGTGAGGGGTGAACCTTCTCCCTTGCATGTAGGAACACTCTGAGTCAACTACCCTCAGCCCAACTGCTCACTGGACAAACCTGCTAAGCTGGGTGAAGCTTGGCTTATTCACAGAGTGGATAATTCTGGTTTTTACTTTCCTTGATTTGGGTAAACAGCGTAACCGCTGTAGCTGCCATACATCTTACAACAGCAAAACTTTGGTTACAAAGAGGTATCGACTGGATCAAACATTGTTACAGAGTGGCTTGGATAAGTTGGAAGGGCAGATCCTCTGATCTTGTTTCATAGAGTTCACTAGACTTGGAGCATTGTAGCACTGCTCAATGAATTTTTGAAAGGGCCAGCACCTTCCTGAGATTCTTGCCCGCACTCTTGGCATTGCACTTTCTCTGTGTCCAAGGTTATCTTTTCATAGAATGTGATGAGAACTACAGAGTCATTTATGCAGGTCTAGAGGTCACAGTGCCTCTCTCAAGGTGGCCTCAAGTGAGGGTGTAGACAATGAGTACAGCGTTTCCTCTTCAGTCAAATCCTTCAGACTGTCCAGTACCATTGCCATGGGATCACTGGTAGTTCTAGGGGGTATGTTGTGTATATGCTGGCTTGGATGACTCTCTGATAGCAGAGTAGTGTCTCTCAATTTTTCTTTGTCTTCTGTTTCACCTCCAATAGTTGTCACATGAATGGGGCGCTCATCATGAGAGGTCCTCGCTTGCAGATGTTAGTTACCTGCTCGTCCTGTGTCTGCAAGGACTGCTGGCTGGCTACATTGCCAGGAGATGCCATTGCAGATACACATTTCCTATCAGCATGCTAAAGGGGACCAGCATTATTTGTTGTTTCGGTCTGTTGGCATGTTTTTGACAACACTTGTCTTGGGGCCAGTCAAAACTGTGCCCTCAGAGCAGTGAATATTCACTGCAAGTGTGGAGGTTCGCGATGCTCTAGCAAGCTGCCATGCAAAGATTCTCTCAAAATACAGTAAAACTATGTATTCTGGCCACTTATGGCCTCCCCAACATCAACTAAATGGCAATGAAATACTCCTCATTGCCTGTATTTCCATAATTTGATGATTTGAGCAGGTTATGTGCATTAGCAGGATTTGGACGCGTGACAGTTTGCAATGCTTCCGTCAGGTGGTTTGTCACGTTTGTATCTGGAGTCACAGTGGGTGTTTTGTGAGCTCTGCAGGCAAGTTGGGCTGCCATTGTTATGTTAGGAGGAGCAATTTAAACGCTGTCATACAAATGGGAGCTATTCAACTGAAGACAACATTGGTATCACTATGTGCAGGTCCGGTGTTTATGAACACAGTGATGGTATGCATGGTAAGTATCTCCATATTTGAAAATACAGAGTGGGTATTCAGTGCAGTAAGTGGAAAGAGACTCAACACCAATGCAGTTGACCTGGAAAAAATGTTGTAGTGCTGAGTAATACTCAACAACAAGTCAATACTGTCTGTTTCGTGTCCTGTTCAAGCAACTACAGGGCCAGTAATGACACTTTCAGACGTAGTGAAGACTCTATACTATGGTAGTTGGCTACTGGACAGCAAAAAGAATACTCTACAAGGTCACAAGCAGTCTCTTGAAAGACACAGCAATGTGCATAGCTGGTATTGTACATTGCACAGTTCGAGTAACAGCTCATGTTGACTTTTAGCTAAACAGTAAGCTGGTACCATGGAATACATGGTCAGTTTGCTGGTTCTGCAGTTTGCAAAGCAAGTTTTGAGTAGCTGAACAACGTGAGAAATCTATCCCGCCATTGCCACCAGTTTAGTGGGTTCTGCCGTTCACATAACATAACCACAACTGTTCACTAATGGCTGAATACAAATATCCACCTTGTCTGCTGTCACAGCACCTCAGCCACCCTCTACAGGTTTGACAATCAGTATCTCCATTCACCAAAGTGGACTCTGGGCTGGTAAACTGTTATAGAGGAGTAACTTATCAACTCCAAAACTAGCAATAATAAATTTCAAGTCTATACATTTATCGTTTCATTCAATACCATTATAAGATCAATGGTAGCAGTAGCAACAAGTAGGAACAGAGTTTCACAAGTGGCAATCAATACAAGAAAGCTCTGCCTTTTATGGGTCAAATGACAGGAAGTTAACTGGAAATCATTGGTCTATTTAGCTAGTAGACCAATGATACAGTGGATGATATATAGGGAAATGGATGCAACTGATAGTTATATCTATAGTCCAATATAATAACATGCATAAGGTTAATTACAGATGGTACCAAGAAGTAGGGGGGCAGGCCCACTGAGTTGTTGTCCGGTACAACGCGCTGTTAGAGGAATATCAGTTCTTGGTTAATCCTTGCTCTTTGTACGGCCTTTGGTCCTGAAATACTGGAATCTGGAGCTACTTGGGGCATGGATAAGAGTTCCTATGTGTTTTAGGCTACTTTAAGTTCCTTTGGCTAAGGCAGCCGTCATGTTGTCAGCCATGGACACTTTTCCAGGGCCGGTACTTTGCCTGTATTTTGCCGATACCTTGCCGGTACTGGCATTTATGCTTTAGATTTGGTGGAAGCTCTACCGGCTCATTTTGTGACTTGAGGAAGTGCTAACTATGGGTCTGTCTGATGCAAAATGTCTAACAGAGGGTCATTTCTGGCTCACTGGCTATGACAGAGCTCTATCCCAATCCGCCACAATAGCTAATCATGTACATGGTTCTTATAATTAGCGTTAATTATGATCATTTTTTAATAGAAGATTAGTTCTTCAAGGGGTAAAATCATCATGAATCTCCAAGTGTTGTTGGATTTTGACATGACATTAGGATGATTAACGTATGTTAGTTTTATAAATGGGTGTTCCATGACCTACTTTGATGCAGCTGAAAATCAAATGGGTCCAATTATGCATTTGCATACAATGGCCAGTTGAAACTATTAAAGTTGATTGTTATCTGCAACATGATTCGTTGATGTTAAATGTAGTCATTCAACCGATAAATACCGCTGTGTTAATGGGAATGTAACCCAACGTCAATTAAGATGACCCAGAGAACACAACTCTGAACTGAACAACAGCCATGATGCTGAAGAAGTGAGGTGTCATTGACTGAAGATAAAGTAATTGTTGGAATTTGAGGGAAATAGTTTCATTTGGACTATTTAGAATATATGTCTGTAATTTGAGAACACGTTATGAGATTAGACCCCGCCATGCATTACAAAAGATGCAACTGAATGATGTAGCAGCAGTATTTTTTTCCCCCATTTGTGAGGCTAAGTGGTCTGCCAAAGAAGAATAACCGAAAACTACACACAAATATGAACGTACAGACAGACCCACTGACAGACTTTTTTCAATTTCGTACTAATAAATCACCATTAGTATTATATACAAACATAGGTTATATGAATTGCTTTATTTGAACATGTCAGTAAAACATTTTTATGAAGTATTTAGTATTAAGTTCTAGGACTTTTCAATATTATGGCTTTGTTTTTGCTTCTACGATTTCTTTTGTAAGTATTATTTAGCAAGTCCGTTTTAATCATTATTAATGCTATACCAGAAACATCTGGAGTAAATTTGTAGCAACTTTTTCCGTCTCAAATATATAAGATGTATATTAGCTTTGCTAATTAAGTAACGAGGTGCCTAAAATAGTTTTTAATAAAACCTTTATTCTAGGGATTCAGATATTGATCTTGAAACATTGAACATGAATGTCAGTTTGTGTGCAATAGCACCTTTTTCAAGAGTAAACAAAATAGTTGGCCCACGACAAGCGGATCCAAAAAATAAAAAAGTGTTACATATGTTACATAGTACATATATTTTGTAGTAAAACCTCCTCAAATCAACGAAGTGACGTACTGCAGTGTAATTCCACTAGAAAAAAAAGTTTATCAAGTGCAAAAGGCTAAAAATTATATTAAAACGATACGCACTAATACAGTATGTAAAAAAAATTAAAAGTTCGATAATTTATAGAAAAATGAGTTTTGCAGCTTTTCTGTTCTACATCTAGGCATCTGTGTAGACTGGTACACTCGTGTGACTCCCCCGCTCTTGCGTATTATGAGTTGATTCAGTGGGCGGCCATTTTTATTTCCCGTTTGTGAACGCCTGTGTCCAACAAAGTTGTCTAGGAGACCCTCGTTCTGCTCAAAGAAGCAAATATTTGTTGAAACTTTTCCTTTTTGCTCCATTTAACTTGTTGTTTCCTCGATCTTCTTCTTCAGCTACAATTGCTTTCATATGAGTCATCTCACCCGTGGAAGAGAAACCCAGCATAAGTTTTTTCACATGAAAACTACCGAGAGAAAGGAAGAATTTTATATAGTCCAATCACATAGCGTTTTAGGTCCGGTTTACACAGGTACGCTATGCGCACTTTGTACAAATGCGAACACTGAAGTTCCCCGCAAAAACGCAATCTGTTCAGATTGGTTTGCACCAATACCGGTCCCATTTTGTCTCAAAACTAAAATGGGTCCAAGGTGTTTTCGTACGGATATGAGACTAATACGCCAGACAAACAATCGTATGAACAGGCACTTTGGTGCGGACCAGTACCCAATAGTAGCTGTTACAAATATTTACCACGTTTCATAGCGTACTAGTGTAAACCGAGTATTAATGTATTCAGCGGCTCATCCCGGTGATAAAACTTATTAATTTGCTTATTTGCACCAAATTTGGTAAAAAATCTTTGTTCATTAGAATTCAGCAGGTTTATAGATCAGAAGTTGCCGTTCTTTGTTAACAAAATTATCATTCTCAAACAAGAGTGTACATAATTGGTTTGAGTTAAATAAATTAGTGACTGGAGAAGGACTGTTAATAGCTTTAGGAAGGGCTAGTTGTTGATACCAACTGTGTTGTAGGTCGGCATGATCCCGCTTAATTGTATCTTATCTATCTGCTCACTACATTCAATCAGCTTTAAATATTGCTAAATTTGATAGAATAATCATATTTTCAAACTGCTCTCGGGGCTGTTGTCTTTTTACCATCTTTGAAAACTTTGAATTAGTGCAGGAAATTTAATTGCACAAAAATCAATTTCACACTTTTCTAGATATTAAAAAGTAAACAAATCCTCCATTAAATGAAAATCGTTTCATTTTTGTTAGCAACAAACCAAATGTGCTCCTTTATATTTCAACAATTGACTTTATTGAATGAGGTCCACACACCTGACCAACTCTGAAGATTTCCTCTCAGAGAGAAACTCTCCCCATATTTTCAATGCTGTTACTTTAGGAGCTACAAGATTGAGTGTTGGCACATCTGTCTCATACACATACATGTGTGTGATGTGGTGTGTGCCAATCTCATCTAGTATCTCTTGGTCATTCTTGTATTTCCTGAAAATGCACTCCCCACTTCCAGGAATTCTACCCACTGCAGGCTGACCAGAGTGTCTCAACCAGATTCCTATCCAATAAAACAATGTATATACAATGTGAGTAACTACAACTTCCTGTATGTCATAATGTTACAATTTGTGTTACACAATAGTGACCATACAACAAAATATCATACTCGTATTGGCATATCGGTGAAATTTTTCAGTGAAACTTTAGTTCAAATATAGAGCTAATTTTTTCCTCGTCATTTTACTTCTAGTGACAGCTGACCTCATACAAACAAAATTATCCAATAATACTTTCAACAAGTTTAAAATGTTACTTGCACTCAATTAGTTTGTACTATAAACTTTCAAATATGTACATAAACAAACTGAGTCTCAATAATCCGTTATGGGTGGATCTCAGTAATGGTAATTAATAAACTACACACAAATAATTACACATAAACTGAGCTCAATTGTTATATAATATACCCTTTAATAACCAATATACTACTCATTAGTTATCTATACACAGAAATGGAGGAGTAACAAGTATTGGGATCAATCGTGTATCGGTAGCCAGTATCGCTGTACATTTTCACGCTTCTGTTCCCAGGCAAAACAAAACCATGTGTCTAGTGAGGAGAAGGCAAGGTATGAATATGGATTAATTTAAACAGAAAATTTACAATTATTAATTTTTTTTTAAAATTTTTGCAAACAAGCAGACAACAACAAAAATACAATAGTTCATTGAACAATATAAAATGTGAGCAGCTTTACACCACTAAAAAACTAAAAAACTGAAACTAGTGTTGGTATTTTGGACAGCGATTGCTTTAAAATACTTTAAGGCAGCCCATTGTGTGCAGGGATCTCTGTGAGGATCTTTTTAAAAGTAAGCCCATTATTTTTAGCTTTTGTGTTACTAAAAAACTTCCCACTTGCTCAATAATTGTTTGGTTTTACTCGCAGCAACTGTAAAGGGTCAATTTTTAAGCTGCAATTTATTTCTTTGGTTGGTGGAACAAAACTTGGACGTATTTAACAAGACAATCAAGTTGCGATCAACATATACAAATAACATGATGCACTTTACACAATGCCTAGTAAATAACTGATTGTATTTGGCAGCTGCAGTGACGGAAGCAACGTAGATAAATAAATATGATATCAATCAACATCAGTTACCAATGACCACACAGTATCTATCATCAAGCAGTTATAACTGTAATTGTAATAATGACAACCTGCGCTTTTAGTTGGCTTAGTAAAATGAATTTTCTCTTAACAGATAAATATTTTCATTGTTATAGAAAAACGTTAATAAGTAATATCAGCTGGACATTGTATCTAAACAATCGTTATTGGTATGAAACGAAATGAAACTATTTTCAACCAAACACTGACAGTAGGTTCAAAACTGATCATTTAGGATGACCCTATTGGCTGAAAAATACTTAATGAGGTGACAACTCCTCATCAGTCACTGACACAGGCAGACACTTGTTTTCGTAATCAGTTTTATACATGCGTCGCTGAGCTCTTGGAATATACTACATTAATTCAGGAGTTGTGTTCTTTTTGTAAAGTCTCACAATGCGTTTCTAGCTGTTTGAATAAAGCTAACCACTAAGTGTAACTTCGTACCTCCATATTTTTGCAATCATAGCGAACTTTGCTGTATTTGGTTTATACAAAAGAGCATCAGTAGTAATATATGAGCAGATCTCCCTACCAAGTGTTTTTTTGTGGATTACACCTAGGGGTGAAAGCAATGGGTCACGGCGTTGGATGGATTCGCCGAGTTTATATTGTATTTTATTTGAGGGGCATTTGAGTGGCATTTAAGTGGCATTTGAGTTTTGATTATTTTTTTACCTAATTTGAAGTAATATGATGTATAGATTTTGAATGTATGGTATTTAAGTTTTTGATATTTTTTTACATAACTCGAACTCATATAGTATTTTGAGAGAGAGGAGAGACGAGTTATATCTAGCTTGAATAAATACATTTATCACATAATAAGCAGGGGTAAACCTTCCCATATAATATAGCTAGGGTCAGTAAAGACTAAGTAATACAAAGCACCAGGTCTTGTAATGATAATCAATGCAAAGTCTTTTTCTTTACATTGCATCTTAAAAAATCCTCAAATTAGCTTCTATATGGTTAAAATTTACAGTATTTGGGAAATAATTGTAATAGAAAACATTATATCTATTAAAATTTACTGTAAGTTTTATGTAGTACAAAGTACTATAACCTTCATTTATTCACTTGAGACTACATATCATCAGCATTTTGAGATCAAGTCTATATATATATACGATGAATGATTTTTTGTATTATATATATATAGTTATAGTAACTATTCTAGAAAGAAGACTATTATTAAGGTTTTTATTTAAGCCAAAGTAGGTTCGGTAGATACTCCATCAGAACACAATCGTCTTTTAGCATAAAAATATGTGAGTCCTCGCTTCATTTGCTTGTATGTCAACATTTTTTTATCCTTTACTACAAATCCTCGATTTTTACCCATAAACGACTTTTTTGTGTTCAATACATTTAGATAACTGTCTTTGTTCAATTGATTAATTCGTTTGTTCAAACCTTTTGAGCTAAACTTGTTTCCTTTTTCTCCCCAGCAATAATAGGATTTAGAGTTAAGAGCAACAATTCCATCTCCGGTAAATTCCTCTTTAAACAATCCAGGTGTTCTTTTTCCATGTTTTAGTACTTTTTCACAACATTCTTGCATGCTCCATTCTAAACCCATTGTTTTGATTCTTGAAAATTCATCTCTATGTTTGTCACAGTATGGTCGTGGAAACCAATCACCATATTCATTGTAAAACTCTTTTTTCATACTTGGTTTTACCAGTGTTTCTAATGTTCCGCTCAACGCCATGTATGCGCTATCTGTATCCATTTCAACATATTGAAAATCACTTCTGTCAATATATCTATAAATAAAAAGATTGCTTCAATTATTTGGAAGTTTTACTTACTTATACATGATAATAGGAAGGAATTAGGTTTTACTTACTTATCCATAAAGTTGTAGTAAAACTGTAGCATTCTCAGTTTAGCATACTGTAGCACGGAGAAACCCAAGTGTACTGGAACATTCATAGTTAGCTGAAATGATGGTGATACTGATTAGCAAAGTAAACTTGTGGAATATAAATTTTGAATTGCAAAATAATTGTTTTAAAACTTACTAGCTGTTTACAGGTTACGATTTCATAAAAATCATCTGCTATCTCTTCCATGGAGATAAATTTGTTTCCTCTGATACGAAATGAAGCTTTTCTGGCGCCTTCGATGAACTTGATGGTGGTATGTTTTTCTTTATCAGTGATTGTTTTTCCATAAGCAGCATTTCCTACCAACTTGCTAGTAGTAGCGAGTAATTCTTGACTAGGGTCTGCATCTCCCATTCTCCTAGAGTCTGAAACCGATGTTCCAAAAGCTTCAAAAGCTTTTCTAGGAATATATTCTATTAGCTGATAAACTTTGGTGACTTTCAATCCTTGTTTCAAGTACCATTTCAACAAAGGACTCATTAGCAATATCTTATCTCCGTACATACTTCCAACTAATGAGCGTTGAGGAGTCTTTAAAAAACCTTCGGCTTCAGCAAAAACTTTCATTTCATCGCTCAAGTGTTCTCTGGTTAACATCAGATTTTTAAAAATCGGAGGCATTTCGGAGAACTTTTCTTCCTCTTCCTCAGGAACTTCGATGTCACATTCAACAAATCCGAAGAATTCTTCTGATTGAACTCTCTCCAACACTTCTTCTTGATTCAGCTTTTTTTCAAGTATTTTAGGGTAGAAAGAATTGTAAAACGTGTTGACAAATTTTTGTAAATTTGTATGAGTTTTTACACGCTTCATCCAGTCACACTCCCAAATCGAGATTACAGTGTAACCTAATGCTCGAAGATATTCTTCATTTTCCATCGTAGTTTTAAACAGATTTGCTTTTGATTTTCTTCCACTAGCTTGAAGCTCTTGCTCTTTAGCGTTGTTATAAGAGCAGTCGTGTCCATGCCAAAAACATCCGTGGAATTGAAAGACATGACGATTTTCAACACAGAATCCATCAACTGGTAATCCTCGCTGTCCGAGAGTAACTTCTCCTCCATTGAGCTGATGTCTGATATTGATTTTTTTTGAGAACATTTGGAACTGTAACCAGCTATGAGCTATCTCGCTAAATTTTACTGGTTCAGCGACAAAGGAGTTTTTGATTTTTCTTCTTCGAGGATAGCCAGTAGGCATTGATTGCATCATACACCATAAATAGAGCGCATTTGCATCAACTCCATAGATTCTATCACAAACCTTTGCCTCTTTTCCCAACCAATGTTCTCTAATTTTAGTTATACCTTTTTCGTGATATCTATGCATCACTAGACTTGGCCCACCAACTATGTTTTTCTTTATTAGAGGATAAAGTTCTGCATTGCAGTTGTCAAGCAGACAAATTGGGAGAGTCTGACGAAACGAGTTACCAAGTTCATCAAAATTCAAGTATGTAGTGAGGTATGGAGGGGGTGGTTGGGGAGCTTTGTTAAACATCCATCGAATCGCTAATCCTGGTAAAGATATACCATCTTTTAACATATCAATCCCATGCTCTCTGTAGATCGATCTTTGTCTTTCCAACGCTTGAACAAATGGTTTTACATCCAAGTTGTTGTACCATTTTAAAAAATCCCTCAATGTCTTCATGTCGTTATTTTTCCATGCTTCTTGACAAATTATGTACTCTTCTTCACTGATATTCTTTTGTTTTAAAGAACTGTAAAAAGCTTCTCTTGGAGGTAGATGTTCTTGATTAAGTTGTTCCAAGTCTTTCATCCATTCATAAGGAAAAAATCCTTTTCCGGCTTCACATTTGTATACTTTGAGATACATTTCATAGCTATATCCAGGAGCGATGAAGTTTGTACAATCTAAAAACAAAAAAGATCCTGTTCCGATAACAGGCATCTTGGTTCCTTTTTTTATAACAAAATCAAAATCTGTGTCGGAGACATCTTTCAATTTTTGAAGCAGTTTTCCTTTCATCACATTGACATCATAAGTCTGTGAATTGAAACCTAGAATAGGGAGTTTTTTCATATAGCTGTACAAATCATCCAGAACTTTTTCAGCTCCTGTTCTACGTCTGAAACGATTTTTTTCAAAATCACTACGAAACTTTTCTTCAGCTTCTTCCAGTCGTGTAATTCACCTTCTATCTGTTTTATGATTCGCGAAAATTGTTTTTCCAATCGGCTATATGATTCTTCACTAATATCATCCAAGTATTCAATGAACCTTCCAACGCATTCATCATCATCCCCTTTATTGACAATACAACACGGGTTGTTGAAGCCTGGTACGTTTGAACAAATTGAAATACTTAAAAGTTTATGCTCATTCGTGTAAATGGTTGTGTCTGTATCTCGATCTTTTTCGCAATTAGGTAACAAACACTCTACGTCGAATGTTGCAAAAAATGGATAGTATCTCAAGGAATCATCTGACCCGATATCTATCCCGAATTGAACCTTCAGTGTGTCGAATATTGTAGCAGTAGGACTGTATTGCCCTCCAGAAAACTGCATAGTTGTTGCCTCTGAGATTGAACATCTGTGTCTTTTCAGATTCCCCAATCTGTCATAACAAGTAGAACAGGTTGGACATCTGTAGGCTTTGACATATCCTTCCAAGTTTGTAATAAGACTGAAGTGATTGATATAAAGATCCAAATATAGATTCTCCTTATAACTGGAGTTTGAATTCCAAATAACTGTTGAAGTCATATCATCATTTAAAGAAAACACTTTTATCTTCAGATGAAATGCTCGCTCCAAAAGCAATAAATCAGCTTCTGCCACTCCTTTCCCATCACACCTTTTACCACTATCACCATAGATGAAACTATGATATTGTTGTTACTACTCCTTCACCTCCTTAATTATCGGATCTTTTGCAATTCCACCGTTTTTTTGTAGTTCTTTGTGTAATGCTAGACATCTAAAAAAACAAAGATTGTCGGTAATTCGTTTTCCTTTTGTGTTTTTTAACATGGTTCGTATGTGTCTGTTGTTAATGAGGTGAGAGGGTAAATGCTCTGGTGGTGATCCAACTTTTCCCATTCCGAGTAGTTTGTAGAAATAAAACGAAATGTTTGTGATTAACATCAATCTCCAAGTCGTATTTGGTCTCCGTCTCAAGCTATTTGTACGATGATCAGTCTCCATAACATCAACAAAGAAGTCATCAAGATCTCCTTCAGTTTCAATCAGTTTAGCTTTTGGATATACAGTAGCATTGTTTGATGATGAGTGAAAGTATCGGAGTTCACCATCATTTTTATTTTCTAGTATACAACCTATGCTACAGTTGACTTTTGCTCTCGAGCTCAATTGTCTCCAAGCTTTTTTTAGCAATTCTAACACTCTTGAATCATGATAGTCATTTTGGTAGGTATCAGCTTGGTCTCTTGGAATCCCATCCCAAAGTCTTACATTTAAAAGTTCTATGACTTTTCCAGCTCTATGTTTCGTTTTCATAGCTCCCCAATATCTAGCTATCAAATCATCCCATTCTTCATCTTGAAAAGTTGGAGCTGTGCTATCATCAACAATACCTAGGGTTGATGCACGGGTAGGTCTTTCAAAATTTAAATCTTCCATTTCTTCTTCTTCTTGTTCTTCCTCTTGTGCTTCTTCCTCTTCTTCTTCTTCTTCTTCTTCTTCTTCTTCTTCTTCTTCTTCTTCTTCTTCTTCTTCTTCTTCTTCTTCTTCTTCATCATCTTCTTCTTCTTCTTCTTCTTCTTCATTTTCTATCATTGGATCATTCTCATTTTCTTCAACTATCTCCTCCACAACCGGCTCTATATCTTGAGCTATTATGCTAGTCTTTGGTGGTGAAGGCTCAGCACCAAATCCTATTTGATTGATTGTTTCATCGGGTAAACGAAAACAAATGAGATTTTCTTCTAACCATTTCCAATTAGGGGAAATTTCAGGGTTTTTTTCTTCTACATTCTCCTCCCGATAATTTAAACTTTGCCTACAATAGAAATGTTAACGCATAATAGTTGTTCTATAAAACATTCACATACATTTTGTATGAAATGTAACAGAAGAAAAAATGACTTAAACACCATTATCAATTAATTTTTAAAACGGAATTAGGAAAAAAGGCTAAAACATTATTATTAGTTAGGTTTTTAAAAACTTACTGTGTACTATGACATGAATTCCCAACTCCCTCTTTTACATTAATTCTCTGATATTCTGAGTCCTGTCTAAAATAAAGAGATAACGCATTATTTTTGCTGATTCATGAGATGACTATAAAAAAACAGCAAACAAAATTACTCTACTAACGTTATTAATTTATGATTTTAAAAACTTACTGCTTATCAAAGGCTATTGTATTTTCAGTAGTTGATGAAACTTGAAAAGTTGAAGGTTTGTCTTGAAAAGCATTTTCAAGTTTCATCTCCATTTCATTTTCATATTCAGCATTGCATTCATCATTCATGTATTCATTATCAGAGTTTGAAAAACTGATATCATTTTGATTTTTCATGAGCCATTCCCATTCCTTATGTATGTCTACATCAGTATCATCCTCTTCTGTTTCCATAGCACTATAATAACAATAAAATCATTACTTTTTAATACAAGTGACAATAGCACATAAAAAGGTAAGTTAAATGTCTCAGCTAATAAATTTTACCTTGTGAATAAAACTCCTAGTAGTCAGTTGGTATATTATATAGTAGATGTTGAGGCTTCAGTTACTGTTGTTAGAACGAGTGATTTATTGTGTGAAAGCATTACTTTTTAAGTAGACAAAAAATTAAGTGAGATCATTAAGTCAGATAATTAAGTCTTAAGTTCAATGAAAATTTTCAAATTCACACAGAAAAACTTTTAATAGTCAGTGGATGTAGTAGTAGATGTTGCTCCTCCGATCACTGTTGTAGAACTGGATGCTTTCTGTGTGAAAACAGTGGCTCTTAAATAAGTAAAGTTGCACTGGTTGAACTCTATGAATACCAACCTTCTTTATAATATAACTATGAATCAGAATTTTGTCCACGCGAAAACCAATGCTTTCGCGGGAATAAATAATTTATTTTCACACGAATGGAAACTGTTGTTTTCGCGGGAATAAATACTTTGTTTTCACGCGAATGGAAACCGTTGTTTTCGCGGGAATAAATAATTTATTTTCACGCAAATAGAAACTGTTGCTTTCGCGGGAATACAAATTTTATTTTCATGCGGATACAAACCAATGCTTTCGCGGGAATAAATACTTTATTTTCACACGAAGGGAAACCGTTGCTTTCGCGGGAATGAATAATTTATTTTCACGCGAATAGAAACTGTTGCTTTCGCGGGAATACAAATTTTATTTTCACGCGGATACAAACCAATGCTTTCGCGGGAATAAATACTTTATTTTCACGCGAATGGAAACCGTTGCTTTCGCGGGAATAAATAATTTATTTTCACGCCAAAGCATTGGTTTGTATTCGCGTGAAAATAAAATTTGTATTCCCGCTAAAGCAACAGTTTCTATTCCCGTGAAAATAAATTATTTATTCCCGCGAAAGCATTGGATTGTATCCGCGTGAAAATAAAATTTGTATTCCCGCAAAAGCAACAGTTTCTATTCGCGTGAAAATAAATTATTTATTCCCGCAAAAACATTGGTTTTCGCGTGGACAAAATTCTGATTCATAGTTATATTATAAAGAAGGTTGGTATTCATAGAGTTCAACCAGTGCAACTTTAGCTATTTAAGAGCCACTGTTTTCACACAGAAAGCATCCAGTTCTACAACAGTGAGCGGAGAAGTAACATCTACTACACTTTCCATTGCAACTACTAGAAACTTTCTCTTTATAAAAGGTAAAATTTAAAAAATTTATTATTTCCTACCTAGCAAAGATCAAAATTAGTTTAGCTATAATGTAAAGTAAGAAATAAATAATCTTTTAGTTCCACATGAAAAGCTGAAGTATATGTTATTTCTTTTTTTAGAATACTATGGAGGATTTTTCTGCTTCTTACACGGATTTAAAGCCAGTCGAAAACAAACAAAAGACATTCAAAACACCCTCCAAAAGAAAAAACTCTAACTCTGTCACAAAAGAAGCAACAATAAAGAGATGAGCTCTTCCAAAACTGGTTTTACCCACAACATCAAACAATATGGAACAAAAAGAATTGCTCACTGATGCTGACAGAGCTCTCAAGATGGCCAAATCTCTCCAAAAATGGATGGCATGTGATTTGAAAAAGATTGGAGGGTTTCTTACACTAGCATCACTTCCTGTTCCATCAGTTTTGCAAATCGTTTCTATTGAACAGAGTGCTGGCGCATACGGAATTTACTACATTCTCACTTATCTTGATAATTCAACTGGAGCGAATTTTCAGAAAGTTGTTTGCCCAAGTAGAGTAGTTGAAAGCTTCAATGTTGATAACTACCCATTACCTTTCAACATTTTGTACTTGGGTGAGATGGAAAACTCAAAAAAACCAGAGACTACTTACTACAATGTCAAACGTATCAGCACAAAACGCTTAACCACAATGGAAGCTACTGCTGAAGCTGAAAAACTGAGAAAAATGAGTGAAGAAGAACTCAAACTCGCTTACGACATCGAGTATCTCAGCAATTTCAAAGATTGTTCCATTTTTGCTTACATCGAAGTTGTAGAAACATTCATTCCTTTCCGATTCAATGGAGAAGAATCCATTGTAAATTGCATTCGCTATGTCGCTGAAAAGAATGGAAAAAGAGAGACGAGAACGCTTTTACTACCGATCAGATACAACGAGGAAGCTAAAAGATGTGCACCTGGTGTGATGATTTACAAAGGAAAAAAACAGAGTAAGAATGGAAATCCTATTCCATACCACAATGTTGTCTTCATTTCTTCAACCAACGCTAGTGATTGGGAGCAATATTGCACACAAACAAATTCCAATGAGGTGCTAACAAAAACGAATAATGAGGATGAAGTTCTTAAGGAATTCCTAGAAAACGAATTACAAGATTTTGATGAACAGCTTGGTGTTGATGGTATGTAAACTCAATATCAAATGCTGACAACAGGTAGTCTCAAGCGGATAATGAATGTATAAAAAAAGCCTGTGTATTGATTGACATTACAAGTTGTACTGTTTTGTATTACTTACTATTTACCGACTCTACCTATATTATATGGAGAGATGTTCCCTACTTATTATACAATAAGTGTATATAATCATATAATGATTCATAGAAAAGTCTAAAGGTTCTCAAGTGATTAACTCACCAAAAGTTCCGGTTTGCAAAATATTTGAAGATCTTCCTATCCCAAGCATTATACGAGTGACTGTACTTTTTTATCCAGTTGAAATAGCTAAAAAATTCAGTTACTTAGTATTTACTGACTCTAGCTATATTATATGAGATTTTCCCTACTTATTACACAATAAATGTATATATTGACATATTGTTTCATTTTTAATCACTGTATTGATTCATTGTAGATATATTTCCTCTCTCTCCTCTCTCTCAAGATATCATATGAGTCGGGATTACAAAAAATTATCAAACCTTAATTGTCTCACATTCAAAATCTAGACACCCTATGAGTTATAATTATGTATACAATTATGTAAAAAATTATCATAACTTAAATGCCCTACATTCAGAATCTATATACCATATAAGTTCAAATTAAGTAAAAAAATAATCAAAACTCAAATGCCACTTAAATGCCACTCAAATGCCCCTCAAATAAAATACAATATGAACTCGGCGAATCCATCCAACGCCGTAACCCATTGCATAACCCCAGATTTTAACCCCACAAAAAAACACTTGGTAGGGAGATCTGCTCATATATTACTACTAGCATCAAATTAAGTATTTCTGATCTTCCAGCATGTTTGTTCAATTTTTTGTTGAGTCAAAGTTGAAACGATCCATACACAAACACCTTTTCATTGCATTTGCAAGTCACATTGTGGTTTATAAATTTCAGACAAGTTTTTAGTATGTTGTAGTCCTGTATGTTCATGAGTAGCAAATTATCATATTGACATTTCAATTTTCCGACACTTCAATGAAGATTATTCTAAACGGGAGCCGACGAAATCCTTCATCTAGAGATTCTGTGGATTTCTGTCATAGGATTTTGTAGAGAAGATGGTTGATAGGACAGATGGTTACAACAGCTGTCTCTACATTGAAGCCCAAAGCATTTTTCTACTTCGCATGACTTCTCTATTTGCAGTTTTTATGTACGGAAATGAGTTCTGACATAACAAAAAATTATCTCATAATTGCGTTACGTGATGCTCTGTATTTTCTTGAAATGAAACTTTTCCTTGCTTCAGTTCCTTTTTTGAGGCAAAATTTTCTACGATGGTCAAAAGAAAACTTATCGTCAATTATACTTTTGATACAAATAGTCGTTTTTATAATTTTGTTGAGTTTTCTGCTTCAAAATTGTGTAGTTTGAGGAAAAGGTTATTGCAAGTACTTTCATGTACCCAAAAAATTGCTTAATGAATGGTTACTGTTTGTTCATTTCGATTTCTATAAGTTGTACAACAAAATTGTGCATTTCATTGGCGAGAATGATTCTTGGTGCAAAATTCACAGGAAATGACAACTTCTTTTTCAGGCTTTCAAGCAAAACTGAAAACTTTGTCTATTATGTTTTTATTTAACATGCTTTATATCTGTATGGCTATATAGTCGCCACTGGTATGTTTTTTATCCTGTCTGTAATCTAGACAGGAAGTAAAAATCCTAATCATTGGTCTTCCTATAAAAAACTGTATATGCTACAAGCTTTTTTGTGTCATTTTGTAGTGCTTCTTAACCATATGTTAAAGATATATTAGTATACAAATAAACTTCTACAACACTTTAAAATGAAACATAAATCTGATGTTAATGCCCTCTGTAACAAAAAATTTTTATGAAAATGTTTGGGAAACTTTAAATAGTAAAAAAACGTGAAGAAAACTTCATGGAGATGGCAATATTTGGACATTAAACAGCAATAAAGCATTACTTACTGATGTTTTATTAACGCGAAAGCAAAATATTTTATTGATGTTTGAAACCAACCAACGATAAACGTTTTGAGATGGGCATAAGAAAAAGTAAAATCAACGACAATAACCAGTTAAACAGTGTCTGTTTTTTTAACAAAGTTAGAAGAAAAATAAATTTTTAACTAAATTATCTTTGCCACAGGTATTTCAGTTGTTTTTTTAGCTAAAAAAATATTAATTCAAGGCAATTTTGATAACAATAACAGGAAGTTGAATTGTATACACTTTTTAAAATAATGGTTTATGTTGTTTTACAAAGTTTAATTCACCGGTTTAGGAAATACTATTGTTGGACAATTATTGCCAGCAAAACCCAATCCTGAATTGGAACAAATAACTATTTATTTTGTACATTTATTTCATAGAAACATGGTTCACTAGTTTAAACTTAACAGGTTTCAAAAAACCTTTGTTTCCAATTATCACAATGTTTTACCTGACTTCTTGCCGTTGCCATGTTATTTCTATGTTATATATATACTTACCTCTACGAGAGCTAATAACGGGGGACTTTTTAGTTGACTTCTTACTTTCATTACCACCCATCGTGTACAAAACCTTTGAGCTGGTTACTTGAATGGTAGATTACTTAACCCTACTTGACATTGCCATCTGCATATCTACATGAATCTACAAACAAACAAATCACATGGTTTTCTTTTTCTTGGACAAGTTATCTCTCAAGCCAACTATTATGATATAAAATTTGTTTTGCGTTGGGCTAGTTTCTAATAACAGCAGCGTGTGTAACTTTAATGGGAGGTAGTAAGAGGAGTGAGCAAGAGATTAGTTCGCCAGAAGGTAGTAATAGCAAATAACTACTCTGCGTTGACCCAGCCATAACAAATACTCTGTTGTATGTTTAAGTTGTTGATAGCATTGCCAAAGTAGCAGTTTTAAACTAAAGAAAAGATAAACTGAGAGTAGTAATATATGAACAGATCTCCCTACCAAGTGTTTTTTTGTGGGGTTAAAATCTGGGGTTATGCAATGGGTTACGGCGTTGGATGGATTCGCCGAGTTCATATTGTATTTTATTTGAGGGGCATTTGAGTGGCATTTAAGTGGCATTTGAGTTTTGATTATTTTTTTACTTAATTTGAACTTATATGGTATATAGATTCTGAATGTATGGCATTTAAGTTGTGATAATTTTTTACATAATTGTATACATAATTATAACTCATAGGGTGTCTAGATTTTGAATGTGAGGCAATTAAGGTTTGATAATTTTTTGTAATCCCGACTCATATGATATCTTGAGAGAGAGGAGAGAGAGGAAATATATCTACAATGAATCAATACAGTGATTAAAAATGAAACAATATGTGAATATTTACATTTATTGTGTAATAAGTAGGGAAAATCTCATATAATATAGCTAGAGTCAGTAAATACTAAGTAACTGAAGTTTTTAGCTATTTCAACTGGATAAAAAAGTACAGTCACTCGTATAATGCTTGGGATAGGAAGATCTTCAAATATTTTGCAAACCGGAACTTTTGGTGAGTTAATCACTTGAGAACCTTTAGACTTTTCTATGAATCATTATATGATTATATACACTTATTGTATAATAAGTAGGGAAAATCTCTCCATATAATATAGTTAGAGTTGGTAAATAGTAAGTAATACAAAACAGTACAACTTGTAATGTCAATCAATACACAGGCTTTTTTTATGCATTCATTATCCGCTTGAGACTACCTGTTGTCAGCATTTGATATTGAGTTTACATACCATCAACACCAAGCTGTTCATCAAAATCTTGTAATTCGTTTTCTAGGAGTTCCTTAAGAACTTCATCCTCATTATTCGTTTTTGTTAGCACCTCATTGGAATTTGTTTGTGTGCAATATTGCTCCCAATCACTAGCGTTGGTTGAAGAAATGAAGACAACATTGTGGTATGAAATAGGATTTCCATTCTTACTCTGTTTTCTTCCTTTGTAAATCATCACACCAGGTGCACATCTTTTAGCTTCCTCGTTGTATCTGATCGGTAGTAAAAGCGTTCTCGTCTCTCTTTTTCCATTCTTTTCAGCGACATAGCGAATGCAATTTACAATGGATTCTTCTCCATTGAATCGGAAAGGAATGAATGTTTCTACAACTTCGATGTAAGCAAAAATGGAACAATCTTTGAAATTGCTGAGATACTCGAGGTCGTAAGCGAGTTTGAGTTCTTCTTCACTCATTTTTCTCAGTTTTTCAGCTTCAGCAGTAGCTTCCATTGTGGTTAAGCGTTTTGTGCTGATACGTTTGACATTGTAGTAAGTAGTCTCTGGTTTTTTTGAGTTTTCCATCTCACCCAAGTACAAAATGTTGAAAGGTAATGGGTAGTTATCAACATTGAAGCTTTCAACTACTCTACTTGGGCAAACAACTTTCTGAAAATTCGCTCCAGTTGTATTATCAAGATAAGTGAGAATGTAGTAATTTCCGTATGCACCAGTACTCTGTTCAATAGGAACGATTAGCAAAACTGATGGAACAGGAAGTGGTGCTAGTGTAAGAAACCCTCCAATCAGTTTCAAATCACATGCCTTCCATTTTTGGAGAGATTTGGCCATCTTGAGAGCTCTGTCAGCATCAGTGAGCAATTCTTTTTGTTCCATATTGTTTGATGTTGTGGGTAAAACCAGTTTTGGAAGAGCTCGTCTCTTTATTGTTGCTTCTTTTGTGACAGAGTTAGAGTTTTTTCTTTTGGAGGGTGTTTTGAATGTTTTTTGTTTGTTTTCGACTGGCTTTAAATCCCTGTAAGAAGCAGAAAAACCCTCCATAGTATTCTAAAAAAAGAAATAATATATAATTCAGCTTTTCATGTGGAACTAAAAGATTATTTATTTCATACTTTACATTATAGCTAAACTAATTTTGATCTTTGCTAGGTACAGAATAAAAACTTTTTTAAATTTTACCTTTCATAAAGAGAAAGTTTCTAGTAGTTGCAATGGAAAGTGTAGTAGATGTTACTTCTCCGCTCACTGTTGTAGAACTGGATGCTTTCTGTGTGAAAACAGTGGCTCTTAAATAGCTAAAGTTGCACTGGTTGAACTCTATGAATACCAACTCTCTTTATAATATAACTATGAATCAGAATTTTGTCCACGCGAAAACCAATGTTTTCGTGGGTATAAATAATTTACTTTCACGCGAATAGAAACTGTTGCTTTCGCGGGAATACAAATTTTATTTTCACGCGGATACAATCCAATGCTTTCGCGGGAATACAGAATTTATTTTCACGCGAATAGAAACTGTTGCTTTCGCAGGAATACAAATTTTATTTTCACGCAGATACAAACCAATGTTTTCGCGGGAATAAATAATTTATTTTCATGCGAATAGAAACCGTTGCTTTCGTGGGAATAAATAATTTATTTTCACGCGAATAGAAACTGTTGCTTTCGCGGGAATACAAATTTTATTTTCACACGGATACAAACCAATGCTTTCGCGGGAATAAATACTTTTTTGTCACGCGAAGGGAAACCGTTGCTTTCGCGGGAATAAATAATTTATTTTCATGCGAATAGAAACTGTTGCTTTCGCGGGAATACAAATTTTATTTTCACGCGAATACAAACCAATGCTTTGGCGTGAAAACAAATTAATTATTCCCGCAAAAGCAACGGTTTCCATTCGCGTGAAAATAAAGTATTTATTCCCGCGAAAGCATTGGTTTGTATCCGCGTGAAAATAAAATTTGTATTCCCGCGAAAGCAACAGTTTCTATTCGCGTGAAAATAAATTATTTATTCCCGCGAAAGCAACGGTTTCCCTTCGTGTGAAAATAAAGTATTTATTCCTGCGAAAGCATTGGTTTGTATCCGAGTGAAAATAAAATTTGTATTCCCGCAAAAGCAACAGTTTCTATTCGCGTGAAAATAAATTATTTATTCCCGCGAAAACAACGGTTTCCATTCGCGTGAAAACAAAGTATTTATTCCCGCGAAAACAACAGTTTCAATTCGTGTGAAAATAAATTGTTTATTCCCGCGAAAGCATTGGTTTGTATCCGCGTGAAAATAAAATTTGTATTCCCGCGAAAGCAACAGTTTTTATTCACGTGAAAATAAATTATTTATTCCCGCGAAAGCAACGGTTTCCCTTCGCGTGAAAATAAAGTATTTATTCCCGCGAAAGCATTGGTTTGTATCCGTGTGAAAATAAAATTTGTATTCCCGCGAAAGCAACAGTTTCCATTCGCGTGAAAATAAATTATTTATTCCCGCGAAGACAACGGTTTCCATTCGCGTGAAAACAAAGTATTTATTCCCGCGAAAGCAACGGTTTCCATTCGCGTGAAAATAAATTATTTATTCCCGCGAAAGCATTGGTTTTCGCGTGGACAAAATTCTGATTCATAGTTATCTTATAAAGAAGGTTGGTATTCATAGAGTTCAACCCGTGCATTTTTACCTATTTAAGAGCCACTGTTTTCACACAGAAAGCATCCAGTTCTACAACAGTGATCGGAGGAGCAACATCTACTAATACATCCACTGACTATTAAAAGTTTTTCTGTGTGAATTTGAAAATTTTCATTGAGCTTAAGACTTAATTATCTGACTTAATTATCTCACTTAATTTTTTGTCTACTTAAAAAGTAATGCTTTCTCACAATAAATCACTCGTTCTAACAACAGTAACTGAAGCCTCATCATCTACTATATAATATATCAACTGACTACTAGGAGTTTTATTCACAAGGTAAAATTTATTAGCTGAGACATTTAACTTACCTTTTTATGTGCTATTTTCACTTGTATTAAAAAGTAATGATTTTATTGTTATTATAGTGCTATGGAAACAGAAGAGGATGATACTGATGTAGACATACATAAGGAATGGGAATGGCTCATGAAAAATCAAAATGATATCAGTTTTTCAGACGCTGATAATGAATACATGAATGATGAATGCAATGGTGAATATGAAAATGAAATGGAGATGGAACTTGAAAATGCTTTTCAAGACAAACCTTGGACTTTTCAAGTTTCAGCAACTACTGAAAATACAATAGCCTTTGATAAGCAGTAAATTTTTAAAATCATAAATTAATAACGTTAGTAGAGTAATTTTGTTTGCTGTTTTTTTATAGTCATCTCATGAATCAGCAAAAATAATGCGTTATCTCTTTATTGTAGACAGGACTCAGAGTATCAGAGAATTAATGTAAAAGAGGGAGTTGGGAATTCATGTCATAGTACACAGTAAGTTTTTAAAAACCTAACTAATAATAATGTTTGAGCCTTTTTTCCTAATTCCGTTTTAAAAATTAATTGATAATGTTGTTTAAGTCATTTTTTCTTCTGTTACATTTCATACAAAATGTATGTGAATGTTTTATAGAACAACTATTATGCGTTAACATTTCTATTGTAGACAAAGTTTAAATTATCGGGAGGAGAATGTAGAAGAAAAAAACCCTGAAATTTCCCCTAATTGGAAATGGTTAGAAGAAAATCTCATTTGTTTTCGTTTACCCGATGACACAATCAATCAAATAGGATTTGGTGCTGAGCCTTCACCACCAAAGACTAGCATAATAGCTCAAGATATAGAGCCGGTTGTGGAGGAGATAGTTGAAGAAAATGAGAATGATCCAATGATAGAAAATGAAGAAGAAAAGAAGAAGAAGAAGAAGAAGAAGAAGAAGAAGAAGAAGAAGAAGAAGAAGAAGAAGAAGAAGAGGAAGAAGAAGAAGCACAAGAGGAAGAACAAGAAGAAGAAGAAATGGAAGATTTAAATTTTGAAAGACCTACCCGAGCATCAACCCTAGGTATTGTTGATGATAGCACAGCTCCAACTTTTCAAGATGAAGAATGGGATGATTTGATAGCTAGATATTGGGGAGCTATGAAAACGAAACATAGAGCTGGAAAAGTCATAGAACTTTTAAATGTAAGACTTTGGGATGGGATTCCAAGAGACCAAGCTGATACCTACCAAAATGACTATCATGATTCAAGAGTGTTAGAATGCTAAAAAAAGTTTGGAGACAATTGAGCTCGAGAGCAACATTCAACTGTAGCATAGGTTGTATACTAGAAAATAAAAATGATGGTGAACTCCGATACTTTCACTCATCATCAAACAATGCTACCATATATCCAAAAGCTAAACTGATTGAAACTGATGGAGATCTTGATGACTTCTTTGTTGATGTTATGGAGACTGATCATCGTACAAATAGCTTGAGACGGAGACCAAATACGATTTGGAGATTGATGTTAATCACAAACATTTTGTTTTATTTCTACAAACTACTCGGAATGGGAAAAGTTGGATCACCACCAGAGCATTTACCCTCTCACCTCATTAACAACAGACACATACGAACCATGTTAAAAAACACAAAAGGAAAACGAATTACCGACAATCTTTGTTTTTTTAGATGTCTAGCATTACACAAAGAACTACAAAAAAATGGTGGAATTGCAAAAGATCCGATAATTAAGGAGGTGAAGGAGTAGTAACAACAATATCATAGTTTCATCTATGGTGATAGTGGTAAAAGGTGTGATGGGAAAGGAGTGACAGAAGCTGATTTATTGCTTTTGGAGCGAGCATTTCAACTGAAGATAAAAGTGTTTTCTTTAAATGATGATATTACTTCAACAGTTATTTGGAATTCAAACTCCAGTTATAAGGAGAATCTATATTTGGATCTTTATATCAATCACTTCAGTCTTATTACAAACTTGGAAGGATATGTCAAAGCCTACAGATGTCCAACCTGTTCTACCTGTTATGACAGATTGGGGAATCTGAAAAGACACAGATGTTCAATCTTAGAGGCAACAACTATGTAGTTTTTTGGAGGGCAATACAGTCCTACTGCTACAATATTCGACAAACTGAAGGTTCAATTCGGGATAGATATCGGGTCAGATGATTCCTTGAGATACTATCCATTTTTTGCAACATTCGACATGGAGTGTTTGTTACCTAATTGCGAAAAAGATCGAGATACAGACACAAAAGTTTATGCTCATTCGTGTAAATGTTTTTGGCATGGACACGACTGCTCTTATAACAACGCTAAAGAGCAAGAGCTTCAAGCTAGTGGAAGAAAATCAAAAGCAAATCTGTTTAAAACTACGATGGAAAATGAAGAATATCTTCGAGCATTAGGTTACACTGTAATCTCGATTTGGGAGTGTGACTGGATGAAGCGTGTAAAAACTCATACAAATTTACAAAAATTTGTCAACACGTTTTACAATTCTTTCTACCCTAAAATACTTGAAAAAAAGCTGAATCAAGAAGAAGTGTTGGAGAGAGTTCAATCAGAAGAATTCTTCTGATTTGTTGAATGTGACATCGAAGTTCCTGAGGAAGAGGAAGAAAAGTTCTCCGAAATGCCTCCGATTTTTAAAAATACGAGGTTAACCAGAGAACACTTGAGCGATGAAATGAAAGTCTTTGCTGAAGCCGAAGGTTTTTTAAAGACTCCTCAACGCTCATTAGTTGGAAGTATGTACGGAGATAAGATATTGCTAATGAGTCCTTTGTTGAAATGGTACTTGAAACAAAGATTGAAAGTCACCAAAGTTTATCAGCTAATAGAATATATTCCTAGAAAAGCTTTTGAAGCTTTTGGAACATCGGTTTCAGACGCTAGGAAAATGGGAGATGCAGACCCTAGTCAAGAATTACTCGCTACTACTAGCAAGTTGGTAGGAAATGCTGCTTATGGAAAAACAATCACTGATAAAGAAAAACATACCACCATCAAGTTCATCGAAGGCGCCAGAAAAGCTTCATTTCGTATCAGAGGAAACAAATTTATCTCCATGGAAGAGATAGCAGATGATTTTTATGAAATCGTAACCTGTAAACAGCTAGTAAGTTTTAAAACAATTTTTTTTGCAATTCAAAATTTATATTCCACAAGTTTACTTTGCTAATCAGTATCACCATCATTTCAGCTAACTATGAATGTTCCAGTACACTTGGGTTTCTCCGTGCTACAGTATGCTAAACTGAGAATGCTACAGTTTTACTACGACTTTATGGATAAGTAAGTAAAACCTAATTCATTACTATTATCATGTATAAGTAAGTAAAACTTCCAAATAATTTAAGCGATCTTTTTATTTATAGATATATTGACAGAAGTGATTTTCAATATGTTGAAATGGATACAGATAGCGCATACATGGCGTTGAGCGGAACATTAGAAACACTGGTAAAACCAAGTATGAAAAAAGAGTTTTACAATGAATATGGTGATTGGCTTCCACGACCATACTGTGACAAACATAGAGATGAATTTTTAAGAATCAAAACAATGGGTTTAGAATGGAGAATGCAAGAATGTTGTGAAAAAGTACTAAAACATGGAAAAAGAACACCTGGATTGTTTAAAGAGGAATTTACCGGAGATGGAATTGTTGCTCTTAACTCTAAATCCTATTATTGCTGGGGAGAAAAAGGAAACAAGTTTAGCTCAAAAGGTTTGAACAAACGAATTAATCAATTGAACAAAGACAGTTATCTAAATGTATTGAACACAAAAAAGTCGTTTATGGGTAAAAATCGAGGACTTGTAGTAAAGGATAAAAAAATGTTGACATACAAGCAAATAAAGCGAGGACTCACATATTTTTATGCTAAAAGACGAGTGTGTTCTGATGGAGTATCTACCGAACCTACTTTGGCTTAAATAAAAACCTTCATAATAGTCTTCTTTTTAGAATAGTTACTATAACTATATATATATATAATACAAAAAATCATTCATCGTATATATATATATATAGACTTGATCTCAAAATGCTGATGATATGTAGTCTCAAGTGAATAAATGAAGGTTATAGTACTTTGTACTACATAAAACTTACAGTAAATTTTAATAGATATGATGTTTTCTATTACAATTATTTCCCAAATACTGTAAATTTTAACCATATAGAAGCTAATTTGAGGATTTTTTAAGATGCAATGTAAAGAAAAAGACTTTGCATTGATTATCATTACAAGACCTGGTGCTTTGTATTACTTAGTCTTTACTGACCCTAGCTATATTATATGGGAAGGTTTACCCCTGCTTATTATGTAATAAATGTATTTATTCAAGCTAGATATAACTCCTCTCTCCTCTCTCTCAAAATACTATATGAGTTCGAGTTATGTAAAAAATTATCAAAAACTTAAATACCATACATTCAAAATCTATACATCATATAAGTTCAAATTAGGTAAAAAAATAATCAAAACTCAAATGCCACTTAAATGCCACTCAAATGCCCCTCAAATAAAATACAATATAAACTCGGCAAATCCATCCAACGCCGTAACCCATTGCATAACCCCTAGGTGTAATCCACAAAAAACACTTGGTAGGGAGATCTGCTCATATATTACTACTACTGAGCGTTTACTGGAGAGCCATATAAAAATTTAGGAGGTATTTCCGGTGGTAAGCGTGCCCTTTTAATATATTTTGTATGTGAGATGCAGTTTTACAGATATATACCCAATATGCAGCTCATTCAGACTACTAAGTAAAACTATGGCATGTAACACATTTTATCTTTTTTGGTCTGGAACTAAATCTTCATTACCAGATAGCATGTTTTAGCTTGAGCAGGACTTTGGTAAAACAATGAAGTCAGTGTCTTCTTTACATCTAACTAGTTTATGTTGCCGACTTTGAAAGTCTAAAAACTTTCTGAAGTATTCAACTTACTTGGTCATTTGCACAAAAACTACAAATAATGTTTGTGCACAACTAGGTAAAGGTTGTTTGATCTATGGGTTGGCCCTTGTGCATCTCACAATATACAGTTTTCTATTTCTAATTGTACTTAACTGTTTTTTTTTAAGTCCATGTGCTTAATCGGCGGCTACAGCTAAGTTAATTCAATGAACACTGCTGATTATTGAGACTTGTAAAAACTTGGCACAGTTTCTGCAAATGAAAATCTAGCATGGGATGTAACTGGAAAAACAAACAACTTATTAAATGGTCCCCTGTTACAATAACTATGCGTATGCAACCTGGAGAGTAAAAACACAATAGTTCAAATGTTAAAGCTATCCTTTGGCAGATGCACTCAATGTGTATAGATCTTCAGTCATTAGGTATCGTAAAATTACTTAAAGAATTAACTCACAACAAATAATAACGTATTACAGGCTTATTTGAGATCCATTAAGACGTGGAACTAAAGTCAATGGAGAATAATACCTGCAAGTGGCATCTCCATTATATTGTGAGAGATATACATGATATAGTCCACCCCCAGCCCCCCCCCCACCCTCAGACCCCCTTCCACCCTTTACCTGTTGATCAACAAGCTAGACACAACCCCTGATCCCTTCCCCTTCTACCTCAGTACAAATTCCTCAACGAAAACAGATACCGAGGACCCCGACCCTGTATAGACCCTATGTATCATATATAACCTATCCTGGGTTACTCCGGGTCTACCCCGGGTCAGCTACCCTGTGCCGATATACAAAGAAGTAGATTCAGATAGCCTGGGACCTATGGAACCAGATGCCATACTCAGAAAGTGAATGAGAAGAGTACAATAACCGGGAGAGCAAGCTAAGTGATAGATATCCTAATAAGGAGTGGAAAAGTACCAGGATGTCCTAATAAGGAATGGAAAAGTTCCAAGCCAAAAGAAAGAGCGGGAAAAGGAGCCCAGCACACTTTACCTTGTGCTCGCTGTTGTGATTGGATTGCCTTGTTTACTGAACGTATATTATCTGTTTTAATTGATCTATTGTTCCTATTGTATTGTCCGATTGGTTCACCCTAATAAGGGGGTGAATTTTCGTCTGATTCTCCAATAAAGTGAGCCCTTTTTGTGCATTACTATCCGAAGTCTAGTAAATCTTGCTAAATACTCTTATGTCTTGCTAAATAGATTATGAAACCAATATTGTTAAGGAGAACTCTGTCATTTTGTGTCTGGGTCTAGGACCCCGTGAAAGTGGCTACAGTCAATTCAGAGAGACTCCGAATTGTAGTGAAGAAGTTTGTGAAGTGATACCGTTGTGTCGTAGTAGAAGGTGGAAAACTACTACAATATGATGAATTTGAAAATAGTGAATTGCAACATATTCATGAAAGTTGTAGTTTCAAACTATCAATCTTCATTATTGTTATACATGTATAGTGCTTATTTTTCTTTTGAAAATAGTAACTAATTTAGGTTGTATAATGAAAAAACAATGCGGGATGTAAATTTTTGGCATTTATCTTATTTGATCTCCAATTTTTGTCTAGCCAATTTCAAAATTAAACCTGTATATTTGGACCCATTAATATTGATCCAAATATACAGGTTCATTTTCAAGAGTGAAATAATGTCAAATGAAGGCGGTAGAGTACTAAAAATGAAAATAATTGATTACTCAGAAAAATAGTTTCAAGAACTTAAATGTTTGTTGCACTCTTTTGTTTTGCAGTTCACAAAGTCTCTACGCAATACCAACACATCCAAATCCCTAATTCAATGCTGACAAGTCACATTTTTGCAAAATCACTCTATAGTTGTATATAAGTTGGTGTGTTGTTGGAAAAAAAATCATACAAATTCTGCATTGAGTTAGACTATTGGAATTAGCTTATGGGTGAGAAGGCAACCCTTAAACGTCATTTTAAACCAAACTCAATCTTGGACCGTTTAAATTGAATAATTTTTATTGAAAGCATGCTTTTAGCCATTTAGTGAAAATATTTATTATTAGGATCGTATCAATAATTACTGCAATCACCGAGGCAACAATGTAATAAAATTAAGAACTGTTGTATTGCCTCTCTAATGTACGTTATTGCTTTGCACACAGTTATTTGATATCAAAAAATATTACTGTGCTGTTACTTAAAACCATCTCATCATGGTAACAGCAGTGGCAGCAGTAATGTTGGCAGCGGCAGTGGCGGCAGCGATGAGTGCGGTAACGGCGGAGATGGCAGTGGCAGCAGTAAAGATGGTGACATTGATGACATTGATGACAATGATGACAATGACAATGATGTTATGCTGTTGTTGCTACAGATGTTGTAGCTTTTACTGTTCAGTCTCAGCGTATCCAAAACAGTAATTTCCATGAACATGAAACCGTTATTTTTTTATATATTGACAATTTTTCAAAAATACATCCCCGCACTTTTAAACAGGCATTCTATTTCGCTTTTGTCTTCATGAATGAAAGCTGTGCAAAGCCACCTTGTGAAAGAATCCAGTTTTAGTCTCCAACACAAAAATACTTGGCCTATTCATCCGATACATACTCTGAGTTAACTTAGATTCTAGCTCCTAATGCCGGTCTTCCCAGTGATGTAGGTAGGTGGTCATGAGTGGGTTGTTATGTTGTAGTTTGGCGTTGGTGGGATAACTCCATTAACACCAATAAAACCTGCAAACCTTGTATTGGCTAGGGCCCATGTGTAGCAATCGCTAATGATCCCAACTGATACAACCTGCTCGCACTGCACATTTGACAGTCTATCAGTTAATAGAAGGTAGGTTTGATATACTCAAAATCATTTTGTACTCTCAAAAGATGTTCCAAGTCACACATTGATCGACCGGCTCACAACTATAATAATATATTGGGTATCAGTTCTTGTCGCAGCTAACTATTATAAGTTCTTGCTTGAGCCTTGGACGAAAAAACTATTATTGGGAAAATATTGTGAAGAACCTTTTCATCCCCTTTACTTCAAGATGCAACCTAGCATTACTTGGGTTGGAATTGAGCAGTCTCAGATAAGTTTCTGAAACTAACTGTTGGTATGCTGTTACACATGGAAACTACCTGTTGGTATACATTCACACATGGAAACTACCTGTTGGTATACATTCACACATGGAAACTACCTGTTGGTATACATTCACACAAGGAAACTACCTGTTGGTATACATTTACACATGGAAACTACCTGTTGGTATACATTCAGACATGGAAACTACCTGTCGGTATACATTCATACATGGAAACTACCTGTTGGTATACATTCATACATGGAAACTACCTGTTGGTATACATTCATGCATGGAAACTACCTGTTGGTATACATTCACACATGGAAACTACCTGTTGGTATACATTCACACATGGAAACTACCTGTTGGTATACATTCACACATGGAAACTACCTGTTGGTATACATTCACACATGGAAACTACCTGTTGGCATACATTCACACATGGAAACTACCTGTTGGTATACGTTCATACATGGAAACTACCTGTTGGTATACATTCACACATGGAAACTAGCTGTTGGTATACATTCATACATGGAAACTACCTGTTGGTATACATTCACACATGGAAACTACCTGTTGGTACACATTCATACATGGGAACTACCTGTTGGTATACATTCATACATGGAAACTACCTGTTGGTATACATTCACACATGGAAACTACCTGTTGGTACACATTCATACATGGAAACTACCTGTTGGTATACATTCATACATGGAAACTACCTGTTGGTATACATTCACACATGGAAACTACCTGTTGGTATACATTCACACATGGAAACTACCTGTTGGTATACATTCACACAAGGAAACTACCTGTTGGTATACATTTACACATGGAAACTACCTGTCGGTATACATTCAGACATGGAAACTACCTGTCGGTATACATTCATACATGGAAACTACCTGTTGGTATACATTCATACATGGAAACTACCTGATGGTATACATTCATACATGGAAACTACCTGTTGGCATACATTCACACATGGAAACTACCCATTGGTATACATTCACACATGGAAACTACCTGTTGGTATACATTCATACATGGAAACTACCTGTTGGTAAACATTCACACATGGAAACTACCTGTTGGTATACATTCACACATGGAAACTACCTGTTGGTATACATTCACACATGGAAACTACCTGTCGGTATACATTCATACATGGAAACTACCTGCTGGTATACATTCATACATGGAAACTACCTGTTAATATACATTCATACATGGAAACTACCTGTTGGTATACATTCACACATGGAAACTACCTGTTGGTATACATTCACACATGGAAACTACCTGTTGGTATACATTCACACATGGAAACTACCTGTTGGTACACATTCACACATGGAAACTACCTGTTGGCATACATTCACACATGGAAACTACCTGTTGGTATCCATTCACACATAGAAACTACCTGTTGGTATACATTCACTCATGGAAACTACCTGTTGGTATACATTCACACATGGAAACTACCTGTTGGTACACATTCATACATGGAAACTACCTATTGGTATACATTCACACATGGAAACTACCTGTTGGTATACATTCACAAATGGAAACTAACTGTTGGTATACATTCACACATGGAAACTACCTGTTGGTACACATTCACACATGGAAACTACCTGTTGGTATACATTCACACATGGAAACTACCTGTTGGTACACATTCATACATGGAAACTACCTATTGGCATACATTCACACATGGAAACTACCCATTGGTATACATTCACACATGGAAACTACCTGTTGGTATACATTCACACATGGAAACTACCTGTTGGTATACATTCATACATGGAAACTACCTGTTGGTATACATTCACACATGGAAACTACCTGTTGGTATACATTCACACATGGAAACTACCTGTTGGTACACATTCATACATGGAAACTACCTATTGGTATACATTCACACATGGAAACTACCTGTTGGTATACATTCACACATGGAAACTACCTGTTGGTATACATTCACACATGGAAACTAACTGTTGGTATGCTGTTACACATGGAAACTACCTGTTGGTATGCTGTTACACATGGAAACTACCTGTTGGTATACATTCATTCATGGAAACTACCTGTTGGTATACATTCACACATGGAAACTACCTGTTGGTATACACTCACACATGGAAACTACCTGTTGGTATACATTCACACATGGAAACTACATGTTGGTATACATTCACACATGGAAACTACCTGCTGGTATACATTCACACATGGAAAGTACCTGTTGGTATGCATTCACACATGGAAACTACCTGTTGGTATACATTCACACATGGAAACTACCTGTTGGTATACATTCACACATGGAAACTACCTGTTGGTATACATTTACACATGGAAACTACCTGTTGGTATACATTCACTCATGGAAACTACCTGTTGGTATACATTCACACATGGAAACTACCTGTTGATATACATTCACACAAGGTAATACCTGTTGGTATACATTCACACATGGAAACTACCTGTTGGTATACATTCATACATGGAAACTACCTGTTGGTATACATTCATACATGGAAACTACCTGTTGGTATACATTCACACATGGAAACTACCTGTTGGTATACATTCACACATGGAAACTACCTGTTGGTACACATTCATACATGGAAACTACCTGTTGGTATACATTCATACATGGAAACTACCTGTTGGTATACATTCACACATGGAAACTACCTGTTGGTATACATTCACACATGGAAACTACCTGTTGGTACACATTCATACATGGAAACTACCTGTTGGTATACATTCATACATGGAAACTACCTGTTGGTATACATTCACACATGGAAACTACCTGTTGGTATACATTCACACATGGAAACTACCTGTTGGTATACATTCACACATGGAAACTACCTGTTGGTATACATTCACATATGGAAACTACCTGTCGGTATACATTCACATATGGAAACTACCTGTCGGTATACATTCACACACTGAAACTACCTGTTGGCATACATTCACACATGGAAACTACCCATTGGTATACATTCACACAAGGTATTACCTGTTGGTATACATTCACACATGGAAACTACCTGTTGGTATACATTCACACAAGGTAATACCTGTTGGTATACATTCACACATGGAAACTACCTGTTGGTATACATTCACACATGGAAACTACCTGTTGGTACACATTCACACATGGAAACTACCTGTTGGTTTACATTCACACATGGAAACTACCTGTTGGTATACATTCACACATGGAAATTACCTGTCGGTATACATTCACACATGGAAACTACCTGTTGGCACACATTCACACATGGAAACTACCTGTTGGTACACATTCACACATGGAAACTACCTGTTGGTATACATTCACACATGGAAACTACCTGTTGGTATACATTCACACATGGAAATTACCTGTCAGTATACATTCCCACATGGAAACTACCTGTTGGCACACATTCACACATGGAAACTACCTGTTGGTATACATTCAAACATGGAAACTACCTGTTGGTATACATTCACACATGGAAACTACCTGTTGGTATACATTCAAACATGGAAATTACCTGTTGGTATACATTCACACATGGAAACTACCTGTTGGTATGCTGTTACACATGGAAACTACCTGTTGGTATACATTCACACATGGAAACTACCTGTTGGTATACATTCACACATGGAAACTACCTGTTGGTATACATTCAAACATGGAAATTACCTGTTGGTATACATTCACACATGGAAACTACCTGTTGGTATGCTGTTACACATGGAAACTACCTGTTGGTATACATTCACACATGGAAACTACCTGTTGGTATGCTGTTACACATGGAAACTACCTGTTGGTATGCTGTTACACATGGAAACTACCTGTTGGCATACATTCACACATGGAAACTACCCATTGGTATACATTCACACATGGAAACTACCTGTTGGTATGCATTCACACATGGAAACTACCTGTTGGTATACATTCACGCATGGAAACTACCTGTTGGTACACATTCACACATGGAAACTACCTGTTGGTACACATTCACACATGGAAACTACTTGTTGGTTTACATTCACACATGGAAACTACCTGTTTGTACACATTCACACATGGAAACCACCTGTTGGTACACATTCACACATGGAAACCACCTGTTGGTATACATTCACACATGGAAACTACCTGTTGGTATACATTCACAAGTGGAAACTACCTGTTGGTATACAGTGGCGTAACTTTGAAAGAAATGTTGGGGAGGCAAGGGATGGGTGGGTGGGGAGTGGGTGCGGGAGGGGGCGTTGCTCGGGAGCCCCCCTCCCGCTGAACTCCGCGCCAGCGGATTTTTTTTGCAAAGTTGACTCCAAGAAGGGGTTGAGAGCACATTTGAGAGTGCAGGTAGAGCAATTAACAAATGAGAAAAGATAAGCATGAACAATTCTTGTTTTAGTTTTGAATCACAACAATCATTTTGATGGCATATCTTTTTTTTTATAAATGAATATGGGTATTGTTGTATATTCAGATCAAATCAATAGCTACAGTAGTGGAGGTATGGTACATCACGACTGATATTAACTTGCACACTAGTTGGAAGTATACATTGAGAAGTAGTTCTTTCAAATAGTTCCTAGCAATTCTGCTCGCCCGATGTTGGTTGTGTCCGATATATAAGCTCACAATATCATTTGACTTTAATGTGTCAGTCTCCTCCTGCTACACATGGAGACAATCAATAATTTCAAACGCTCATGACAGAGCGAAGATATGTTTTCAACCTGCAAAATGTAGAAAATGACCGCCCGCTAACAGCATTTGTTGCAGGCAAAACAACCCAAAGGCATAGAGAGGTTTTCACCTGACTATACAGCGAATGCACTTGAGGGTGGCTCTGAAACCATTTTACTATGTCAGATAGACAGGTAAACTCACTTTCAACGAAGCTGCTTGACACATCCAGTTGTGTTGTGTAGAGAGTAGAATAAAAAAAGTACTTGTGGCGAACACAAAAAATGTTTGATAATCATAGTAAAAATATACACAATATTGTTAATGATTAATGAGATCTGCATTAAAACACCCCATTGAAAAGAGTTACCCAGTACTAATACTGCTGATTACCAGATAATATTTATTATGTTACTGTTTATACAGTGGTAAAATGTTAGATAAAAGACATAAAAAATACTACTGCTACTATTGAAAACACTGAATTTTGTTAAATGATGCAAGAAATAATAATTAATATTTCTGTTAGTTATACTTTTTTCAATATGCTCTCTGATTATTATTATTTATTGCAGTGATCGCCAATTTTTCCAATAAACTTCATGTGAATTAGTTTTGCAAATAATGTTATTAATTATATAGCATTGTTTTACCCATCATGATGATAAGAATAATAATAATTAAGACCATCTTATTAGTGTAAATATTATTTCTATGATGATGATAATGACAACTAAAATTAATAATTATTATAATTATTAATGATTGATAACTTTTAAAAACAAATAAAAAATAATAATTATTATTATTTGTTTTTTAAATGGTATTACTGATCAATGCTACAAAAATGGTTGAGGCAAAAGCTGCATATATACTGAAGTGATTCAGCTAAGTCACTCACGCGCTTAGTGAAAAATATTTTGTAATACTACTGCTGCTCTGCTGAAAACTCATGTTGATTGATGATGATGCTCTCTTTCTAAAATACCGGTGGCCAGTATGAGAGGTGATGATTGCCATTGGTTGATTTCAATTTCAGTGATTCCATTTTGTATTTTTCCATCTGGGAAATTCCAAATTTATTTTATTACTAAAGGTGTTGTTATTGTACACGCCGGTTAGCTGTAAATGTATATGTAACTAAGAAAAAAAAAAATTTTGTAGATGAGTCATTACGGCGGCGATGCCGTCCTGCCCGTCCTTAAAGTTACACCCTTGGTATACATTCACACATGGAAACTACCTGTTGGTATACAGTCACACATGGAAACTACCTGTTGGTATACATTCACACCTGGAAAAAACTGTGAGACAAAGATATAGGCAGCATATGGAGGTTTTGTCACTTCAGTCATTGGGCACTTCTGCAGCCAGGATAAACAATGTGTACTTTAATTACACCAAACGATTACACCCAGCAACGTTCAACTGCTGACATACTCTATCAGTTATACATGAGCATATTTGAAATGAGCAAAGAAACCAAACCGAATGTGTTATTTTCTCTAAATGGCTTCATCACCTATACCTAGCACCAACTAAAGCCTTTGCCTACATAAAATTGTGTATAAATTAATCAATCAAACTTGTTAGCCATGGATTAGAATTAGACAATTAGTAGCTGATGCAAGAAGACTTTACAAACCCGCACAAAGCAACTGGAACAATACAAGTGTGGCTGTGTATTGCTAAACCATGGATGGCCAGTTAAGCAAACAATATTGTTAGACTCACTGGAAATCATTTATGTTGAAGCGATCTAACTCAGCAGGTCTGGGTTGACCAACAATAAACACCCACCTGATAAATAGCCTTGTAACTTGACTGATCACATGGAGTGATTATGCCTACAAACTGAAGAACTCAGCCAGAACTAGGCCTCTATTAAACTGATAATGTAAAGTGATAACTTGCAGTGTACCGTAACAGATGCCATCAATAGTTACTAGCCAGTAGAAAACAGCTCAAGCCCCAGTAGATAACTTGAGGTTATGAAGGCCAGAACAAGTCTAGTTGAGCTGAGCTCCCACTTAGGAGGTGCCCACTTCAAGACTCTCAGAAAGTGACCTGCTAGATGAATAACTGAAGGGGTGACTCAAATCCACTTTGGGCTGAGCTTGTCGTGTATTTTTATAGAAGACGCAATGTTTATGCGTTATAGTCATAAATTCTAAATAAAGTTTGTCTCATGACAAAAAATAACTACCTGAGGCTGAGTGCTTGTACCAAAACTGTTCAATGACTTATTTGTAACAATTATGAAATATCGATAAAGCTTATAGCAAACCTAATTCAGAATGAAAGGTTTGTATTTATGAAGATAGAAACACCTTCAGCAGAGTTCATGAAGAAGAAGTGATTTTGAAGGTTTAATAAACATTAAAAAAGGATATCTAGTTGTAACTGCTACGCATAAACCATGTAGGCCAACACAGTTTCATCTATTATTAAAATTTACAAATCATTTACACAGAAGCTAATTATATTATTGGTACACACATAGATATAATCAGCATGTTTTAGTGTCTGTGTATGTCACAGGACACACAATAACTTACTTTCTTTGTTTCAAAGCACTTTGTGAAGAGTTAATACTCCCAGCGGCTACCTTACTAATGCAATGGTTAGCTTGCATCGAGTGGTTGGTTTGGTGTAGATAAGCATTGATGGAGGGGTGGTGTACAAGTATATTGGCATTGCAATCAGTATCACATGAGTTTGTAAACTTTGTAGTAGCCTGTGTGGCTACGTAGCAACTGGTAATGGTACCATCGGGTACAACATGTTTATACAATGAGGTACCGATGTGCTTTCTTTTGGAATAGGCTGTCAAGTTTGATTGGGACTTTTGCAGTGGAAAATGGTGGAAACCTACCTGCAGGTGTTATGCACCAGACCTGATTTAGGAATATCTGCTAACCAGATCAGAACTGATGCCCTTGGATGGATAGATTCTATTGCATAGTTGAGCCCATCATCTCTTTTTCTACCAACTTTTTTCTCACATTATCTTGTTATGAAATGAATGAAGCAACAAGAAAAAAAGCGCATATAAGAGTGTGCCAGCCAATGATAAGAGTGTTTGATGTGCTAAAATTGCTAGCCAGTTGCTATTAAAAGGTTAACTTTGAAATTGATTTTTACAACAGCTATTTGTTATCAATTTGTGCCTGAGTGGAAAAAACTACTGACATGCAATAAATGAAATGGTTTCCGTCAATTTTACGTTACCAAAGTTCATCATAACCATCCCGACTTCATTAGGCTGTTAAGTTTTTCCCAATGTAGCGTCTAAAAATTCATCATGAAATTTGATGTCACATGTCAAAAGCATCGATATAAATATTTGTAGCACCAGGTCTTTTCAGATTTCAAATATTCGGGAATTACTAAATTTTTAATAACTTGGGACTATATGCTGCTAAAAACAAATTTTAAAATGATTTAATGGCATACACTTTGCTGAATGAGATTAACCAATCACTGCACTGCTTACATAAGTGCAGGCTTCAGAAAAAATGGTTGAAAACCACGTTGCAAACGAGAAATTTCCGAGTGCGCAGTTGGACCATATGTTTTTAGTTCATGTTATATCACCAGCCTATCAGATTACCGACCTGTTGATATACCATTTGTTATAGATCATTTACATCTGAAGGTATGAAAACAGATTTAATAATTACCTTGCCAAATAAAAACATAACTTTTTTTAATATATATAACCACAAAGTAATTAGTAACTAATCACAAATTAATTACGCTCGCTTGGTCATGCGTCACGGATTTCACTCTAATGCATCAATAATGAGGCGTAAAACTAACCACTGTGCGAACACGAAGCAAAGTAATTTTGGTGCTGAGAGAGTCATTTTTAAAACTCATTTTCTCAGTAACTATCAATGAGAGGTAAAAAAGTTTACCACTATTGTGACTGCAAGATATGATTCTACGCCATGATATGTTTTTTAACGTCCCAAGGCTGATTTGAAAAATCCATTTGTATTGGCTATGGGAGCTTTTAATACATGCATTGGCTATGGTAAACATGGATCACTAAAATAACTGAAGTTTCATGAAGGGTTCATTGCATGTACTAAGTTAGCACTTAACCACTCACCCTGGTTGAAATTTATTATAAATAATCTCTTAAATTCCCACATTAGCGATAAATTTACTCAGGCGCAGTGATATTTCCCAGGGGTCTATGACCAACAATAGGAACTCAATCTCTGTCTTGCAGGGATCCATGATTTGCTGGGGAGTACTTACTGCCATACTGGCAATGATGGCTGCTTCAGCATTGATAACAACCATTGTCATTGGTTGTGCTTGAGCAAGAGGGTTTCTATGGACCTCAGAGACACGTCAAATCATGTAGGTGCCTGTAACGCTTAGCTGTTTACTGGTGTTATGCTCAAAATTCTATCACAGAATCAAACACCTATCCAGTTCATTTTGAACTTTAAGATCGACTATGACATATCACAGCTTGCTGATTAGTTGGACTTGGACTAATTCCCTATCGACAGAGAGCAATTTACAGTGGGGAGAGCTCGCCTCTTCAACCAAACTCTAGACAAGAAAGCAAGAACCAGTAACATTCATTTGGGTGATTTATTTCGTATGTTTTGATCAGTACCATAAACCATGGCGCAACACGTGGACTAGCTTTTAGCCAGTTTCTCTCACGCAATAAACTTGCTTCGGTTGATATAGAATATTCACTAAATAGAGAAAAAAATTGTTTTATGATGATTTCTCCGTCATTTATGTTGACTGTAAAAGAAGAAAACTTTTCCAAATTATCTAGTATTACTGATAAGTTCCACATGTATTAAATACTACATATAACAGTTGAGTACATTGTTGGTCAACGGCCTTTTCATCAATCTTCCAGCGGTTGCTCATCTCAGAATATAAAAATATTTATTTTTGGATGTTTACAGCTGTTGTGTGTTGAATTAAAATTTTTCGTGGCTACTTTACAAATACCATGGATAGCTTGTATTAGGTGCCTGTTATGGTGTAAATAAGACTTGATGTAGTGATGGTGTACAAACATATTGAAATGGTTACAATATCACACAAGCTGGTAAACTTAGTAATAGTTTGTGTGGTTGCGTAGCAACTGGTGGTGGTTCCATTGGGTACCACCTAGCAGTGGCTGATCTAGAAAACAATCGAGGTGGTGCTTTTAGAAAAATTATCTGGGTGGGAAGGGAAAGGGTGCAGGGACGAATGGGGTGCAAGGCACCCTTCTCCTGCATAAGCCCCGCATATGGCAGCTACTTAACAAAAGTCCATCTGATGGTCTTCATGCATCCGGAACGCCAACTGAGCAATCCAACAAGCCCGGAAGTGATTGCAGTCACACTGGTAGCTAAAATAGCAATGGATAGACATTTTTGTTATAACAACCTTGTAAAAGTCTGTAATAGCACTGCACCATTACTAAACTGGCCCTGGGTAGCTATTCTGGGCCGGCATCAAGATGGATGCCATAGCCTAATAACTGAAACAGCCTAAGGACCTTAGGACCCATATACAGGTTTTTACTAACCTGAGAAGTAGCTATATCAAGATCAAAGGCCAAAGAAGACTGGTAACTCTAGAGACAGGAATGCACAGCTACTACTAGTTGAGATGCCCATAGACTCTGCCCCTTATATCCGAGCACCAGTTCCTCCAAATCTATTTATTAGCCTATCATTGGCTAAGTATTGTTTATTTATTGTATCATTGGTGTAATCGTGTTATTCTCATATGTGATTGGTGTTTTTGGCAAACTATGCCAAACACTTCTTGGCACTTCCTGCCACTCTGCCTATAAAAGGCAGAGCTTTCTCTCATTTCCTTGCAGTACAACTTGTGTGTTATACGGCATTACATGACAGCGTGTTACTACGTGTCACTTTTACGTTGCCTCCTTTTATTCTGGATGAGAATAATTGCTTTTACAACTTAAAATTTTTGAGCGTATGCAGGAGTCTTGCCCTCGTTACAGTTGTACAAGCCGACGGTGCTCCTTTGCAACTAGTTGTAGGTTCCATGCGAGCTCGGGGTCACATCTGGGTAGGGGTTGAGTGTTTACTGTCAGACGTTGAGAGGCTGACTGTCTAGTTGTGCCGGCAGACAGCAGTTTGCTCGATGACAGGGGAAAAGTGGAGAAGTAGTGGGCAGATGAAATCTGCTACATGATGATATTTGCTTTTATTAGCATGATAATAGCTACCACTATCACTGCAGCAACCATGGAAAAAATATAAAAAACTTTTCTATTGCCTCATTGACGTATTTAATGCTAGTACACAAACTTAGTCAGCATAATAAAGTAATAGTATTGTTGTTACTTAAAACCGCTGCTACCCTCCTTGCGTGACATTGATGCGGTTTTGCTAGTATTGCTATTGTTGTGGTTGCTTCTACTGCTCAGCCTTGCTGTATGTGAAACAGAAATATATATTTATGTAAAACATTTATTTTTGATTTTCTATGCATAAGTTGACCATTGTTCAAAAACACAGCTCCAAACTGTTGAACAAACATTTTTCTCACTGTCACCTTCAGGAATAACTTCTGCAGGAAGCCACCTTGTGAGAGAATCCAATTTTTACCTTGTCACAAAAATAGTTGGCCTATTCATCAGGTCATGACTCTGAGTTAACTTAGTCGTTAGGACTGAATACCAGCCTTTCTATTTGTGTAGGTAGCTTGTCATGGAGTGAATTGTATTCTTATAGTTTGATGGGGTGACTGCATGCAAATATATTGACAATGTTATCGATATCGACAAAAGCTGTAAATTGTGTAATGAGTTGGGGGCTTGTGTAGCAACTGCTAAAGAGACCATCATTATAACATCCTTACACTACACATGTAATAGCCTATCAGTTAATCGTAGATCAATTTAAATTATCCAACTTTCAGCTGCACTCTCAAGAGATGTTCAGATGGCCAGTTGCCAACTGTAGTGTTTATATGGGTAAAAATTTTTGTTCCAGCTAAATGTTAGAAGTTGCCTGGACAAAATATAAAAAAAATTCTGAGATGATATTGTACAAGATCTGCTCATCCCATTTACTTTGAGACACAACATAGCAAACATAGGTTGAAATTGAACTGACTAAAGTAAACTATGTGTAGAAATTGGACAGTCTCAGGCAAAGTATATGGGATTTGGCACTACAAAACCTGTTTCTATAAATATCGATTTACAAAATAGTAATAATTAATTAACTACTTCACCAATTAATTGTTACAGCACAGCTTGACGATGTTAAGACCTAACATGTCAGATCATCATCATTACTACAAAGAATGAAAGTAGCGTTTTTCTATCACACAGTGGTTCATATGTCATCGTTGTTGGGAACTCAAGCTAGTAGCCAAGACCATCTTTGCTTTTATACCGCCCCCTCGACGCAGGAGCTTGTTTCTGGCTAGATTCTAGTACATAAATTTTGGGGTTGTCAAACGAAATTTGGAAAGACAACTTTTGTAATGGATTAAGATCTGTGAAAACCAATGAGCTGAAAGCTGCAAGTCTGTGCCAGCTCCTTACTTTCCAAACAACTGCTCAAAGTTGTTGCTAAGGCTAATTGTTTCTGTCTCCGATTTGAAATGACCGGCTGAGAATTTACTTTTTCTTTAACCAAGGGGCTTGGTAGGTTTTCTTGATGATTACGACTGTGATTCAGATAATGAGCACTCTGATGACGATGACTTTGTCACAGAGAATAATTCAACAGACTATAATGCTATTTTTGCTGTTTCTGCCGTCGACAGTGCTTGTCATTTTTTAATTCAGCTTTAGATGTTGTTTGGTAAGTGAAATGTGGTGAGAAAGTCCAAACACTTCAGCAAGTTTTATAGAGTAGAAAATTATTTTTCATTAAAAAGTCCACTCTAATGAACTATGAGTGATGGATATCTTAATGAATAAACCAGAGAGAAAATATAACAAGTTGAGACAGAATTTAAAGCCTCAATAACAAGCTGAATGGTAAGGTACCTGCAGATTTGCAAGTGATTGATGCCAATAGGATTTTTTGCTGTCACAGACTTTTTACTTTCTTACAAGGTTTACTTTAACAAATACCAAATAATCACATATTTAACATTGGATGCTGTTTATTTCTGATCTTATTAGTTTGCCATAACTGGTCACATCTAGCAATAAATCCCTCACATTCATACACTTCAAATACTGCCACAGACAAGTTCCTTAAACCTGCATAATCAAAATAGCCTCTCTTTGTGTCAACTTTACAGGTGCTATCTCAGTGGTTTAGGGCTGATTTATACCTAACTCATTTAACTCTAGTGCTTCTGGATTAGGAAAGCTTTCTCCCGAGTTGTGCTCTCTTTAGTTTCTTCTATAGTAGAAGTGGAATAGAGGCTGACTTGCATGCAATTTTTTTGCTGACACGCAATACTTTATATAGGACTGTAAAGCAGTGTTGCAAAATTCTGGCTCGTTTACATAGAAGTAGAGCTTCCCAGCAAAAGTTATTGGGCACAGACTTTCAAAAGTATAAAAAGTTAGGTTGGCAGTTAGTTTTAGAGTTTTTGAAAGTTTTAGTTGAGTCAGCATTTTAATTTTTTAGTGAAATGTTCGGTAATAGGTCGGTACTCGCCCTCAAGTGATAAATTAAATAGTCAATATCTCAAAAAACTAAGACATTATTACAGTTGAAAAAAATATTTGTAAATCAAATGGTATCAAAAAATTTGAAATACCACTATTTAGAATTTATTTGTGAAGAAAAAACAACTTCAACTTTCCGGTTCTGGGGTCGTTGTTGTCATCAACAACAACAATATTTTCCAAACCTTAATTACGAAGTTTTTGACCAAAATAAAATGGGAAGTGAAGATTGTAAATAAACATTGATTTTCAAATAAAACAAAAAATAAATAATCACTAACTTATGACTATTTGTAGCATTTTGGTTGAGACTATATAGCACTCTTTAACAGAGGAGAAAAGACAACTCCGACCACTGAGTTGCCTGTCAATCGCCGACATGCATCTTAAAACAGTTTCTAATCTTTCACATAAGTTAGGCAAAAGTAATTTTAGCAATCCTATATCAGGTAAGTTCTACCTTTTTAATCATATCTGCCATTTTTTATCTGACATGATGCGCTTAGGTTATCGGAAATTTCCTCAGGTGAAAGACCTATATGCAGCACATCTTTTCAAAACCTTCATCGAATCCTACGTATCCAGCATTTAGACTCTGAATTATGTCTTATGGCTGTTAATTTCCCATGTTTTACCAAAACCTGAGATGAAGGCCAGGAAAGTAGAGAAAATTAAAAACAAACAATAAACGGATCAATACATTAAGATTAAATTACCCTGGATAGACCAGTAGTTAAAACACCATGGGTTGAGTGCTTTAGAACAAATAGTGCAGTCATAGATCCCTATGGTTAGCTGTTGTAAGTTTGTAATGTAACCTGATGCATTTCTTTGCCTTAGCAAGTGAGTTTTAACCTTTTCATCCTCCATTGATTAAAAAGGAACCCTTTTTATAATTGAAGCGAAAATACTTCTATGACGTATTGTGGTAGATTTCAGTGCACTCTAGGAGTAAACAGGTAGTTTACACTAGAAACCTTGCGAAGCAATGCACTAGACTTCTGCCCACAGCATTTGGTTAATAGCTGTTGGGTAGGAAGTCATACTGTGCCGGTAGCATAGTAAGCAGGGCCGGTATTGACCCCTGCAGGGTCGGTAGTGACCTCTACCGACCCGGTACAGCTGTACTGGGCCGGTACAAGATGGCCGCCTTAGACGAGGATCTGTAAAGATGTCCAGGAACTTAGTCAAGGTCGTGAACAGGAAGTGCCTACCCCTAAAGTACCAACTTAGTGGACCTAATTCTATATACAGCCTGGGAACCCTGTAGGAGCCGTCATTGGACAGTTAGGAGAAAGGACTCCGCCCTTAGCCACTTGGCACCTCCTTGTATTATCTTGCATTGCATTGTGATTCGTTGAGTATTTATATAACTAATGTCATTGGTTCAATTACTTCCTGTGCATTGTCTCTTATATGTTTTGTGTTCCTTAGCTCTCCTATAAAAGGAGAGCTCCTACTGATAATCAGTGCATTCATTACAATGAGCCATAGCATGTATTCTTATATTGCTAAACACCTAGAGGAATAATTACCCTCAGGACTGCTTTGTAATAAAGCCACTATAGCAAACACTACTCGGTACTGTTTGTCTGAGCCATGGGCTCTTGCCTTACCGGGTAATTCGGTTGCCCTATACAGTTGTCACTGTCGGTCAGTACAGTGTCCCCTCTGGAGAGAGGTAGAATACTCGAGACTAGTGGATGTCCGTGGTAACAGACCGGAATCCATTACATTGGTGGCAGCGGTGGGATAAACGGTACCTTCCCACGCTGTGCTCTTTCACGCTACCCTCTGGCCCTGCGAATGCACTGCAGGCCAGCTACCACTGAGGAAGGAGAAGTGATCTACCGGGTGTAGATCTGGAGAGAGGAGGAGAAATTGATCTACCGAAGTAGTAGATCGGAAGAGCAATTGACGCAAGATACTACCGGATTTCTCTGCAGGTTCGTTTGAGTGCGCTCCGAACTGCAGCAGCTATCCCGGCGCAGTATCCACTACTAAAGGCTGTCTGCATCAACCGTAGAGCTTGCTCCGTTTGCAGCAGTCCAGTACAGACGCTACCGTATCTTCTACAGGCTCGTAGAGTTCGCTCCGCCCTGGACATAGAGATACCGGCCCTGTACAGAAGAATGAGAGAGTCGTGTATCCGCTATACAGACTCAGCTACCAGAGGTTATTCAGCTTGGAGTGCTACTCAGCTGGTAACAGTGACCCCGGCACTGTATCCATTTACAGTGTCACTACACTACTGCCTGTAGGCCCGTAGAGCTTCGCTCCGCCCTGCAGCAGTACAAGAAGTTTCGTAACGGTTGTTACAAGCGACGGAGTGCCAGATACTGCCACAGTATCCATTGGACCAACCCCTAGATCTGCTAGAGCCACTGGAAACACAGCTACCGACCCGGATCTAACCTATACCGGCCCGGGATCCAGTTGTACTGACCATTTCTTAGATTTGAGTTGAGATCACTCCTCTATCTGCAAAGAATGGCCACCCAGAGAGCACGCAGCGCTGGTCGAGCACCCGCTGGCAACCCAGAAGCTACAGCCATTGATAGATTGACCGAAGCATTGACGGCTATGATGAGGCCCAACCAAGACAATGCACCAGCTAGGCTAAAGGCTCCGAAGTTCGACGGCGAAGGAGACGTCGAGTACTTCATCAGCCGATTCATTGAGGTAGCCGAAATGAATGAGTGGCCAGAGAACACGGCCATGTTATACCTAAGGGATGCATTACGAGGTAAAGCATTGGACTGTGGAAAGCCTCCACAACTGCAGGGTATCTTTGCTGCACTACGAGCACGTTTTGGGCTAACACCCAGGGAAGCTATGTCCCGGCTGACCAGCCTACGCCGCCAACACAAGACGTCGCTCCAAGAGCATGCAAGTGAAGTAGAGCGCCTAGTGCGCGTTGCGTACGCAGATCTACCTCACCGACCCATGCAGAGGATGATGCTGGACATCTTCAGCACCACAGTTGGGAATGCTTACCTGCAAAGGCACTTGTTGGCCATGCAGCCCATTGACATTGCTGAAGCAGTCCGGGCCGGCAACGAGTATATGCAGATAAAAACACCGTTTGAAGAGCGCCAGGCTCATGTACGGATGTTGGAAGAGGATGCCGACGAGGAGGAAGAGGAATGGATGAGGATGGTTGCCAAGGGCCCGTCTCAACGTGTCTCCACCGCTACTGCCGTACAGCAGACACACCACACCCCTACACCTGCCATACCGGATCCTATGACAACAGTCATGGACAGCCTAAAGCTACTAACAGAAGAGCTACGGTCGCTGAGAGCGGCAAGACAAGCAGCTCACCTTGCAAACAATCCCAGACAGACGGGAAACGGCCGGCGCCCGCAGTAGCGCCACCGGCAGCTGACTGCAGCTGGGCAAGCCGGACCACACCCACAACCCCTTATAGTCCTGGAACTCTGAAGAAGAGTGGACAACCTCCCAAGATACAACCGACAGCAACCAACCACAGCTGGACAAGCCAAACAACTCCTGATGCCCCGTACAGTCCTGGAACTCTGAAGAAGAGTGGACAACCCCCCAAGAGAGCGTCAATACCCGCTGACTGCAGCTGGACAACTCCTGACACCCCGTACAGTCCTGGAACTCTGAAGAAGAGTGGACAACCCCCCAAGAGAGCACAGACGCCCGCTGAGGACAGCCGGACAGCTCGACAAGCCCCCATTAGTCCTGGAACTCTGAAGAAGAGTGGACAACCCCACAGGAGAACACAGACTGACAGTAGCCGGATTGCTCGTCAACCCCCTTACAGTCCTGTAACTCTGAAGAAGAGTGGACAACCCCCCAGGAGCACACAAATGGCAGCGCCACCGCTGGAGCGACCTTACCAGGCCAGCTACTTCCTGGCTGGAAGGTTAGCCGGTAGACCAGCCTCCCTGTTGATTGACACAGGCTGCACAACCAACTTGCTGTCGAAACATCTGTACCAGCAATTGCCACAGTCAGTGAAAGACACGCTGCAACGCAGCAAGGCACATGGACTCACGGCTGACGGGTCTAGGATTCCCTGTTACGGTACCCTGCAAGTAAACTTGCAGCTTCGTAAACTGAGAACGAGCGTTAACTTCGTCGTTAGTGACATCAATGAAGATGCCATAATTGGCATGCCGTTCCTCACCTTACACGAGTGTACCCTACGGTTTCCAGACTCCCATGTCATCATTGACGGACATGTGTTACCTTGCACAGACAAGCACGGGCGGCCACTTGATGATAGTGTCCGTCTAACACAGGCAGAGCTGACGGAGAACACCCCTTACACCCCTGAAGAAGAGGACGTCCCCACACAACCACCCACTGTAGAGAGGACTACAGGTGGAATGTATCAGGCTGTGAAGAGCCCCCCGCCACAGGTAGATGGCAGAAGATTTGAGCCGGATCGGACAACAGCTGTAGGAGCTATAGGCAAAACAGTGTTTTCCCCCCCGTTGGCTACACCCATGCGATGGAGAGAGGAGACCCCCACCGCTGGAAAGAGGCAGCCACCCTCCAGCCATCCAACCCCTACAAAGAAAAGTAGACTACCCCGAGGAGCTCCCCGACAACCTCCAGTGAACAGAATCACTGTAGCTGACCGTCTAAAGATGTTGGAGAAGTGGCCAAAACCTCCCAGTACTCGAACCCTTCCTGTTAAGCCGGGCAGAGTGAGACAAAGTTGTAAACAACTCTGCAGCACAGACCAGCCACTCGTACCTAGCAGTGACAGTGACAGGACCATCCTCCAACTAGCCATGGCGGCTGATCAATGCATAGAGCTCGAGGACCAAAAGGCAGATTTGCTGCAGGATGCAGGCCTTGATAATTGTCCATCAGCCAACTGTGCAGACACAGAAGTACTGGAAGCGATGCCAACGGCAGAGCTGTATACCAAAGTAGAGAAGGTCAAGCTAGCAGAGAAAGAGAAAGAGGGTGAGCAATTAAATGCAGCGTTTTCAAAATGGTTATTTGAGAACTGCACACCACGAGATCCGTTAGCACTACGGAGTGGCAGCCCACCTGGCTATGCTAAACCTGTACCTCTAGACTCACCATGCGCTGGTGACAGTAGAGTATGCGCTCTCCCACAAGTTGGGACTGCTGACACCCTCATAAGGGCAGTAGATAAGAAAGAGCGGGAGATCAAGTGCTCACCACTTGATGCTGCCTGCCTGCCGGCCCGGGATGACTCCCTACCGGCCCGGGGTCCTCCAGAGACTCAGTCAGGGAAGACTGAGAAGCTACAAGGCAGTAGTTACCCTTGTAGAGCTTACCGAAAGAGAAAGCCTGTGGTGGCAGCTAAGGGTGAACGTCCCACGACGTCTTCACCACCAACCTTAGTGCCACACAGCACAGTGCACCACACCCCGGCACGGGATGTTGCTTGCACCCCCACGGTACAGTGGGAAGAGGAGAGAAGGCGCTGGCTTTCCTTAGAAAAGGAACGGCGGTCTCCTAAAGTTGAGATAAGGAAGGTTCTGCCAGCACTAGAACTTCCAGGGCCACTGCTCGCACCCATACATGACGCTATGGTACAGCAAGCCTCGCTGCACTATAGGCAGCCCATTGACATGTTGCATAAAACTGGTAATGCACATGTTGCTGTAGACGCGCGCTCACAAATGAACGTGACGCCCATGCTTACCATACGATTGGTACAAGCATCAAGCCCTCCCGTGGAGGAAGAAAAGGAGCTAATTACTAGCTTCCCCTATGATCCAGGAGGAGTTGAGTTATGGGAGGTCACCTGCAAGGGCGACCTTCTGTGGAGAGAGGTGCTATGTCATCTCATGGCATAGTACCTGACTTTATATATAATCAAATATATAATCTGGGTACGGGTGTTACCCCCACACATATCTGCTCTTGATATTTTGTTATTAAAGCCAGGCTATGACTTTAATGGAGAGAGGTATGTGGTAGATTTCAGTGCACTCTAGGAGTAAACAGGTAGTTTACACTAGAAACCTTGCGAAGCAATGCACTAGACTTCTGCCCACAGCATTTGGTTAATAGCTGTTGGGTAGGAAGTCATACTGTGCCGGTAGCATAGTAAGCAGGGCCGGTATTGACCCCTGCAGGGTCGGTAGTGACCTCTACCGACCCGGTACAGCTGTACTGGGCCGGTACAAGATGGCCGCCTTAGACGAGGATCTGTAAAGATGTCCAGGAACTTAGTCAAGGTCGTGAACAGGAAGTGCCTACCCCTAAAGTACCAACTTAGTGGACCTAATTCTATATACAGCCTGGGAACCCTGTAGGAGCCGTCATTGGACAGTTAGGAGAAAGGACTCCGCCCTTAGCCACTTGGCACCTCCTTGTATTATCTTGCATTGCATTGTGATTCGTTGAGTATTTATATAACTAATGTCATTGGTTCAATTACTTCCTGTGCATTGTCTCTTATATGTTTTGTGTTCCTTAGCTCTCCTATAAAAGGAGAGCTCCTACTGATAATCAGTGCATTCATTACAATGAGCCATAGCATGTATTCTTATATTGCTAAACACCTAGAGGAATAATTACCCTCAGGACTGCTTTGTAATAAAGCCACTATAGCAAACACTACTCGGTACTGTTTGTCTGAGCCATGGGCTCTTGCCTTACCGGGTAATTCGGTTGCCCTATACAGTTGTCACTGTCGGTCAGTACAGTGTCCCCTCTGGAGAGAGGTAGAATACTCGAGACTAGTGGATGTCCGTGGTAACAGACCGGAATCCATTACAGTATGACATCGCTGGTTACTGTTATGAATAGCGGTATGCGCATGTGTGCTCTAAGTTTATAGCAAAAAATCCTGTAGGTAAATATCTCCAAAGCTGATTTAAAACAGCGTTCATTGGAGTCGTATTTGAGCCACGGCGGTATCAGCTTTTCATTATCTAAATCAGGTCACCAAGTCACACCAGTACAACAAAAGCTTTTGAGTAGTTGCATGCTTGTTAACAAATAAAGTCTTTTATGCGCTCAACTACCTGATTACAATGTGTTAATTTAATCTTTGTTGGGCTTACACAAACCTTTCATTGTGCATGAGCGTATATATTAATGTAAGCAACTGCTGGCACCACCCATTGTCAATACATGAAAAGAGTGAAGTTTTGTCCGAAGTGTTATGTGATTGCTTTCAGGATCTGTGGCCTCGATGTAACGCCATTAGAGACTTAGTTGAATACAAAGAGAGAGTCCTTTTGAAATATTCTAGAATGACCATACAAAAGTGAGCCGCACCTAAAAACATATCCAAAGCTAAAATAGTAAATAGTTTTTGTCGAGCTCAACTCGTATTGCTATTGCTTGCCAGACTTGCACTATTTGTACAGAAAATACTGAATGAAATGATCTGTTATCATGAGTCCTGTTGTGTCAGACCTCTCTTACTGTAGGTGTGCCTACCAATAGCAGGCCATTGCCTCTGCACTTTTAATACTTTCAGGCAAAACATGGTGGCATTCACCGGCATGGCTGGTGCAACCTTCTCTGTTCAGGCTTCATAGCCACCATTATTTGTTATTATTTTCAGTAATACAGCTTTTAGCAAGGTTGATTTTTATTTGTGGGAGTTTTTTCCTCTCACCGATGATCAAAACTAATTACCAAATCCATGCTGATATAAATCAATATTGTTTTTCCGAGTTTTGTTTCTTTGAGTCTCGTACTTTTTTAAAGCATAATGAGATTTCAAAGCATAAGGCTCCTTATTTCGCAGTTAGGAAAATTTTTGGTGTCTCAGAGTAATGTTCTTTTGCGGAAAACGAAAACTCATGCACAGCAACCATACAGAGATTCCTGGCAAGGATGTAAGTGAGGTGTTGAAGTGTGGATAAATTAAATTCTTCTGATTTTCTCCAAGTATTTGTAGCACAAAACTTTCATTCTTTCTTTTATCATTTGTTTTTGTTCCCTGTACACAGCTCAAGTGAGAGGTTGCTAAGCAACACAAAATGCAAAAATTACAAAAGCCGTATAACAGCTATTCTGGTAATTGAGTAAACTATAAATTACTCATCACCACCATTCCAATCTGGTCTAGTGATGGAAACAGGTACTCGTTTGCCTCGGACCTCCGGTTGTTCTCTCTCAAATCCGGTGCGAATTGTTCGGCCTTTCATTGGGTAATTACGGCTATAGTAAAAGCATATAATAGTAGTAATGCGCTGATCTAGTTACGTATGCCGTATTGCGTCTATCGTTTTCAATGACAGGCGTCATCCAATAGCTTGCAATCTGAGGAACGTCGCTACGCTGTGTATACTTTTAACCAGTAGACTAACAAACAAAATCATGCATGCACATCAATCACATGTGCTGATTTGTAGTCAAGAGCGCTAGTAGTAGTAAATAATAAAAATGCCAATGAGAAGCTTTGTCTGGAATTAATCCTCACTGCTCACTCAACAACGCGCTCAATATAATTATTATCTATGATATATGTAATCAATTCACTTGACTCGACCAGTTCATTCAAGCAAGAGCACTGAACTTTTACTATATATTAGTATTCCTTGATAATTCCAACAACAATAATAATTAATAATTAACAAAAGTTAGTAAATGCTATTTGTTATTTTTATAGGTAAATATTTGTAGCTATATTGATAATAAATGCTCACTGCTCACTCAACAACATGCTCAATCTAATAATTATTATCTATGACATACCCAATCAATTCACTTGACTTGACCAGTTCACTCGACCAAGAACACTGAACTTTTATCATATTACTCCTTGATAATTCCAACAATAATTAATTAAAGTAAATGATAGTTATTATTGCTTATGGGTAAAAATTTACAGTTGTATTGATGATAAATCAGTAAAATAATTAATTTTTATCTATTGTAGACCTAATTAGGATGTTTTAGTGTTAGCAAAATTTGAAGAAAAATATATAAGAAAAATGCTGCTTGCTGTTATTACTTGGTACTTGAGCTTTTGCTAAAATTGCATTGATCATCAAGTGACTTGGAGACTTGTTCCACGTTCCGTAAAAATGTGTTTAAACAATGAGTTGTCAAAAGTAAATAGGACTCGGACCGGACCGCCTCGGACTGTTTCGATTTGGGTGGAAAGATTCGGAATCGGACTGAACTTGAATTGTTTTTTCCCGTTCCATCACTACTGTGGGCACTTTAAAGAAAATAATTCAAGCTGTAATTTGAGACTTAGCATCTACAATGCTTTGAGATGGATTCTATAAGACCTAATTTTACTTTTCTCAGCTGACTTATGTGGATTATCACAATCTTAAGTGGCGAAAGAAACTGCTAATATTGAATTAGAACACTTGAGAAAGATTTTTCTGATCTTAAATTTTAATTGAAGTGTGGTTTACTTATCTTATTCATCTGTATATGTCGCTATGTTCTAACAAGGCTATGGTGTTTATTTAGAGCGTTTTATTCACACTCGACCAATCAATACAACTACTTACAATAAAGAACAGCTCAAGTAGGAATTGAGTTTAAAATGTGCTGGCAAAAGAAAGTGCAAAATGGTTAACCAGTTTCTCAATCAGTAATTGTTTTCAATTTTGCTTTTTTGTTTACTCTTAGCAAAAGAATAATTGAATTAATTTCATCCTTATTGTTCTTAGAATTGGTTAATAGGCTGCTGCATACAAACCACAGCTCTTAAGCCATTACACAGATGACAAACAAACTAATTATAAATCAATTATATTTGTGTTTGCTTAGCTAACATTTGTAATTAATGGTCGCTATTCAAATTTAGCCAAACATCTGTTGCTCGTAAGACTTTTGTTTCAGTTTAGCATTCTCTTGCTGTTACTTTCCTGGATACAAAGTTACTCCTTGAAGACTTTTCTTAGCACATACTCAACAAACTCTTTCTTGTGAATTTTTCATATAATAGATTTTGTGAACTCTAATTTTATAGTTCGCATTGTTAATACAAATGGATTATTTCAGTTTTCCCTCTAATGTTTTGGCCATACATAGAATGTCATAATCCATGACGACAGCAAAAATTTATCTGCTATATTAGTTAAATAAGTTGGCTAGAGGGGTTTGCAGTAATGGAACACTTCTCATCAAAGCAATCAATCAAACGACTGAACCACAAAGATATTACAAGCAATTATGGCATTTTACTCCTGTTTTGTGCCGCTATGCCTATTGTTTATTCAGTCAACAGTGGTAAAAACCTTTAACAGAATAGAGGTCAGTTATATTTTGTGTGTAAGTGGAGGAGGCGGATATGATGAAGAAAAGATACCTAGAATGCATTGTAATAAAATTACGCAGATTCCAAATCCTCTCTGATTAGTCAAAGAGTTTGCCAATAGATTTACAAGGTATTTTTACATCATATGGGTTTAATTCACCTTATTGGTTAGTTTCTTGTAACTTTTATTTGATTGAATGCAAAATAAACACACTTCAGACAAAAAAATCTTTCTGCTTTCATTCAATTGGTTACCCAGAGCCATCATTAAAAGTATTTGTTACCTTTTCGTCTGACGAAGCACAAAAATTAATGGTGTTTGCAATTCAATAAGTCGCTATTGAAACGAAACTTTGGTTTAGATTACTGAAAAAAACGTAAAGAACACAACTCCCAACTTGTAAAATAATCAAAGGTGAATAGCTATGAAGTAAAATACTGGGTAAAGCTTGATTTTTAACAAGTGTCATAGTTTTGAAATACTTTTTCAAAACTATAAAACCGGCCGTTGAAAGTGAAAAAAGTCAACTAGCTCATTACAAGTTATCTAGTGTTCAGTTGTAGTGGATTTTGGGGGGCTTAAAATCACTAGCTGAGGTTGGTAGCTTGCTGCCACTAGTTGTTAGTTTTACCTGTAACAACAACAGGGTCGGTGAGATATCAGATGAATGCAAGACAGAGTATTGCTACTCTACAACCAGTTGTGAGCCCTCGGCTCAGACGCATATCTCAACGTGATTGAGTCCATATGCCTTTATTCATCCAGAATAAAACGAGTTAGTAAAAAGTCCCAATTACAACTGATAATCATGAGCAAAGTTCTGTCTTTTATAGGCAGTGCACAGAAACAATCATCGAATCACAAAACAATATTACAACACACACCAATGATAGTGATTATATAAATACATGACAAATGATATGGTAGTGAAGGGCTTAAAAGGAATAGGTGCCCTGTGGCAGTAGGCGGAGTCATAGGCTCATACACCAATCATAACTAGTATCTGGGTCCTTGGTCTTCCTAGCTCTTAGTCCATCATCTTTCGTAAGGGGTAAGGGTGGCTACCTTCGGCAGATGGTCCTTAGGTCCTCCCAGACTACTTCTAAGATCTCAGGCTCCACTGACTCACTTCCTGCCGGCCCAGTGAGGTCGGTATAGGTGTACACAGGGTCGGTATAGGTGTACACAGGGTCAATATAGGCATCAATATAGTTACCATCCACTTGGTTAGTAGTTGATAGGCATTCTGGCCATCTAATGGCTATTGCAGTGATGCCAGAGTGTGATGCTATGTGTGCCCAGAGGGTATGTACACTGAAATCTACCACACAGTTTCATTTTTCACCTACGACCAATTTGAATATATACTCGTTCATCAGTTTTTTATTCAGTGAGCTCATTTTTGTTCACCCATGAGCTCCGAGCAAACTGATTATTTATTGATTAAATTCATAGCCGATCTGATTATTTTTATTGCAAATTGTAAGGTGAACAGAGGCCGAGAATACTCCTAATGTCACTTGACAAAGTCCTGTTTACACTCACATGCTTTACACACAATGACATGTTGGGAAAATTCATGCTTACTGTTAATCAAAATACTACTTCTCTGTTAGAATCTTAAAATTAATCAACATTGCAGTGCGTCTAGTCGAAAGTAGTAGTGGTTCTGTCTTTATAGGTTTTTCACAGCATTTTATTAAACTGTATCGACATTTTGATGACTTGAATAAGATCAGGTTATCATGTAATCACTCAGGTCCAGGCTCCATGGCAACATGACTTTAAAGAAGCAAGAATTTATATGTTTCATTTTGATCAATGAATAAGCAATACTATTACAGCTGTAAATCTTTGGTTAATCACGTTGTGAGAAATGGACGTTCAAAGCAGAGCCAATTAAAAAATAATACGAAAGAGATAACAAGATCCCAATAAAATTTCAGCTTGATCAGCAAAGTATAATTCAGTAATAACTCAACAACTAAAGTAGTAACAAAATGTAGCTTTAAAACACACAGCTTATTTAGCAGATCTCACAGTTAGTTGCTGAATTTTTTCAGCAAAAACAGAGGCCTGTTTGTGCCATATTAATTGTGTTTTATACATATCAATAAAAGTATCTCAAGTTATAGAACACCTTAATATATAACAACTACCATGGCTGTTTGCGCGCACGGAAATGTGTCAGTGCTTTCACTACTTTTAGAGCCGAGACTCCAATACTGTTTTAACACACTTGATTGCATCGAGTCGAGATTAGTAATAATCCTGCAGCTGAATTAGCTTCTTGTTTGACTAAATCAGGTAACCAAGCTTGCACTAGTACAACAAAAGCTTGTATATAGTTACAGGGTTGCTAACAAACAGAGTATGTTATGCATTGAATTACCTAACAACAATGTAATCAATAAATCTTTTGTAGCCTATACAAACATTTCATTGCAAAAAACGGCGATGCAATCAGCTGCTGATGAAACCATAGTCACAGAACAGTGAAAGTTTATCCTACGTTTCATGTGACCGTGTTAAGGATATGCAGCTTTATGTATTGCCACAGCTAACGATTTGGAAAAAAATCATGTTTCTGCATTTTTAGAATATTTTTAATATGACATGAGAAAATCAAAGCACCAAATCAATAGTTGAAAAAAGGTAGTCAATGAGTTTATCATATTCAGTCTTCCGTCACATGTGTTCTAGACCTTTTTTGATTTGATTAGAAGAAAAAAATAAAAGAAATACTTAGTTCTGATATTGCTTTGTTGTTTGCAAGCCATTGAAAAAATTTTCATCTAGCATTGGTGCACTGGTGCTCATGTGTCTTCAGTTATTCATACATAACAAAGCTGCATACAATAGCATGACTGATATAGCCTTTTATGTTGAGCCTTTTAAAGAATCAAACGCAAGCACAATAGGCGGGCTCATATTCTATAGAGCTCTAAACCATTATAGCTTATTATAGCTATTCTCATTCATCAGTAAAACAAATATTATTGTTAAATGCAACCATTCCAAAGAAAGCAATTGATCCTGTAATTTGAGGTTTGAATTGCAACAATGTGTGGACACTGAAGTAATCCAAATGTGACACTTTATATAAATTTTTAACTGCTGATTTTATAAAAGTTTCATAATCATTCAAGCTGCAAAGAACCTGTTACTGATGCAACTTTAGTAAGAACATTTTTGAAGAGTATCTGGTTATTTCCAATATCAATTTGGCCGGCCTTGAAGAGAATTGAGCAAATTTACTGTACGGAGTTTCCTGCCCGTCTCAAATTCCCCTCTTTATCAGAATAAGTCTCATAAATAATCTTTTCACACCAGAAAGAGATCCCTGAACCAAGCAGAGTAAGTAGACGGCCATGCGGTAATGTCCGCAGTCTTGGCAGGGTGTATTCGCAACCTGGATTGATGAACATCTGCTATTATTTATATTTGGAATCCACATCAGTGGGCAGAAAACGCATCGATCCAAGCGTTTGAATTTTGCTATATAATAATAGGAATAAATATCCTTCGATCCGGATCAGATGTGAAGAGATAAAATTCCAACGTGCATTACAGCGAGCATAATTATTTTCATATGTGTAAGCATTTCATCAGCGTGTCGTTGATTCCTCATTGGTACTATTAGCGAGATGCATCGATAATTAGCAAATAGTGGTAGCGAGTCAAAGATTAAACAGTTTTACACTTGTCCGGCTGACAACGCTCATTTCAAAGCAATCCCTCTTTGATCAGGTATAAAATTTATCTTTATTGTTTTAACAAAATAACTCTGTGTTTCATTATTGTGATCAATCTATTTCCAATATGTCAGTATTGTGAGAGGAAATCATAATAAGTAATAATAATAATAAACAACATATAAAATAATTATTAATAAATAACAATAAACTTATAATCAATGATGCCGAGAATGAACTGCTTTGAAACAAACGTCACTCACGTGGGTACAAATGAAGTTTTATGTTACGGATCGGTGGTGTTCGCGACCTATGAGTATGCCCCGCAAATTGATATTTTTCGATTCTGGGTATGGTATTTTGCGATCCAATAAGACCATTGATACCGAGCCATATGCATTAAAAACATTGCGAAAAATATTATTTTTTACATTTATTTTACGGATCTATCCAGGAAACCAATATACCTAAAACATCATGGGTTGAGTGCTTTAAAACAAATAATGCAGTTATAGATCCCTATCACATGCTTTACACCCAATGATATGCTGGGAAACTTCATGCTTACTGTCAAAATAGTACTTCTCTGTTTGAATCTTAAAAGTTAATCAACATTGCAGTGCATCCAGTCGAAAGTAGTGTTAGCGCTGTCTTTATAGGTTTTCCCCCAGCGGTTTATTAAACTGTACCGACATTTTTATGACTTGAACAAGATCAGAGTAGTAGGTAATCACTCAAGTAAAAGCCCTATGAAAACTGTACATACAAAACCAAAAATAAATGATTTGCATGTTTCACTTAGATCAATGAATATGCAATAGTATTGCAACTGTAAGACTTTGTTATTCAATTTGTGAGAAGCAGGCGTGGAAAATAGAGCCAATTAAAGACTAATACGAAGGGGATAACTAGATGACAGTAAAACTACAGTTTAAGTAGCAAAGTATTGTTCAGTGATAACCCAACAACTAAAGTAGTAACAAAATGTAGCTTTAAAACACACAACTTACTTAGTAGTTAACTCTGTTAGTTGCTGAATATTTTAGTAATACCAGATGCATGTTTGTGCTATATTAATAGCGCTTTATATACAACATTAACGCCATCAAATTAAAGCACACCCTAATATATAACACATACCATTGCTGTTTGCTCTCTCAAATTAAAGCACACCCTGATATATAACACATACCATTGCTGTTTGCTCTCACAAATTAAAGCACACCCTGATATATAACACATACCATTGCTGTTTGCTCTCACAAATTAAAGCACACCCTGATATATAACACATACCATTGCTGTTTGCTCTCTCAAATTAAAGCACACCCTGATATATAACACATACCATTGCTGTTTGCTCTCACAAATTAAAGCACACCCTGATATATAACACATACCATTGCTGTTTGCTCTCACAAATTAAAGCACACCCTGATATATAACACATACCATTGCTGTTTGCTCTCACAAATTAAAGCACACCCTGATATATAACACATACCATTGCTGTTTGCTCTCACAAATTAAAGCACACCCTGATATATAACACATACCATTGCTGTTTGCTCTCTCAAATTAAAGCACACCCTGATATATAACACATACCATTGCTGTTTGCTCTCACAAATTAAAGCACACCCTAATATATAACACATACCATTGCTGTTTGCGCTCACAGAAATGTGTCAGTGTTTTCACTACTTTCAGAGCCAAAACTCCAGTTACATCTCTCCAATACTGATTTAACACACTTGATTGCAGTGAGTATTGAGTGGTAATAATCCTGCAGCTGAATTAGCTTCTTGTTTGACTAAACCAGGTAACCAAGCTTGCACTAGTACAACAAAAGCCTGTACATAGTTACAGGGTAGCTAACAAACAGAGTCTGTTATGCGTTGAACTACCTAACTACAATTTAATCAATAAATCTTTTGTAGCCTATACAAACATTTCATTACAAAAAACATTGATGCAGTCAGCTGCAGGTTCAACCATATTCACGGCACAGTGGAAGTTTTCCCCAGGCTTCATATGATCACGTTAAGGATATGAGGCTTTATTTAATGCCACAACAAGCCATTTGGCAATAAAAAAAATGATGTTTCGGCATTTTGAAAATCTTTTCACTTTAACATAAAAAAATCAAAAGTGCAAAATCAATAGCTGAAAAAAATAGTGAATGAGTGTATCATCTTCAGTCTTCCATCACATGTGTTCTAGACCATTTTGGATTTGATTAGAAGGCAAAAATAAAAGCTGTAGTTATTTCTAATACTGTTTTGTTGTTTGCGAGCAAATTCTATCAGTTTCATCTAGCAATGGTTTACTGGGGCTCATGTGTCTTCAGTAATTCATACATAGTAAAGCTGCATACAATAGTATGGCTGATATAGCCTTTTATGTTGAACCTTTTAAAGACTCAAACACAAACACTATAGGCTGGCACATATTCTATAGAGCTCTAAACCACACTATAGCTTATTATAGCTATTCTCATTCATCAGTAAAAAAAATATTATTGTAAAATGCAACCATTCCAAAGAAGGCAATTGATCCTGTAATTTGATGTATGAACTACAGCAATGTCTGGACACTGAATCCATCTAAATGTGAGACCTTATTTAAGCTTTTGTCTGCTGACTTTTTGTGAAGTTTTATATTCATTCAAGCTGAAAATAGCCTGTTACTGATGCAATCCAAACTTTGATAAGTGCATTTGTGAAGACTATTTGGTTGTTTCCAATGTCAATTTGGCCAGCCTTGAAGATAGTTGAGCAAAACTACTGAATAGATTTTCCTGCCCAACTCAAGTTCCCCTCTTTATCAGAATGAGTCTTATAAACATTATTTGCACACCAAAAAGAGATCCCTGAAACAAGCAGAATAAGTAGACGGCCATGCCGGAATGTCTGCTGTCTTGGCATGTGCAGTGAATATAGGGTGGAAATGCTGGGTCTGCATTGGCTACATGGTGCAGAGTCAGGGTGACAAAACTGATCATGATGAGAGAATGGTATTACACTGCTGCCACTAATGAATTGGATTCTCGGGGTCTCTTAACCCATTAGGTTGCACTGACACCCGCTAAACTTTCCATTTGCGGGCACAGTCAAGTTTGTAGCTGCCGGTGGACTTCTGCCACCAGTTTCTTCTCCCCAGGAGTCAACCTTGTTTGGGATCCAATGACATGGATGCCATGGAGTTTACAGTGAATGAGTGAACTCTGCTCCACAGCTATAAAAAAATCCCTAGACTCAGGTCCATTACTCGGAGCGTTAGAGTAAAGGGCGCATATCTTCTCTAAAAATGTTCGCAGAAGTATATCGCTCGTGAGGCAAACACCACAAGTAGAGATCCAATACAATGCAAGGAGTGAAGGCAAAAATAAAGCCTGTTATTGGTTGGAGCACGGGACCTAGTTGGCCTTAAGACACACACCCAATGACACACAAGCATGACAAAATGGAATCAATAAACATACAGGTTATAAATACTAACTAATAGGATGTCAGTTAAACATACTTGGTGCCAAGAAACAGCATGCAGAGTCATAGGCTTATTGGTGAATCCTGAGCATCAGTACTTCCTGTGGTAGGTTTTTTGCTTTCCTTTGCCTGTGGTCTATAGGCAGTTAAAAGGTAAATATGGGTCTCTGCAACTACTGAGGCTATGTCCATCTTTCAGGCTATGTCAGCTTGCTTGATGCTGACCTGGAACACATTCCTAGGGTCTGGGTACCCTGTATATACTGTGCCATGGTATCCATTATGCACAAACACAGTTTTTATGTCCTATCGATACATATTTGATGCTAGAAACAATGCGGTATGTGTGCAACTGTAAATGTCATAAAAACACAATGCAGCTCATGCAATGGGAAGACTAAGTGTTCTTATTGAAGATTGTGTTTGAATACATTTTATATCTTAGCAAGGTATAACTGAATGTATACAAACGGAAAAATTACAAAGATTGCAAAGTCGCAATTATGTACATATAAAAAAAAACAGCTGAAGTCGCATTTAATTTTTTACCTAGGTGGAACTTGTTGATGCAGTTTTCATGAGTGTTTCGTGCAATTTGAGTCATTAGTATTTGGACTGAGTTTTTAAAAATATCTCAGAGTATTTCTAAACACCTAAAACCTGACACCTAAATTTTGAATTCATAACCACTGAATTGATAGTTGAGCATTCAACCAAATATTTTATCAGTTTTGCCTCGAGTTAAGTGCTGTCCATTATAAAACCTTGCAAGTCTTCTAATTGTTCTATAAATTAATGAAATGATTGGAGATTTACCAAACCCTCATTCTATGTTGTTAATTTCTGCCTTTACCTTCATGAGCATTAGAAATGTCCTTGTCGTGTATCGTTTCTCCCGCATTCTTTCGGATAAAGTTATACTAATCACGTTTATCAGGTTTCTGCCTACAGCTGTACACTCACAATCAGAAAATACTTAATTTTGCCTTTTTTATTCAGGTGAAAAACTCCAGAAACTTTTTTGATTTTCATAACTGACTGGAATAATTTATTTTACTTATTGCGTTTTCTTTTACACATTTAGTTTTTGTCATGTACACTTTGTGAGCTGAAGTTTGAGCTGCGAAATGTATTCTAAATCACAAATGCACAAACTGACCCAATCCAATTAAAGATTTATATTTCTTGTGACCTGACCTTTACATTCGGGAAAAGTTCAATTTTTAGAAATGTAAACTTCACCTATGAATATTTACCTTGAAAATGTTTGATTGTCTATTGAATTTCATTCCATTTGTGTTTTTTTGTTTTCTAGAAGGAAAGGAGCTGACAAAATTATATTGCTAGTACTAATTTTCTCACCACCAATTATGTAATGTAAACTTCTTTTTCTTATCCCTTTTGTAGTAAGAAATAATTTAAAGTACATTACTGCAAGCATTGCAGCAAACAGTTTGGGCGGCCTGAAAATCACATGAACCGCAAAGATTATGAAAGTGTTCATGGCCTGTGTTCACGGAACAACTTTCAATAATGCTATCAATAAATAATCATTTTGTTTGGAAGTTCGGGTTCAACAAAAAGCAACTCACTGAATGAAAAGAAATAATCAGCAAGCACCTATTTATACTATTCGTAGGTAGCAGATGAATCTGAACACTGAATAAGTTATAACGAGTGAGTTTATTTTTCATTTTCATAGACCAAGTTTATATCCTTTGAAACAAGGATTCATAATCAGTAAAATTGTTCAAAGCTTACTAAGTTAGAAAGTTAGCTTTACTGAATAGCTCAGTATAGCCATTCAATTTTATTTCCTTTTCTCATTTTGAAAGTTGAGAGTTATCTTCTTTATAATTTGTTCATTAATCGATGACAGTTCATTAAATAATTGTGATGCCCCAAACTATTGTTCTGTTCCGTTCGCTATGTATTGAGTCACCTATTACTTTTTATACTTTGTCTGACAAACAGGTCAAAAATACCCTTTGTGTACATTGCTCTCCAGTATTACTGACAATGTCACTGACCATGCTGCCCACTAAGGCATTGCTCAACATCCAGTGAAAAACTAGATGAGTCGCTTTATTGTGAAACTCTCACAACATTCTAGGGGGACTTCATAAACACCAGGTGTAATGCAGGTAAAGTGCTGGACATAAACACGAGGTACAAAGCAGGTAAATTACTAGTAATAAACACCAGGTACAAGGCAAATAAAGTGCTGGACATAAACACGAGGTACAAAGCAGGTAAAGTGCTGGTCATAAACATCAGGTACAAAGCAGGTAAATTACTGGACATAAACACCAGGTACAAAGCAGGTAAAGTACTGGACATAAACACCAGGTACAAGGCAAATAAAGTGCTGGTAATAAACACCAGGTACAAAGCAGGTAAAGTGCAGGTCATAAACACCAGGTGCAAAGCAGGTAAAGTGCTAGTAATAGTCAAGTTATAATAATCTTTCAGCTGCTATTGTTCTCACCTAATTTGAGTTACCTGCGACTCTAGTTTTGAACCATTATGATGTATTTTGTCCCGTCCTCTTTTGTTTCCATCTACTTCTGGATTCAAGTCAGAGCAGGCGCTCAATGTCAAAATATCAGTGAAACGCTTTTATAACAAAAAGTTAAATTTTCTGACTCCCATAAGAAGATTTCTTATTCAGAATCAAGTCCAGAAAAACATATTTTTATGCTAAAGTTTTTGTGGGTTGTCTTTTTTACTGAGTGCAGCATTATTTGTAATATACTACGTTTTTTTAATTTGCGTCTAATTAAGTGGCACAACACCGCCATGCCATCTGAATAACCATTTTGGTACTCATTTCTCCAACTAGAGTTATCTTTTTTATAGGAAGACAAAACCAGAGCCTACGTACCTGTCTAAAACAGTTGTCCCACCAATCAACACCTCTTGAACTGTTTCTGAAAACAATTCAAAGTTGTATTTGGGGTTGTCGAAGTAAACTTGAAATGGTAGGGCACATTCAGGGTCTGCACATTCTGTAAGTTTTATGTGTATTATAAAAGTTTGACTCAGCGTTTTATAAATAATTTTTCTACCCAATAAAATCCCAGCACATAAGTTCTGATGATTTGTGACTTGATTAGTGATGCGCAAATGGACTGACAATTGGAAGAAATGCAGAGCTGATTATTGTACTACAAACCGGCAATCACACTCCAAACTCTTTTTTAAAATTAGAAATCTTTTTAAAAATAATGTCAAAAACTAACAGTTTTCTCCTTTTGTAACACCTATGGATTTCACACCAATATAATTTTTCTGGATAGTTCTTGTAAATCAGTGTGACAACATATAGTACTAAATATGTAAGTGCTGCATTCTGTAGATTATAGGTGCTGAAACTGGGTTTCTGTTATTTACCAATACTTCTCCGCCTACTTTGGCTGGTGATAATAATCAGTGAAAAAGCTAGCTCGTAATGTGCAAAACATAACAAGTATGTCAAAAATTGTCAGAAAAGTGATAGGTAAGACTTGTGTGGTTGTGGTAAGGATTTCAGTAAGGGTCGTTGAAGATTATAAGTTGTAATTTATTAGCAAAGCTAAGTTGATATCTCTCATGATACAAGAACTTTAGTTCCTGGTTTTTATGCCTTATGTAGGCTTTTATTCAGCTTTTCATTGGGTCATGTAGGTAACAGTAAACCTGACTGTGCTATTTTTACTTTGAGTTGCAATGTTAAAATTGTTACAGCAAGAACCTACTGATGTATAAGTGTGTATAAAACAACTCAATGCTATTTATTCAATAATTAAACAAATATTGTTTTTTGTCTCACTTTACCCTTGGGAAAAAGGTTGAATACGCCCAGTAGCTTGGAAAGTACTTATTGTGCTTTTCGTGTCAACTATTTCTAGGGATGACCACTGGTAAAATGGTCAAATGAGTTTGGTGAAAAAAAAACTTTTAAACTTCATCACAAAAAAACATTTGTCTTGTTTGTAAGGAGTTTGCTGGGGTCTACAAGAATAAAACTAAGTATTGACCATCCGTACCTGCTTTGTGAATTGGCATTTGTAGTGGTACTGTTTATGGATTGTGCAAAAACTTACAGTCCATAAACAGTACAATTGCGGATGCCAATTCACAAAGCAGGTACAGATGGTCATTTTTTAGTTTTATTCTTGTAGACCTCAGCAAAACTCTCTACAAACGGTACAATGCTTTTGTTTGTAAAGAAGGTTAAAAGTTTCTTGTTTTTTTCACTAGATTCAAGTGATTATAATTAAAAAACGTAAACACAAAAATGTTGCATGTAATCGGTTATTGCAACTTTCGTTCAAAAATAGAAGCTTGGTTCAATTTTGCTGAAGCTCGCTTTTGGTTGGCTAATAACAAAAAATGTCCAAAGCAGCAAATTAAAGTTAATTCTTTGATCTCAGGCTGCAAAGTAGAACCTTCATTGCTGTATTTGTAGGATTAAAGGTCACAACTCTCGACTTAATACTCGGAGTAAAGTTTGCAAAAGCTTGTGCCAGCAACTTTACATTTATGTAAGTTGCAACTCAAGTTTGAAGCATAGTTTTTTATGACACGTAGTTCCAATTATATTTCATGCACTTTAAGACACAAACTGAAGTGAAAACGGTATAATTATTTCTGAGTCTAAGATAAACTTTGCATTTTTTTTCCATGCAATTGCTATGATTTTTCTGGTGCTTTGGGTAAGTATGCTGCTTGACTTGCAGGGAGGAGTAATAGGATTTATTAGTGAATAAAATGGAGAACAAGCCAAACGGTATGTTTGGTAGAACAGAATGGCTGTTCAGATTATTAAATTTAATGGTTCATGAATGCGCAGGCAGTAACATATTATTCTTTTAATGTTTATTGACTGTGGTTTTCTGTATTTTGGTTGCTGTATAAGGAACATGGAAGATTCTTAAAAGTTGTTAGTGGCAAAGTTCTATTGTGGTGAGAACTCTATGCCAAGAGCTATAGACATTTAAGGCACAATATTTGCTTCGTAGTGAGTTTTCTTGTTCTGACTGCTTACCCACTAGACGGGTGAAACCAGGCAAACAGCTTGTCCTCCACCACAGCAACACAGTCAGGATTTTCTAACCTTACTACCTATTGTCTCCTCTCCCCATAGACGGCACTGGGTTAGAATGGCTAAAGAAACCACTGCCAAGGAACCACCTTGATTCCAAAACTGTAAGAAGCCTTCAACTCAGAGATATAACTCAGTTCTTTCAAGTATATACACATACAGGTCTTATATAAGTCCCGTTTAAGGAGCAGTTTCATGTAGGGCATATTTAGTAATAAACAAGGCAAAAGCTTGGCCTTTCAAAGACCAAGTCATAGGAAGCCCACAGGAAGCTATTGGACTACTTTATGTGTAGAACAATTAGTACACGACTTTAAAAGTACATTAGAGAATGCACAAACTAGATGTAATCCTTAGCAAATCAAATAACATGTTTATGCTTGAATAGAGCTGGTGCCTAGAAGTGAGGGTGGAGGTAGTGTCTCAACATTTAATGTAAAGTGATGCTTGGAAGTCTGTGGGTCTTTAGATAGACTCTCGGTTTTTACGGATCCCTTGGCCATGAATAGTTCAAATTTGAAAATGATAATTGTGTAAATGGAGGCTTCTGATGTGCTTAGATTGTATTTTAGTACTCAGGCTATGGCAGCCATCGCAATGTCAGCCTGTGATACCAGCAGTATTTTATGCTAATGGTACTATTTACATGAAATGCCTGAGAGTTAGCATTATTTACTGCCGTCTGATCACGGATCGGCCTGTGCCTGTGTTAATGCAGGTTTGTTCGCTGTCAAATGGCACTCAGAAACACTCGCCCAAACATTGCTACTAGCATGTCCTCATTAAACTAACTACAATATTGAGAGTGGTGCTAATGATGTGTAGTGGATTTTGGGGGCTGTAAAATCACTAGCTGAGGTTGGTAGCTTGCTGCCACCAGTTGTTAGATTAACCTGTTACAACAACAGGATCGGTGAGATACCGAATGTATACAGGATAGAGTACTGCCACTCTACAACTAATTGTGAGCCCTCGGCTCAGACGCATATCTCAAAGTATTGAGTCCACATGCCTTTATTCAATCAGAATAAACTGAGTTAGCAAGAAGTCCCAATTACAACTGATGATTATGGCCAAATTTCTGCCTTTTACATGCAGTGCACAGGAACAATCATCAAATTACAGTATAATATTGCAAAATACACCAATGAGATTAAATATATAAATACATAGCAAGTAAGGTGGCAGTAAAGGGCTTAAAAGGAATAGGCACCCTGTGTTAGTAGGCGGAGTCATAGGCTCATAAACCAATCACATCTAGTCTCTGGGTCCTAGGTCTTTCCAGCTCTTAATCCATCATCTTTGGTAAGGGGTAAGGGTGGCTACTTTCGGCAGATGGCTCTTAGGTCCTCCCAGGCTACTTCTAAGATCTTAGGCTCCACTGACTCACTTCCTGCCGGCCTGGTGAGGTCAATATAGGTGTACGCAGGTTCAGCATGGGTGTACACAGGGTCGGTATGGGAATAAATACAGTTACCGTCCACTTGGTTAGTAATTACTAGGCATCCTTGCCATCCAATGGCTATAGTAGTGATGCCAAGATGTAATACTAGCTGTGCGCAGAGGATGTGTACGCTAAAATCCACCACACATGCACATTGAAATGGTGTCGCAAAAATAAAAAAACAAAACAATAAAACAATTTCCGGTTTTTCCATTTGAAACGGCAGTGTTTCAAGCAAAACATAAATTCTTGTGAAAAAAACAGTTTTCTACCAGTTTATAATATAAAATAAAAATGTTGGACTATGTGATTAATTTCATGGAAATCATTCAAGTTAGGCATTAAGTTTGTTACGCATCCCAAACATAATTTTCATCACCATCTAAAGAATTAATTTTGTGCCTCACAAGTTCTCCATTCCACTCCAGTTCCCACCAATCTTTCCTCTCTTCAGCTAGAGAAAGTCTAGGTGAATCACCTGGTTTAAACACTGAGCAAATGACACTGAGCTTTTGCTACAAGCAGAAAGTTCCACAAAGGACAAAGAGACACGGAACTCTTGTATCGTTATGAGAAAACTCATAGAAATATTTTTAGTATTGAACATGTCTCTGTGGATGTTTGAATGAAAATTAATTTGGAAATAAAATCGTCCCACTTTTTTCAAAAAACGCTGCCAACTGAGCAATGAATAATAGTAACAATCTCATTTAATGGCACAAGTAGCGGGTTATAGAGCTGACATTAAATAACCAAACTGCCGCTAATCATTATAGCTTTACTATTTTTCAATATCTTTCACGGCTCAGAGGTAGATTTAAAAGCTAAATCATTTTTCTGATGAATTGAAACATTGTAAAAAGAAAACTCAAAACCCCTTTGAACTTCTGCAAATTTTCATTAACAATTCAAACAACAGTCTTTTGAATAAATGAGTCTAGTAAATTTGTACCAATTGATAAAATTTATGCAAAGCAAATCATTAGCGAAACTTATCCCCTTAAATATTATAATGTGGTTTCTCAAAGACAAAGTTACGATCATATTTGTGGTCCGCACCTCTTGAACCCCACATAGCCAGTTATGATTTGAAGGTAGATTGTTAAATGCAAGAAACTATCCAAAATTTTTCTCCAAAAACATTGCCAATAGAAAAAACACGTTGAGAAAATGAGCTGAATGAATGATGCATTCAGGATGTGACCTGCTGAATGGACGATGGCAGAAATTAGTAGAGTTTAGAAATTAGCAATAGTTTTAGGGCAATATTAGCAAGTCAGATGATCTCAGAAAATTTAATATCTATGCTCTGCAAACAAAAAATTGAAAATAAATGTTAAGCTTTCCTAAGTGTTCTCTTAGGAAGCTCCACCAAAAAATTTTGAAATCCTCTAACAGTTTTTAGAGAATGTGCCATTGAGTTGCTTAGTTTATGGATAAATTTACTACATCTACCCTAGTGATGGGAGCGCCATTTTTGAGACCATTTTGTGATCTGAATCTATATCAGTCATAATGGTTAATAAACTCTTATACTTTGATTTATAATTATTTTCGTTTATTATTACTTATAATCACTTTTGTTGTATACAACTTCAAGTAATGTGCCCAGCTTGGTGCCCAAAACCCAGCCGAGAAAACGATTGATTTGATTGTTTTAAATTTTTTTCTCCAATTAAAGGTATTTCAGGAGAGCTTCTACATAGGTTCAATGTCACAAATCAATGTCTTGTTTCCAAGTTGTTCTAAATTAATCTATATTTCCTTCGTAATTTGACGTAGTGATGGACTCCCAGCAGCAACTCCTATCCACTCCTTTTCATCTTCATCAGCTTTTTCTTCTACCTTATATACATGAGCCTGATGCTCCTCAAATAGCGTTTGATTTTGTAGATTTTCCTCGCTTACCTCGACTGCATTAGGCATGCCCATGGGCTGCATGGCCAACACATGTCTCTGCAGATAAGCATCCCCAACTGTGGTACTGAAAATTTCCCACATCATCCTTTGCATAGGTCCATGTGGGTGGTCAGCATAAGCATTACGGATCAGATTCTGTACCTCAGTAGTGTTTTCTTGAGCAGCGTTTCATGCTGTCTGCACAGGCTGGTGTGCCGGGACATAGCTTCCCTCGGCGTTAGACAAAAACGTGATTGTACGACAGCAAAGATACCCTGCAGATGTGGAAGTGTTCGACAACCCAATGCCCTACCATGTATGTAGTGCAGTTCTCAAGTGTAACCTGGCCAATCTCTCTGGCCACTTATTAATCTCTGCCACGTCTATGAATCTGGTGATGAAATGTTCGACATTACCCGCTCTATCGAGTTTTGGATTTAAAAGGTAGCTGGTGCATTGTCTTGGATAGGCTTGCAGGATAGCTTGCAATTTTTCCGTCAATATTTTAATTGCCGTGTCCTCCAAGCTTCTTGCAGGTGCTCTGCGGGAACTGAGCGCTCTCTGGCTCACAACTCTTTGCAGAAGGGGGGAGTACTTGCTCAGCTCCAATCTAAGAAATAGTCAATGCAACAGGATTCTCGTCTAGGATCAGGAGTTCTACTGACTCTAGAAGCTCTAGAGACTGGTGTCACAGGCACTGTGACAGTATCAGGCAAACTGAAGCTGTAACAGCCGTTACTAAGCTCTAGTGTGCTGCTCTAGTTCAGAGAAAGCTCTGTAAGCCTGCAGACAGTGGTAAACGGACAATGTATAGAGATACAGCACTGGAGTCAATGTTACCAGCTGAGTAACACTTCAAGTTGAAACAACCAGTAGCAGCTGATCCTGTATAGCGTATACACGAATCTCTCGTAATCAAGTTTGCTGCCGGCGGAGTAAACTTGTCAGTGTGGCTGATTCTCTAAAAAACCCAAGGCAGGGCGACCAGATGTGAAACACTCCTATGTCATTGGTCATTGTCATTGTCATTGGCTTGCGATCTGCTTGCTATGCCAGGTCAATATAAGTATGCCTGTGTACAACAGGTCTTTTATCTCATACAGTACCGATATCATTACTACAGGGCAGAACAAACGCTATCAGAGTAGTAATATATGAGCAGATCTCCCTACCAAGTGTTTTTTTGTGGATCAGACCTTGGAGTTGAGGCAATGGGTTACGGCGTTGAATGAATTCGCCGAGTTCATATTGTATTTTATTTGAGAGGTGTTTGAGTGGCATTTGAGTGGCATTTAAGTGGCATTTGAGTTTTGATTATTTTTTTACCTAATTTGAACTCATATGGCAGCTAGATTTTGAATGTATGGCATTTAAGTTTTGATAACTTTTTTTACATAACTCGAACTCATATGATATTTTGAGAGAGAGGAGAGAAGAACAAGGAGATATAACTACATTAAACCAATATATGATTATATACATTTATTACATAATAAGTAGGAAAATATTCTTGTATAATATACCTAAAGTTAGTAAATACTAAGCAATACAAAGCACTACAACTTGTAATGACAATCAATGCATAGTCTTTTTTACAATGACATCATTGATGTACTGATGTTATATCTTAGGAAGGAAGACTTCTGTTCTATGTACTTTTGATTCCATAATGAACTAAAATAAAAAGTTATGTATTAGTATAGGATGATTAAACAAAAGTGAAAGTCATGTATTAGTATAGAATGGTTAAAAAGAAATTTAAAACAACTACAAACTTTTACTAAATAGTATTTTTTTATTAATTATTACCTTATCATCAAAAATTGACTGTTAATCGGATGTCTTTGTAGCTCGTCGTGCCTTACGTTGTTGAGTCCTTACCCTTCTAGCTTGTCTTTGAGCGGACTGTCGCTGCATGTTTCTTCTTTTTAGAGCAAGATCTTTACGAGCACACTGGATAGAAATTGGTGTGCTTACCTGTTCTAGTTGATATTGTCGTTGTTGTAATACATAATGTAACCTCTGAATGTCTGATGTAACATCATTCCCTAAGAGCTTTAATGTTAGAAAAGATTCAGTTCGAAAACTATTTAGCTGTTCTATCAAGTCTTTCTGTGTGAATTTACAATTGTTTGAGATAATTCGCACTCTCTCTTCAATTTTTTTATTGCATATGTTTTGTAGAAGTATCAAGTCCTCTTGAGTCAAAGATTTAGGCTGAGTTTCTGATTCTATGTTGTTAACTATTTCCATTTTTTGTGGTTGAATCTAAAAAAAATACAGATGATTAATTTTTTTCAGTTGTTTTAGTATAATAAATAATGTATGAGTAAAAACTGTAATTTATTAAGTTTTTACTTTGATGCTCTCCTAATAGCTGTAGTAGATGTTGCTTCTCTGTTAGCCGTTGTAGAACTGGATGCTTTCTGTGTGAAAACGATGGCTCTTATATAGCTAAAGTTGTACTGATTAAACCCTATGAACACCATCTCGTGTCAATCTCTATGAACCAGAATTTTTTCACGCGAAGGAAAGTCAATGTTTTCGCGGGAATAAATCAATTATTTTCACGCGAATACAAACCAATGCTTTCGCGGGAATAAATACTTTGTTTTCCCGCGAATACAAACCGTTGCTTTCACGGGAATAAAACTGTTATTTTCACGCGAATACAAACCAATGCTTTCGCGGGAATAAATAATTTATTTTCACGCGAATGGAAACCGTTGCTTTCGCGGGAATAAATAATTTATTTTCACGCGAATGAAAACCGTTGCTTTCGCGGGAGTAAATAATTTATTTTCACGCGAATAGAAACCAATGCTTTTGCGGGAATAACTGATTTAATTTCCCACGAATGAAAGTCAATGTTTTCGCGGGAATAAATACTTTGTTTTCACGCAAATACAAACAGTTGCTTTTGTGTGAAAATAAAATGTTCATTCCCGCGAAAGCAACGGTTTCCATTCGCGTGAAAATAAATTATTTATTCCTGCAAAAGCAACGGTTTCCATTCGCGTGAAAATAAATTATTTATTCCCGCGAAAGCATTGCTTTGCATTCGCGTGAAAATAACAGTTTTATTCCCGCGAAAGCAACGGTTTGTATTTGCGTGAAAACAAAGTATTTATTCCTGCGAAAGCATTGGTTTGTATTCGCGTGAAAATAATTCATTGATTCCCGCGAAAACATTGACTTTCCTTCGTGTGAAAAAATGCTGATTCATAGAGATTGACATGAGATGGTGTTCATAGGGTTTAATCAATACAACTTTAGCTATATAAGAGCCATCGTTTTCACACAGAAAGCATCCAGTTCTACAACGGCTAACAGAGAAGCAACATCTACTACAGCTATTAGGAGAGCATCAAGGTAAGAAGTGCTAAAATAATTATTTGTTTTTAATTAATTGAATCATCTAGGTTTTTGAATCTTAGTTTTTAAAAACAATCTTTTAAGAAAACAATAATTTCAGTATATTTACACCATTAAACTAAGTTCTTTTACTTTTTGCAGGTATGATGACATCACACTCCAAAGCACTTCCTAAGCTCCATATTGAACCAACTACAGCTACCAACAACACTGACACTATCTCCACTACAACCATCAATTCCACCACCAACGACATTCACATTGATGATAGAAGACCCAATCCTAACACCTTTAATGATACATCTTCTCGCTCAAACATCAACACTCCTGCTGATATAGCAATGAAACGCCATGTAGTTTCAGCTGACTCTCCTTTGAGTCCCACACCGGACTACACATATCTGCATGAGAACAGTGAAGTCAAACAAACAGAGGATAACAAAAAACCGACAGTGACATTATCTCGAGCTTCAATTTCCTTTCTATTCAGCAACACCAAGAATAATAGCGTAAACAAACTTATAGAGTTCAAATTGCTCGAGATGGCTGGAATAATTACCGGAGCTATGCAGAAAGGAATGTTGGATATCGGAAATTTTGTGAGTTTGTTGGATTTACCAATTCCTACGATATTGGAGGTTTTCGATGTCAATTACGTTGAAGATTATGGTATATTGGATTATGAATATGTTTTAACAAACAATCATCGAATTCGAGTCAAGTCACTGATTGACAAAGAACTTACGGTGGAGCTACAGGAACTCGATCCCCGCTCTTCACATATCCTAGTGTACATGGGAAAGCTAGAAAAAAATCAACCCGATCTGCGTATTGTAGGAGGTAATCATCATCAAGGGCTAGAACAACGAGTTATAGCCAAAATCTTAAGAAAAAAATCATTGAAACAGTTGCAAGCATACTTTGATATCATCACTTTCGATAATATTCCTGTCAACACTCTTCTGAGATTCACTAGACTCTCAGTTTGGAAAAATTTGAAGTTGAAGCAGCGAAAACGAAAACAAGATACAACGCCTCTACGTATCACTCACACTGTCACTTACAGATACATGATGAATGATGGATCTTTGATGACTGGGAAGATTGTTGTCCCTCCTGAGAACGTTTTGAAGATCAAAAATCATGAATGCGGTATGATCCACTATAAAAGTACGATGTCAACTCAAAGTGGTACAAAGAAACACATTCTCACAATTCTGGGTGTTGAAGAAGCTTTAATGCTCCTATCTACTTCAAGTGAAAAAGAAGGAATAGCTTTCAGATTTTCCCTATTTGATGATGCTGAGCTGATGAAAAGTCATGATGATGATGCTGATGATGATGATGATAACATTGATGCTTATACTGATGACGAAGAAGATGATAATATGACGGATGATGACTCTGAAAACAAAAACTTTGAGGAAAAAGATGAAGTTGTCAACAATGATAGTGAGAAAAGCAATGAAGATAACAATCACATTTCAAGCGAAGCTAGCAGGATTTCGATATCGGAAATTTAATTAAGTTATGTTAATCTTCACTAGTAATAAGTAATTACTAATAACCGTATTTTTCACCATAGTATAATGTAGTTGTTATAACGACGTCTATGTATGCTTTTAGATAGAATACGTGTACAAGTGAATGACTGATGGCTCGCCAAATCTATCAGCAACAACTCATGAACATTAAATTATATATTATTTGTATTGTGCAATAATTTGTATATATTTAGCGTAATAAAGTATTTTTATTCATATTTAACATTAGTAATCTAGTCAATTTGTAAAACTTTCGGGGTTACAACTCTAAAATATTACAAAATTTCAATGTTCCGACACAAAAATAAATATTTCAAGTTATCGTCACATTTTCAAAAATGTTAAGACAACTCCCATTTATAAATTCTAGGCTTCGTTTTTGAAAAATATGTAAAAGTTGTCGGCAAATTTTGTCAAAATGGTAAGACAACTCCGCTTTTACACAAAAAATTGTGAAAATGTTTTATAATTTGTTTGAGAAACCAAGACAGTAGAAGACTTTTTTACAACCGCAAGCATTATACTTTGGGATTTACAGTTTTGTGAATTGGGTGTTGATAGTTTGTCATGATATGACACGATAATTAAGCAATTATAGTCTTTTTCATACCAATGTTATAGATTCAGTAATACAGATGTGAAATTTACTGTTTCATAACTACGATGCGTTATGAAGGTAGTTAATGCATTATTTATTTTGTAATATTATGCAAAGTAATACAGTAAGAATGAAGCATATGGAGTTCTCAACCACAAAACAAATAAAATAATGCATTAGGTAAACTAATGACAGAACATTTTTTACATGAAGTGTATACATATGAATAAAGTATTCATAAAAACACAGACTATTGTCTGTATATATAATATATATATATATATATATATATATATATATATATATATATATATATATATATATATATATATATATATATATATATATATATATATATATATATATATATATATATATATATATATATATATATATATAGAGAGAGAGAGTATTTATAAAAAAACATCCTATTAACTATATATTTTGTGGTAAGAAATTATAAAATAGGACAGTTGCATGAACCCTATTCCAGAGCCATGATAATATCAAAAAATATGGTGAAATAAAAATTTTAAAACTCACCTAAGAGTGCAGTTAATACAAGAATTTCTTCTTGAGAAAAGTCTGATTTTTTTTGCATTTTCTGTCTAATGGACGCTAATTTCAATTTAACACAATCATTAAAACCCTTTTTTTTCAGTCCATCTTTTATATTCAAAATTAATTTAACTGAAGTTAAATCAATTTTCTTATTATCAATCTTTTGGCTTTCTTTTAAATCTACTTGAGTTTGAGGATTATCTGTTACAGTATTAGATTCTAAAACACTGGTTTTTGGACTGCACTGTGAACTAGCAACAGAAATTAAGTCATTATTACTTTCTTCAGTTTCTGAAAAATCAGAATCTGAAGATATAAGTGCTCTCATTTTTTTACGCTGGTTTTTAAGTAAAAGCTTTCGATCTCCAGCAACCGGTTTTTTAGCTATCGCCAACCATTTACTCCCTAATTCAAAATCTAAAATAATGTTTTCAGAAAAATAACTTTCTATTAGATAGAAATATACTAACGCAAAACTTTTTGGAAAAGTAATATCCATAACTAATTCAGAATATTTTTTATTAATAAATAAAACAAAATTATTATAACTAGCAATATCAACAATAAAAAACATTTTAGTTTTCAAAATACAACTATGTTGCTGGAGATCTCTCAAAGTTGTATGTGATTTTATGCATTAACAATAAAAAATAAACAAGTGAGCAAAAAAATGTCTTGAAAGAACTCGACCAGGCTCATGCAACTCACCTAATTTAAACTTCTTACCACAAAATATACACGAAATGTTGTTTTTTTTTCTTTTCAGTGCTTCGCTCAGCGACTTTGTACAATAGGCTATCAATAGCAACGAAAGCACTGAAAGAAAATATCTTGTCCTTTTGTTATCAATATCTACAAGCAAAATAAACAAATTCTCATTATATATAAGTAGTAATATATGAGCAGATCTCCCTACCAAATGTTTTTTTGTGGATCATATCTCGGGGTTGAGGCAATAGGTTACGGCGTTGAATGAATTCGCCGAGTTTATATTGTGTTTCATTTGAGGGGCATTTGAGTGGCATTTGAGTTTTGATTATTTTTTTACTTAATTTGAACTTATATGGCGTATAGATTTTGAATGTATGGCATTTAAGTTTTGATAATTTTATACATAATTCTAACTCATATGGCATTTAAGTTTTGATAATTTTCTTACATAATTCGAACTCATATGGTATCTTGAGAGAGAGAGGAGAGAGGGGAGAGGAGAGAGGAGAGAAAAGAGAGGAGAGAAAAGAGAGGAGAGAGAGAGGAGAGAGAGGAGAAAGATTTTTTTAGTTTTCCATACATTCATGTATATAAGTAGTAATATATGAGCAGATCTCCCTACCAAATGTTTTTTTGTGGATTACACTTCGGGTTTATGCAATGGGTTACGACGTTGAATGAATTCGCCGAGTTTATATTGTATTTTATTTGAAAGGCATTTGAGTGGCATTTGAGTGGCATTTAAGTGGCATTTGAGTTTTGATTATTTTTTTACTTAATTTGAACTTATATGGCATCTACATTTTGAATGTATGGCATTTGAGTTATGATAATTTTTTTACATAATTGTATACATAATTATAACTCATAGGGTATCTAGATTTTGAATGTAAGGCGTTTAAGCTTTGATAATTTTTTGTAATTCCAACTCATATGATATCTTGAGAGAGAGATGAGAGATGAAAAGAGGAGAGAGGGGAGAGAGGAGATATATCTACATTGAATAAATACAGTGATTAAAAATGAAACAATATGTGAATATATACATTTATTTTGTAATAAGTAGGGAAAATCTCATATAATATAGCTAGAGTCAGTAAATATTAAATAATACAAAACACTACAACTTGTAATGACAATCAATGCATAAGCTTTTACTGACAAAATATCTTGAAAACCTTCAAAACATGATCCCAAATGGAAAAAAATGGATGAAGTCAGATATTCATCTATTTGTATACATCTACAAAAAAGAGGTATTTGGTGAAATATTCTTTCATTTCATTCAATTTTCATTAATTTTTTTGCAAAAAGAAATCATCCTCTAAATGGTTAAATTTCATCTAATTGTACAAACTTACAAAACAACAGGGTATTTGGTAAGATATTCTTTCATTTCATTAAATTTTCATTATTTTTTTGCAAAAAAGAAATCACCCTCTAAATGGTTAAATTTTATCTGTTTGTATATCTTTACAAAAAAACAGGGTATTTGGTAAAATATTCTTTTATTCTATTCAATTTTCATTAATTTTTTCAATAATTGCTTAAATATACATTATTCATTATTTTCTTACTCAGGCGAGTTAAGCAAGTCCTGTCCTGGTTATCTTCTCCTGTTCTCTTTAATTTTCCCGATTTAGTAGTTGTCTTTCCTTTTTCTGGTATATGTTATAGTGTAAGTTGTTATAACACTTGATTTGTCCATGTTACTTCCAAATATTTCACAGTTTGTTTATGCAATTCTCATCACCAGCTGTTGAACCTTCTCAATTTTTCTTCTAAGCTCATTCTTTGCACTGTAAGTCAAGTTTTTTTCTCACTTTTTTACGAAAAAAATGTTCCAGTTTATAACACTTGATTCTAGAGAGTTAACAACCTGTAAAACATTGAACTTGTGCTCTATGTAATCTCAACATATTGAATATGCATAATAATTCTTAAAATGTCCATTGTTTTCATTTATTCACAAAAAATTGACCCGATTTGTTTTTTCATTATTTTGCGTCAAATTTTCGTCCATAATTTGCTGTAACATCTGATATATCTCAGTTAACTCTCAGTTTTTCTCAAATAAGTTATGCACCTCCAATTCTCAGCTACTGAAGGCTCGCATCATTTTGTAAAAGTGCTTTTTTTGTCCTCTACTTCCTGTTTTTGTTAATTTTTTTTACAATTTCTTCACCAACTTTTACCACTTTGCTCAGAAGGGTGATCAATGTCTAAAATGATAAACTAGTGCTCAGTGTACGCTTAACATGTCCAACATCCCAATAACCTTTTAGATGTCGTGATTCGTTTAATGCATTTAACTTCAAACCAATGACTTTTCCACTTTCTTAGCCCTCTGACCTGCACATTTTCAATCAACCTCCTGATCGAAAACAAAACATTTTTATGCGAAGCTGTCAAAGCATTTGCAGTTCAAAATTGTTTCATGTGTCAAAATCAATTTGTTTTACGCAATTATACCAGTTTTTGTCATTCTTGTTATTTATGTGTTCATTTATTCTCAGTTTAAACACGAAAAATCACTTCAACTTCCTTCACAATAGCCACAATAACTACTGAAAGAAACTCTATAGCAAATGCAAACTTTCTAATTTGCTTTTCAACTTATTCTTTCACTGGAACATATGCTACAAATTATTCAAGTGTCTTTATGCTTGCATACTCTTTGTTTCACAATGATCAGCATTCAAGTCACGCCTCCTTCCATCTCCATCATTTCTAATGGTTCATGGCAGCCTTTTTCTCAGATGTACCACCTTTCATTTCAGAAAATAAAAATTGAATCTGAAACCATTGATCACTTTGTTTAAATCGATCATCAACTTCTCAGTAAAGATATAAATGTAAAGTCAATTAGTTTTTTTCTACACTCTCTTATTAACATTGAAAATAATTCCCCACTTTTTACTCAAATCTGAAAACTGGATTGAAGCGGATAGTGAAGAGATAGACTATCAAATGAACTCATCGTTTGTTGCTTAGGAAGGAAAGAAACAATATGAGGACCGGAGACAAAATAAAACACAATTTTTTCAATTCCGATAATGCACTGAAATATGTTGCACCTGTTTTCTAAAAATTAGTCCGCACATGCCATGTTCGGTTAAATGATTAGCTTTGTGATGTCTAATGAATTTATTCATTCACATGATATGAAGCTGTAAGTTTCGCAGCTAATAGCGTGAATATAAAATTCATTGGCCATAGTAAAAGACACAGAGTATGATTGCAGTTTATTGTAGTTGATTGAAAGGTAATTTGCATCAATAGCATTAAACAATACACGTAAGACTGCAAAGTAGTTTACATCAGTTCAATGCTAGTTACGTAACATGGTAGTTCATGAAAGGCAAGTCACATAACATGTAGCTCTATTAATAAACTTTAAGCCCAAGCAGGTGAAGAGTAAGCATTCCTGGTGTGTGAGTGTCAGCTCTCTCTACAACAATTACAAAAAGCACATTAAGATAAGTTGACTAATCCAGATCCAAAAACGATTAACTATAAGCTCTTGTTTTTGTTGAGTTATAGTGATTGATTGTTGTGAATCTACATACATGTAAAATATACATACCTACATTTACGATAAACCAACATATAAGACTCATTTTGCAAGTTTATGATATCTGCATGTAAAATACACCTACTTTTACAACTAGCCTACATGAAGAGAATACCTGCATGTGCAATTTATCTAAGTTTGCACTCTAGCTATATTTACAACATAACTACACTTACAATTTTTCTATGTGTATATGGACAAGTTTTCTATGTCTATATATACTTGCAAGTACAGCTTATCTACATGTACAGTATAGTATATCGATAGCTACAATCTAACTAAATGTACAATATATCGACGTGTACCATATACATCCATGTACAGTATAGTAACACGTGCAATATACCTATGTGTACAGTATACGGACCTACAGACACATTCTACCCACATGTACATCATATACACCTACACAATTTATCTCCAAGTAGAGTAGTTATACATCAACTTAGCATCACAAGCTTGTTCACTTGTAGAATCACTGAGAATAGTCGTTCTTGTTTATCACCATCATCTGTAATTATACCAGACACTAATTAGTTGGTGAGATGTAAGATATGATTACATAACACTTTTCATCTTGTACTTTCTAATGAGTTAACACCATTCAGGTGAACAAAAGAATATATCTATTAAGAATATAGTGAACAGATTTTGCATAATAAACAATTAACAAATCTATACATGAGTCTACAAACAAGTCCGCTTCACATCTTTAAACATGTACAATCTTTGCCATACACATACCTGTACAGTACACCTACATGTAAGATATACCTACATGTACAATGTATCTACATGTGAAATACACATACATGTAGAGTGTATCTACATGTAACATACACATAAATTTACAGTACCGCTACATGTACAGCGTATAAAGCTGTATAGTAAATCTACCTGCACCGTATACCTCCAAGTAAGGTGAACATATACATACACTTTATCTACACTTGGAGTATATTTACGTACACAGTGTACCTAAATGTGCAGTATACCTACATGCAAAATATACCCACTCTAACAGTATATGTACATGTACAGCTCACCTACATGTATAATTCACCTATATGTACTGTGTACTCACAAGTAAAGGATACGCACAGGTAAAATATAATTATACAGACAGTTGACCAAAATGTACAAAATCTAATCATGTACATTATGCTAACACATCCATATATCAACATGTAAAATGAATCGAAAGTTAAACATATAACTATATGTTAGTATATATACGTGTAGCTATGTTGTACAGTACTCTACATTTACAAAATACCAAAACGTATAATGTACCTAAATCTACAATACACCTACACGCGCACTTCAATTGCAACTTTGTTGATATACATGCATACAAATAAAATATATTTTCATGTACAGTATGCATAGATTGCTAATAAATCTACATGTGATAAATAGCTAACAGCACAACATATATATCTATAAACCTGCATGTACGATATACCCACATGTACCGTGTATCTGCATGCGCCACATACCAACTTATACAATATACTGACATGCACAATATACCTACATGTGATATATAGCTACATGTACACTCTACTTAGATGTACCACATACTTACATGTAGAATATACCTCCGCGTAGAGTGTATATATGTGAGCGATACACCTGTATCTATTGTATACATAAATGTACGGTAAACATAACTGTACATTGTATCTGAATGCACAGCATACCTACATGTACATGATATACACCTGTGCAACTTATTTACATCTAAATTATATTTATATAAGCGGTGAAGCAATATATCCACATCACTTACATTTACAATACACCTACACATACACATACAGTGTACCTAAATGAGCAGTATACATACATGTAAGATATATTGACATATGCGGTTTACTTTCAAGTACTGTATACTAACAAGCACAGTATGCCTACTTGTACAATATATCTACACTAGCACTTTACCTACATGTACAGTATACCTAAATGTAAAATATGCCTGTATGTCCATTCTACCAACATACATAGAATATGTATGTTGTATACTGTACCAACATAGACAGTATATATACAAAAATATCTAAATTTACAGTAAACCTACAAGTTGATTTATTTTGGATGTTGCACAATACATTAAATGTGCAAAAGCAAAAAGTAGCATATACTTACAATAAGAATATACATACATCTACGCTTCAATTACAGGTACAATATACATACAAGTAAGTTCTATCTTCATGTCCACGGTATATCTAGATTGACACTAGTCCTGTATTTAAAATGTATCTAAATTTACATTATAATTAAATGAAAAATACTTACATGTACAAAAACTACCTGCAAAATACCTACACGTAAAGTGTACCTACGTAAGTACCTACCTAAGTATAAATGTAAAGCAAACGTAGATGTATCCTAAAAAACCCATACAACTTAGTCGAATGGAGGATCCAGTTAGATGAATAGCATACCAATATATACCGTAGCGCAGCATACCTACACACACAGTATACCTACATGTACAGTATACCTACATATACAGTATACCTACATGTACAGTATATCTCCATATACAGTAAACCTACATGTACAGTATACCTACACACACATTATACCTACATATGCAGTGTACATACATATACAGTATACCTACATACACAGTATACCTACAAGTACAGCGCACGTACATATACAGTATACCTACACATACACTATACCTACATGTGCAGTATACCTACACGCACAGTATACCTACATATGCAGTGTACATACATATACAGTATAGCTACATATACAGTATACCTACAAGTACAGCACACGTACATATACAGTATACCTACACATACACTATACCTACATGTGCAGTATACCTACACGCACAGTATACCTACATATACAGTATACCTATATATACAGTATACCTACATATACAGTATACCTACAAGTACAGCACACGTACATATACAGTATACCTACACACAGAGTATACCTACGTATACATATACCTACACACAGAATATACCTACATATACAGTATACCTACATATACAGTATACCTACATGTACAGTATACCTACATATACAGTGTATCTACATGTACAGTGTACCTAGATATACAGTCGACCTACATATACAGTGTACCTACACATACAGTGTACCCACATGTACAATATACCTACACGAACAGTATACCTACACATACAGTGTACCTACACGTACAGTAGACCTAAATATACACCATACCTACATGTACAGCCTACCTACATATACAGTATACCTACATACACAGTATACCTACATGTGCAGTATACCTACACATACAGTATACCTACATGTACAGCATACCTACATATACAATATACTTATATGTACAGTATACCTGCATACACTGCGTACATATATATACAGTATAACTACATATACAGGATACATATGTGTACAGCATACCTACATATACATTATACTTACATGTACAGTATACCTACATACACTGTGTACATACATACACAGTATACCTGCATATACTGTGTACATACATATATATTGTACGTACATATACACAATAGCTACATATACATCATACCTACACATACAGTATACATACATATACAGTATACGTACATATTCAGTATACCTACGTGTACAGTATACCTACATATACAGTATACGTTCATATACAGTATACCTACATATACAGTACACCTACATATACATTATACCTACATATACAGTATACCTACATATACAGTATACCTACATATACAGTATACCTACATATACAGTATACCAACATGTACAGTATACCTACATATACAGTATACCTACATATACAGTATACCTACATATACAGTATACCTACATGTACAGTATACCTATATATACAGTATACCTACATATACAGTAAACCTACACATACAGTATACCTACATGTACAGTATACCTACAAATGCAGTATACCTACATGTACAGTATACCTGTATATACAGTATACCTACATGTACAGTATACATACATATACAGTATACCTACATATACAGTATACCTACATGTACAGTATACCTACATATACAGTATACCTACATGTACAGTATACCTACATATACAGTACACCTACATATACGGTATACCTACATGTACAGTATACATACATATACAGTATACCTACATATACAGTATACCTACATATACAGTATACCTACATGTACAGTATATCTACATATACAGTACACCTACATATACATTATACCTACATGTACAGTATACATACATATACAGTATACCTACATATACAGTATACCTACACGTACAGTATACCTACATATACAGGATACCTACATGTACAGTATACCTACATATACAGTACACCTACATATACAGTATACCTACATGTACAGTATACATACATATACAGTATACCTACATATACAGTATACCTACATGTACAGTGTACCTACATGTACAGTATACCTACATATACAGTATACCTACATGTACAGTATACCTACATATACAGTATACCTACATCTACAGTATACCTACATATACAGTATACCTACATATACAGTATACCTACATATACAGTATACCTACATGTACAGTATACCTACATATACAGTATACCTACATGTACAGTATACCTACGTATACAGTATACCTTTGTATACAGTATACTTACGTACACAGTATACCTACGTATACAGTATACATACATATACAGTATACCTACATATACAGTATACCTACATATACAGTATACCTACATATACAGTATACATACATGTACAGTATACCTACATATGCAGTACACCTACATATACAATATACCTACATGTACAGTATACATTCATATACAGTATACCTACATATACAGTATACCTACATGTACAGTATACTTACATATACAGTGTACCTACATATACAGTATACCTACATATACAGTGTACCTACATATACAGTATACCTACATTTACAGTGTACCTACATATACAGTGTACCTACATATACAGTATACCTACATATACAGAATACCTACATATATGGTATACCTACATGTACAGTGTACCTACATGTACACTATACCTACATATACAGTATACCTACATGTACAGTATACCTACATATACAGTATACCTACATCTACAGTATACCTACATATACAGTATACCTACATATACAGTATACCTACATATACAGTATACCTACATGTACAGTATACCTACATATACAGTATACCTACATGTACAGTATACCTACGTATACAGTATACCTTTGTATACAGTATACTTACGTACACAGTATACCTACGTATACAGTATACATACATATACAGTATACCTACATATACAGTATACCTACATATACAGTATACCTACATATACAGTATACATACATGTACAGTATACCTACATATGCAGTACACCTACATATACAATATACCTACATGTACAGTATACATTCATATACAGTATACCTACATATACAGTATACCTACATGTACAGTATACTTACATATACAGTGTACCTACATAAGTAGTAATATATGAGCAGATCTCCCTACCAAGTGTTTTTTTGTGGATTTGATCTTGGAGTTTAGGCAATAGGTTACGACGTTGGATGAATTCGCCGAGTTTATATTGTATTTTACTTGAGGGGTATTTGAGTGGCATTTGAATGGCATTTAAGTGGCATTTGAGTTTTGATTATTTTTTTACTTAATTTGAACTTATAAATTTTGAATGTATGGCATTCAAGTTTTGATAATCTTGTACATAATTATATACATAACTTTAACTCATAGAGCATCTAGATTTTGAATGTATGGCATTTAAGTTTTGATATCTTTTTGTAATTCGACTCATTATATCTACATTGAATAAATACAGTAATTAAAAATGAAACAATATGTGAATATATACATTTATTGTGCAATAAGTAGGGAAAATTTCATATAATATAGCTAGAGTCAGTAAATATTAAATAATGCCAAACACTACAACTTGTAATGACAATCAATGCATAAGCTTTTACTAAAAACTATCTTGAAAACCTTCAAAACATGATCCCAAATGGAAAAAAAATGGATAAAGTTAGATATTCATCTATTTGTTTACATCTACAAAAAAGAGGTATTTGGTGAAATATTTTTTCGATTTATTCAGTTTTCATTAATTTTTTACAAAAACAAATCATCCTCTAAATGGTTAAATTTCATCTAATTGTACAAATTTACAAAAAAACAGGGTATTTGGTAAAATATTCTTTCATTTCATTAAATGTTCATTATTTTTTTGCAAAAAAGAAATCACCCTTTAAATGGTTAAATTTTATCTGTTTGTATATCTTTACAAAAAAACAGGGTATTTGGTAAAATATTTCCTTTATTCTATTCAATTTTCATTAATTTTTTCAATAATTGCTTAGATATACATTATTCACTATTTTCTTATTCTAATTGTACAAATTTACAAAAAAAACAAGGTATTTGGTAAAATATTCTTTCATTTCATTAAATCTTCATTATTTTTTTGCAAAAAAGAAATCATCCTTTAAATGGTTAAATTTTATCTGTTTGTATATCTTTACAAAAAAAACAGACTATTTGGTAAAATATTTCCTTTATTCTATTCAATTTTCATTAATTCTTTCAATAATTGCTTAAATATAAATTATTCATTATTTCCTTATTATTAGGTGAGCAACCTATCATACAAAATTAGTTTCTTGAGTGAGGGTTTTATCCTGCATTTTCCTTTTGAATTTTTTTCAAAAATTTACCATTTTTTTCAAAAACAATCATTTATATATACAATTTCCATTATTTTTTTAAACAGAACAATCCCTATCTCTGAGAGGTTGGAGATATTGGGGTAGAAAACTTAGACATGATGATGAGAAGGCTATGGATTTTCCCGTTTAAGAACAAACCATTTTCGATAGCAATTTCAATTCGGAAAACTAAAACAATGTAATTTGTTTTTCAAAACGCAATCATCAGAAAGCTTTTGTCATGATGAGGAGGAGGCTATGGATTTACCCATTCAAGAACAAACCATTTTCGATGGCGACTTCAATTCTAAAAACGAATTAGAACTGAAGTATGTGGTATTACGTAATAATTTTTTTAAACAAGAACAAACCATTTTTGATAGCAACTTTAATTCTAAAAACTAAATCAATGTAACTTTTTATTCTTTGTCTCCCATGAAATTGTTCAAAACGAATTAGAACTGAAGTATGTGGTATTACATGATAATTTTTTAAAAAAACACATCAAAATCGACAAATTACTCCTATAGATAGTTCAAGTTTACAATATTTGAGAATTAATCACAATAGAAACATTAAGCCTACTTGATAAAAAAGAATTTGACTGTTAAATTTAACTAATTGATTCAATGTTATTATTTGGATCTTTTGAAAATAAACATTTCAATGAAAATATCATATTTAGTCTTTGACACACTTGAAACCATTTTCCAGTAAATTTCACCAATAATATTTCAGAAATTTTTACTAGATATTTACAAGAAAAATGAGGTATTTTGGTAAAATATTCTTTTATTACATTCCTTTTTAATTTTTTATGTTTTAAAACAGGGTTTTATTACAAAGTTTTTTGTTTTTTCAACTTTTTAAAAAAATAATCACTATAATATGTAGTTTTCGATATTTTTTTAAAAAAAACAAATATATATAGAGATTTTCACTTTATATTCTTTTATTCCATTCAATTTTCAATAATTTTTTGAGTGAGGATTTTATCCTACACCTTCCTTTTAAATTTTTTTATTTTTTTAAAAAATAATCATTGAAATATATAGTTTTCGATATTATTTTAAAAACAATGTATATATATATATATAGAGTTTTTCACTTTATATTTACAAACCTTTGGTATTTGGGAAAATATTTTTTTATTTCATTCAATTTTCAATAATTTTTTGAGTGAGAATTTTATCCTACACAATCCTTTTAAATTTTTTATGTTTCAAAACAGAGCTTTATTACATTTTTTTGAACTTTTTAAAAAATAATCATTGAAATATATAGTTTTCGATATTTTTTGATTTTTTTGTACTTTTTAACTTTTTTAAAAACTGTCAAAAAATCACCAAATTACCTCTCTAGATGAATAAAATTTCCTTTTTTAAAAAATAATCATTGAAATATATAGTTTTCGATATTTTTTGATTTTTACTGTACTTTTTAACTTTTTTAAAAACTGTCAAAAAATCACCAAATTACCTCTCTAGATGAATAAAATTTACAAGTAAATAATTGTAATAGAAAATACCATATCTAGTTTTTACATTCATAAAACTGTTTTATAGTAAATTTTCTGTAATACAAACTACTATAGCTTACGATATCAATGGTTACAAAGCGCTTTTCTTGAACAATATCTTTCTCGATATTCTTCTGGTATATTATTAGACCCAGGGAGGAACTCTTGTATTCCGTATTCTCTGTGATCCAATAATTGACTAAAATACAAAAGTTATTCATTATATAAATAAATTTTACCGAATTTAAATTTTACTCTTAGCTACATTAGATAGTTTACATTATATATAACAGGAAAATAACTCACTGAGTTACATCATTCAGCTCAATATTTCTTAGGGAAAGTTCTTTACTCTGTTTTCTTTTTACGATAAAATGGACTAAAATAAAAAATGATGTATTAGTATAGTATGATTAAAATTAATGTAAAATAAATATAAACTTTCGTTATTTTTTCAACTTCTATGTAAAAGAAATACACTGATTACACACGAAAAAGTCCTTTTTTTTCATTTGGATTCGGAATGTATAAATATAAATATATATATATATAATTTTAAAAATGTTTTACAACAAACACTCATGAATAAGGCATTTATGTGATAAAACGTGTTATTTACGTGAAAAATTAAGCATTTTTGTAAAATAATTATAACCTTTTGTGATTTTTTTTCAACTTCTAGCTAAAAAAATACACTGATTACACAAAAACCCTTTTTTTTAATCCAAAATATATATAATTTAAAAATGTTTTACAAAAAATGTATATGAATTGATCATTTATGTGAAAAACTAAACATTTTTGTAAAATAATTATAACCTTTTGTTATTTTTTAAACTTTTATGTAAAAAAATACACTGATTGCACAAAAAAGTCCTTTTTTAATCCGAAATAGATATAATTTAAAAATGTTTTACAAAAAATGTTTATGAATTGATCATTTATGTGAAAAACTAAACATTTTTGGAAAATAATTATAACCTTTTGTTATTTTTTAAACTTTTATGTAAAAAAATACACTGATTGCACAAAAAAGTACTTTTTTTAATCCGAAATAGATATAATTTAAACATGTTTTACAAAAAATGTTTATGAATCGATCATTTATGTGAAAAACTAAACATTTTTGTAAAATAATTATAACCTTTTGTTATTTTTTTAAACTTTTATGTAAAAAAAATACACTGATTGCACAAAAAAATCCTTTTTTTAATCCGAAATAGATATAATTTAAAAATGTTTTACAAAAAATGTTTATGAATTGATCATTTATGTGAAAAACTAAACATTTTTGCAAAATAATTATAACCTTTTGTTATTTTTTAAACTTTTATGTAAAAAAATACACTGATTACACAAAAAAGTCCTTTTTTTAATCCGAAATATATATAATTTAAAAATGTTTTACAAAAAAAAGGTTATGAGTTGATCATTTATGTGAAAAATTGAACATTTTTGTAAAATAATTATCACCTTTTTGTTATTTTTCCAACTTTTATGTAAAAAAAATACACTGATGACACAACAAAATCCTTTTTTAATTCGAAATATATATATATAACTTAAAAATGTTTTACAAAAATGTTCACAAATTTATCATTTTAAGGGGTTTTTCATTGTAAGAATACACAAAATTTTCGCAAATCAACTTTTCAAAATTATGGTAGAAATTAATAAAACTTACCTATAGTGATATGAATCCCTTGAGTTATAGATTAGCTTCTCGAGAGTTTGTTCTCCACAGTCTTCTTTTTCAGCATCATCGAAGTGGTTGAGAAAATCCTCAGATTTTGGATTATCAGCCAGTTCCGAGGCTTGGACGAAGGCTTGATGAGCTGCGAGTACACTGATGTTGTAGAAAATTGAATTGTCTGCGTTTCGACTCAGACCCTTGAACAAAATCACTCCAAATCTCTCCGATGTCACAGCAGAAGCTATTTGATGAGGAATGCGCATATCTCCGATCAGTAATTCTTCATCTACAACACTTCTGTATTGAACTAGAAGAGTCTCTTCATTTCCATTCCATCGCCTGTCAGACTTTGTTATAACTTCAGGGTTTTGGAAACATATGACACTATCTGTTGGGAAATCCTGAAGATTAGCTACCTCGAAATAAGCATTGATTTGTCGCATACTTTTTTCTGGTAATACATCAAACACATTCTTACACCTCAAAGTAGTTCCTGTTTCTGTAGCAGCACGAAAAATTGCTTTTCCAGTCTTTTCAACACCCATGTAGATCAAAACCAGTGGTCTTATTTGCGAAGCTTCATTGACAAGTAATCCCGCTGCTAATGGAATAGTGCTCTTCACTCTAACTACCTTTCCATCCTTTTTATAGTTGTATATGATGGTGCAGTTCGTTTCATCATGGAGCTCAACGGTTAACACCTGCATAACTGTAGGTATTGGTAAATCTTCAACTTTGACTATGTTTTCAATGTTTCTTCTGGAAGTTGGAGATAGAGTACTTAACAGAGAGGCGCTTTTGATGATGAGAGTTGCCAGAGTATTCAGACTGGCGCTTTGAAAGGGGATCATAGTGCGTTGAAGAAGTACATTGTCATCAATCACCTTATCTTGTGAAGGTTTTGGTTCTTTATTCTTCAGTTGTTTTGTATTGACTTGTGTCGACATTCTAAAAGATAAAGTAAAAATCCATGTTATGATTTCTTTTTCAAACCAATTTGAAGATATATATACATATATATATATATATTTACTCAATATCATACCGCTGTTAGTATCTAAATCGATAAAAATTAAATTTATACTCAATCAAGTTGACTTACCTCCAAACAGAAAAGTCCTTCTAGCAGTTGTAGTAGATGATGTTGTAGTAGATCTTGCTCCTTCAGTTGCTAATGTCGAAGTGACTGCTTTCTGTGTAAAAACAGTGCTTCTTATATAGCTGAAATCATGCCATTTATCATAAGGTTAAATTAATGAAACATTGTTTCTACGGAAGAACACCAATGCTTTCGCGGGAATAAATAATTTATTTTCACGCGAATACAAACCAATGCTTTCGCGGGAATAAACATTTTATTTTCACGCGAATGGAAACTGTTGCTTTCGCGGGAATGAATACTTTATTTTCACGCGAATACAAACCAATGCTTTCGCGGGAATAAACATTTAATTTTCACACGAATGGAAACTGTTGCTTTCGCGGGAATGAATACTTTATTTTCACGCGAATACAAACCAATGCTTTCGCGGGAATAAACATTTAATTTTCACGCGAATGGAAACTGTTGCTTTCGCGGGAATGAATACTTTATTTTCACGCGAATACAAACCAATGCTTTCGCGGGAATAAACATTTTATTTTCACGCGAATGGAAACTGTTGCTTTCGCGAGAATGAATACTTTATTTTCACGCGAATACAAACCAATGCTTTCGCGGGAATAAACATTTAATTTTCACGCGAATGGAAACTGTTGCTTTCGCGGGAATGAATACTTTATTTTCACGCGAATACAAACCAATGCTTTCGCGGGAATAAACATTTAATTTTCACACGAATGGAAACTGTTGCTTTCGCGGGAATGAATACTTTATTTTCACGCGAATACAAACCAATGCTTTCGCGGGAATAAACATTTTATTTTCACGCGAATGGAAACTGTTGCTTTCGCGGGAATGAATACTTTATTTTCACGCGAATACAAACCAATGCTTTCGCGGGAATAAACATTTTATTTTCACGCGGATGGAAACTGTTGCTTTCGCGGGAATGAATACTTTATTTTCACGCGAATACAAACCAATGCTTTCGCGGGAATAAACATTTAATTTTCACGCGAATGGAAACTGTTGCTTTCGCGGGAATGAATACTTTATTTTCACGCGAATACAAACCAATGCTTTCGCGGGAATAAACATTTTATTTTCACGCGAATGGAAACTGTTGCTTTCGCGGGAATGAATACTTTATTTTCACGCGAATACAAACCAATGCTTTCGCGGGAATAAACATTTAATTTTCTCGCGAATGGAAACTGTTGCTTTCGCGGGAATGAACACTTTATTTTCACACGAATACAAACCAATGCTTTCGCGGGAGTAAACATTTAATTTTCACGCGAATGGAAACTGTTGCTTTCGCGGGAATAAACATTTTTTTTTCAGGCGAATAAAAACCAATGCTTTCGCGGGAATAAATAATTTATTTTCACGCGAATGGAACCCATTGCTTTCGCGGGAATAAACAATTTATTTTCACGCGAATACAAACCAATGCTTTCGCGGGAATGAAAGATTTATTTTCACACATTCACCTATATAAGAGACAACGGTTTCAGACAGAAAGCATCCAGTTCAACAACAGTGAGCAAAGGAGCAACATCTATCTACTACATCTTCCATTGCAACTACTAAGAGTTCTCTCTTCATAAAAGTAAAACTTAAATTCAAATATTTCCGCTAGCTAACACAACTATCTGAAGGCTTTATGACATATCTATCTTTAAATTGGCTATAAAGAATTGAACCAATTTTTTCTGTTTTTTCAGAATGAATACTCAAGTCGTAGAAAGTCAACCATTGTATCTAAAGTCGGAATCTCAGCCTGATGAAAAGGTAAGAATTAATAAAAAATACTATTTAACACCTGTTGAACACCTTTAATTATTTTAGTTATCTAATTATCGCTTGTATTTTAGAACAATGCAACAACAAATCCAATCTACTTAAAGGACTTCCTTCCAGAAATGTATCATAACTATGTGATAAATAATGATGTTGTTGAAGAAAAAGCTGTAGAACGTTTGACATTTCAAGTTATAATATTCTGTATAACTCAACACATGATGAGTATGGGGATGTGTTGTAAGAAACGTGATATATCTACAGAACGTTTTGATGACATTATAAAAAACGGTTTCGAAATCGTTTTGTCAATGGTGGAAGTCGTTAATATTAATAATTTTTTAAAAGAAATTGAAAGAAGTGCTTGGAATCAAATAGTTTTCAAAAAATTATACAACATGACATGGAACAAAAAAACTTTTTATAAATTCAGAAAGCATATTTATAATTATGTCCAAATAGATAAAGCTCTATCCTCTTCTGTAGGTATTTTAGAACTAATGTTAGAAGCGTTTCATACATATTTATGAAAAATTTTTAGTTGTTTTTTATTATTTTACAATATTTTGTTCAAACTATTATATTTTATTTCTTACCAATTTAGATGTTAAAAGCGGTATGATATTAAGTAAATACATATATATATATATTTGAATGCATCCTTTGTTGTCTGTCTCCACATCCCAATAGTTTAATAAGCACATTCTCAATCTACCATAACTCTATGATCTTAACTGCTTTTGGCATAAATACATATATATATATAAGACACTCTAAGTAATAAATACACTCTTAGCCACTCATGCAAATGTTACCCTTTTATTTTTAGAATGTTATGGATGCTCTTTCTGAAGAGCTCCTTAGCACAGATCCATATCCAACAGAAAATAAAATGAAAAACGGCAAAACAACTCCTAAGAGAAGGAAAACTGCTCCAAAAAAGCGAATAGTAAGGAAACGAAAACAAACAGTGAGAAAACAAACTACTTCCGTTGATAAGCAAACAATGGAGAGTGCAGCTATAACTCATTTAACAGTTGAATGTCTCAACGAAAGGAGAGCTAGGGAATTAGAAAAGTCTAAAGGTTCTCAAGTGATTGACTCACCAAAAGTTCCGATTTGCAAAACATTTGAAGATCTTCCTATCCCAAGCATTATGCGAGTGACTGGTGTGATACATCCATCAAGTAAGGAGGAGTGTAGATATTCTCAAGTACACTACCATGATCCTTCAGATATAAATGAACTCGAACCCAAAATACTCCTCTGTCCAGTTGAAATAGCTAAAAACTTCAACTGTGATAATTACCCCCCTCCGTTTAACGTTGTATATTTGGGTAGAAAGGGAAAACCAAAAAATAAAAACGTTCTTTGGTATGATGTCAGACGTGTTAGCAGACATCCTCTAAGCAAAAAGAAAGCTGAAGAGGAATCACTATATTTTAGTACATTGACTAAATGTCAGCTCAAACGCTTCTTGAACATCAACACCCTCAATAGTTTTCAACCCGGCGCTATTTTTCCTTACCAAGATGTTGTTGATAGATTCGTTCCTCATCGATTTAAAGGAGGGCAGTCGAATGTAATTTGTATCCGTTATAGCATTGAACAATGTGGAGAAACGCTGTTGAAGACGCTCGCCATACCAGACAAATATGCTTCAGAAGCTAACAAATATACTCCAGGTGTGATGATCTACAGAGGAAAAACAACCCACGGAAAATTTAAGACAGAATACGATCTTTCATTTTGCTCTCCATACCGTCTCGGTCGAATGTATTGGAAACAATATTGTGATCAAGCAAAGCACAACAAAACAATATTAGAAATTGATGATGATGATGAACTTGAAGATTTTCTATGTGGAGACTTTGATGATTTTGAGACAGGATATGTTGCTGAAAAAAAATGATGAGTGTTTTAGCGATGGATAGTCTCTAATTCAAAAAACAAGTTGGACAATGTGACTTGGTGAGCTATTTCCCTTTTCTATATAATGTAAACTATCCAATGTAACTAAAGCTATAATTCAATTTCATGTAATTATTTTAAATTTTTGTTTAATCATTCTATACTAATACATAACTTTTTATTTTAGTTCATTACGAATTCAAAAGCACATAAAACAGAAGTCTCCCTTCTTAAGATATAACATCACTACATCAAAGACATCATTGTAAAAAAAGACTATGTATTAATTGTTATTACTTAGTATTTACTGACTCTAGCTATATTATATGAGATTTTCCCTACTTATTACACAATAAATGTATATATTCACATATTCTTTCATTTTTAATCACTGTATTTATTCAATGTAGATTTATCTCCTCTCTCTCAAGATATCATATGAGTCGGAATTACAGAAAATTATCAAACCTTAAATGCCTTACATTCAAAATCTAGAGACCCTATGAGTTATAATTATGTATACAGTTATGTAATAATTATCATAACCTAAATGCCATACATTCAAAATTTAGATACCATATAAGTTCAAATTAAGTAAAAAAATAATCAAAACTCGAATGCCACTTAAATGCCATTCAAATGCCACTCAAGTACCCCTTCAAGTAAAATACAATATAAACTCGGCGAATTCATCCAACGTCGTAACCCATTGCCTCAACCCCCAGATCAAATCCACAAAAAAACACTTGGTAGGGAGATCTGCTCATATATTACTACTTACATATACAGTATACCTACATATACAGTGTACCTACATATACAGTATACCTACATATACAGTGTACCTACATATACAGTGTACCTACATATACAGTATACCTACATATACAGTATACCTACATATACAGTGTACCTACATATACAGTATACCTACATATACAGTATACCTACATATACAGTATACCTACATATACAGTATACCTACATATACAGTATACCTACATATGCAGTGCATCTATGTATGTACTCTTACCGGTAAATTACAAATATTTGGACAAAATCTCGAAATGTGGAGTATGTCTATATGAACAGTATACATATATGAAATTTACACCTGCATATGTAGTGTGCCTATGTGTGCAGTACACCTACATGTAAGATTGGCCTAACTCACACTGGATCAACATATTCAATGTGTCTACAGTTTACATACCTGTACAATGTATCTTCATGTACAGCTTACTTACATTTACTTTATAAGTACATATACATATAAGTCTGCATGTAGAGTATATTTATTTGTGCATATAAGCCTTTAGATATATATGAACTGCCGTAGTTGAGGGGTCAATCTGGCTTGTTTGATTTTGTAAATTACAACTACATGTACAATGTATTTAATTATAGAAGATACCTGTATTTACAATGTGTCTACATATTAAAAACACATTCCAAATGATACAAAATTTATTAGCGAAAGTTGCTCATTAAATTGCTTACTTTTTTATGTGAACCTACAGAGTAATAGTGTCGTAGGCTTGATCACTTGTGAAAGGCACTAGAGTGGCTGACAGTATCCAATGTTGTTCCTCACTGCCATCTGGAATTATACAAACAAATAATTATTTGATGAGCAGTAGGGTATGATAATTTAACGCTATTAATTTTGTACACCCTATATATCTTATTAATTGAAGTGAACAAAAAAGTGGTAATTAACAAGAATAATTTGAACAGACTTGGTACACGAGATAGTTGACAAAGCTAAATATGCATCTACACACAAATCAGTTTTGTTTTCTTTAAATATGTACAATATTTTCGGTACACATACCTGTACAGGAAGCCTATATGTTCAAAAAACTTACTGTACAACGTATTTACATAAATAGTATTCCTATACGTATGGTATACACATTTGTGCAATAATTCTATGTGTGAAGAATATTGCATTCGAAATCCTCCAACACATACAGTGCACCTACATACGCAGCAGAGTCCAATGTAAAATGTGCCTATATGTAACGTATACACACTTGTATAGTATACCTACGTCCAAAACATACCTTTGTGCTAAGTATACTAATCTATTTACATGTTGAGTATATTTATATGAAAAGTATACCTATACGCACAATATACCTATATGTATAACATAACCACACATGCAGTGTACCTGCACGTACATTATACCGACATGAACAAAAACTATACATGTGGATTATACATATATGTGTGATACACTTACCTTTACAATACACATACATGTAGATATATTGTAGAAGTAAATATACTGAAGAATGTATCTACATGTAAAATATTCACAGAAGTGCAATCCAACTACCTGAAAAATATATTTACGTTTTCATTTTAACTACAAGCACAACATATATGCATGTACGAGATACATATATAGACAATATACGTAGACGAACAACATAAACACGTATACAAAATATATATGTGCACAATATACATTCATGCACAGTATGCATATATGTACAACGTACATAATAGTGTAAGTTACGTATGTGTACGATATACATGTGTATACAATATGTGTGTGAGTACAATATACATGCATGTGCAACATATATATGCTTAAAAATACACATACGTGTACAATTTACTTAGATGTACGGTATATTTACATGTAAAATATGCATAAAAGTACAAATATATACGCATTACAGTATGTTTACATGCATGGTATTCATACATGTACAATATATTGTGATGAATTATATTTACATGTAGAGTATACATAGCTGTACAAGCTGTCTTTATGTATGCATGCATATGTACTGTATATCTACATGTACGTTATACCAACCTACCAATCACCTTCAAGGACAGTATGCTTGCATGTAAAGTTTACCTATATGTACAGCATACCTACATGTTCGATATACCCACATGTTTATTAAATATTAATTTACAAAGTACCTACACGTTTACACCACATTCAAAGTGAGCGAAAGATTATCACCAAAAGTTGCTCACTAAAATTTCTATTTTTTGATACAAACCTTCAGGGTAATTGTACTACAAGCTTTTTCCTTCGTTGAAGGTATCAGAGTTTCTGACAGTAGTCAATCTTGGTTATCACTGCCATCTGCAATTAAACAATACATTAATTAGTTGTTGAGCTGTAAGATATGATTACATAATACTTTTCATCTTGTACTTTTTAAACAGTTTACGCATTTCAAGAGAACAAAAGATTGTTAATAGCAATAATAACTTGAACAGATTTCACACACTAGACAGTTCACAAAGCGTACTATGCATCTACACACCAATCAGAAGTGTACAAAATGTACCATACACATACCTGTAAAGGACACCTACTTGTACAATAAACCTACTGTACAACTTGTCTGCATAAATAGTATTCCTGTACTTACAGTATACAAACTTGTACAATAATTCTATGTGTGAAGAATATTACATTCAAAATACTCCAACACATACAGTGCACCTACATATGCAGCAGAACTAAATGTTAAATGTGCATATATGTAAAGTATACACACTTGTATAATATAGCTACATTCAAAACATACCTGCATGTACAGTATACATACTTGAGCAGTTTATCTGCATGTCAAGTAAATCTATATAGAAACTATACATATATGCACAATATACCTTATATGTACAACACAACCACACATGCAGTGTACCTGCATGTACACTATACTTCTATGAAAAGAAATGTACATGTGGATTATATATTTATTTGCAATATATCTACTTTACAGTATACCTACATGTAGATATATATGGTAAAAGTAGATATGTTGTACAGGTAAATATACTGAAGAATACATCTACATGTAAATTATTCACCGAAGTACAATATAATTACCCAAAAAACATTTTAACCTTCACACTTCACGTGAGTAGTAATATATGAGCAGATCTCCCTACCAAGTGTTTTTTTGTGGATTAGACCTTGGAGTTGAGACAATGGGTTACGGCGTTGGATGAATTCGCCGAGTTTATATTGTATTTTACTTGAGGGGTATTTGAGTGGCATTTGAATGGCATTTAAGTGGCATTTGAGTTTTGATTAGTTTTTTACTTAATTTGAACTTATATGGCATATAGATTTTGAATGTATGGCATTCAAGTTTTGATAACTTTTTTACATAACTCGAACTCATATGGTATCTTGAGAGAGAGGGGAGAGGAGAGAGGAGAGAGGAGAGATGGGAGATGAGAGAGGAGAGAGAGAGAGGAGAGAGATTTTTTAGTTTTCTATACATTCATGTATATATGGTTAGTTATGTACATATTTATGGCTATATTTATATCTACATAGAGAGAGGAGATATATCTACATTGAACAAATATATTGATCAAAAATGAAAATTATATGATTATATACCTGATTACATAATAAGTAGGGAAAATCTTCTGGAGAGAGGGGAGAGGAGAGATGAGAGAGGAGAGAAGAGAGAGGAGAAAGAGGAGAGATTTTTTTTAGTTTTTTATATATTTATGTATATATGGATAATTATGTACATATTTATGGATATATTTACATTTACATCATTGAATAATATACATTTATTACATAATAAGTATATTAAATGCTATAAAATATGTTGGAAAATTACCAAATTAGACCTCTAGATGGTTAAAATCTACAGTATTTGGGAAATAACTGCAAGAGAGGAGAGAGGAGTATTTGGTAGAGGAGAGAGTATGTTGAGAGAGAGGAGAGATAAAAAGAGGAGAGAGGAGATATATCTACATTGAATAAATACAGTGATTAAAAATGAAACAATATGTGAATATATACATTTATTGTGTAATAAGTAGGGAAAATCTCATACAATATAGCTAGAGTCAGCAAATATTAAATAATACAAACTTAGGAAGGAAGACTTCTGTTCTATGTACTTTTGATTCCATAATGAACTAAAATAAAAAGTTATGTATTAGTATAGAATGGTTAAACAGAAATTTAAAACAACTACAAACTCTTACTAAATAGTACTTTTTTATTAATTATTACCTTATCATCAAAAATTGACTGTTAATCGGATGTTTTTGTAGCTTTTCGTGTCTTACGTTGTTGAGTCCTTACCCTTCTAGCTTGTCTTTGAGCGGACTGTCGCTGCATGTTTCTTCTTTTTAGAGCAAGTTCTTTACGAGCACACTCGATAGAAATTGGTGTGTTTACCTGTTGTAGTTGATATTGTCGTTGTTGTAATACATAATGTAATCTCTGAATGTCTGATGTAACATCATTCCCTAAGAGCTTTAATGTTAGAAAAGATTCAGTTCGAAAACTATTTAGCTGCTCTATCAAGTCTTTCTGTATGAATTTACAATTGTTTGAGATAATTCGCACTCTCTCTTCAATTTTCTTATTGCATATGTTTTGTAGAAGTATCAAGTCCTCTTGAGTCAAAGATTTAGGCTGAGTTTCTGATTCTGTGTTGTTAACTATTTCCATTTTTTGTCATTGAATCTGAAAAAAAACAAAAAAAAACAGATGATTAATTTTGTTCAGTTGTTTTAGTATAATAAATAATATATGAGTAAAAACTGTAATTTATTAAGTTTTTACCTTGATGCTCTTCTAATAGCTGTAGTAGATGTTGCTTCTCTGATAGCTGTTGTAGAACTGGATGCTTTCTGTGTGAAAACTATGGCTCTTATATAGCTAAAGTTGTACTGATTAAACCCTATGAACACCATCTCGTGTCAATCTCTATGAATCAACATTTGTTCACGCGAAGGAAAGTCAATGCTTTCGCGGGAATAAATAAATAATTTTCACGCGAACACAAACCAATGCTTTCGCGGGAATAAATAAGCTATTTTCACGCGAATGGAAACCGTTGCTTTCGCGGGAATAAATAATTTATTTTCACGCGAATAGAAACCAATGCTTTCGCGGGAATAAAGAATTTATTTTCACGCGAATAGAAACCAATTCTTTTGCGGGAATAAATAATTTATTTTCACACGAATAGAAACCAATGCTTTCGCGGGAATAAATAAGCTATTTTCACGCGAATGGAAACCGTTGCTTTCGCGGGAATAAATAATTTATTTTCACGCGAATAGAAACCAATGCTTTCGCGGGAATAAATGATTTTATTTCCCGCGGATGAAAGTCAATGTTGTCGCGGGAATAAATACTTTATTTTCACGCGAATGGAAACCGTTGCTTTCGAGTGAAAATAAAATATTTATTCCCGCGAAAGCATTGGTTTCTATTCGCGTGAAAATAAAGTATTTATTCCCGCGAAAGCAACGGTTTGTATTCACGTGAAAATAAAGTATTTATTCCCGCGAAAGCAACGGTTTCCATTCGCGTGAAAATAAAGTATTTATTCCCGCGATAACATTGACTTTCATCCGCGGGAAATAAAATCCTTTATTCCCGCGAAAGCATTGGTTTCTATTCGCGTGAAAATAAAATATTTATTCCCGCGAAAGCAACGGTTTCCATTCGCGGGAAAGTAAATCATTTATTCCCGCGAAGGCAACAGTTTGCATTCGTGTGAAAATAAAGTACTTATTCCCGCGAAAGAATTGGTTTCTATTCGTGTGAAAATAAATTATTTATTCCCGCGAAAGCATTGGTTTCTATTCGCGTGAAAATAAAATATTTATTCCCGCGAAAGCAACGGTTTCCATTCGCGTGAAAATTATTTATTTATTCCCGCGAAAGCATTGGTTTGTATTCGCGTGAAAATAATTCATTTATTCCCGCGAAACCATTGACTTTCCTTCGCGTGAACAAATGTTGATTCATAGAGATTGACACGAGATGGTGTTCATAGGGTTTAATCAGTACAACTTTAGCTATATAAGAGCCATCGTTTTCACACAGAAAGCATCCAGTTCTACAGCGACTAACAGAGGAGCAACATCTACTACAGCTATTAGGAGAGCAACAAGGTAAGAAGCATTAAAATAATTATTTGTTTTTAATTAATTGAAACATCTAGGTTTTTGAATCTTAGTTTTTAAAAACAATCTTTTAATAAAACAATAGTTTCAGTATATTTACATCATTAAACTAAGTTATTTTACTTTTTGCAGGTATGATGACATCACACTCCAAAGCACTTCCTAAGCTCCATATTGAACCAATCACAGCTACCAACAACACTAACGCTATTTCCACTACAACCATCATTTCCACCACCAACGGCATTCACATTGATGATAGAAGATCCAATCCTAACACCTTTAATGATACATCTTCTCGCTCAAACACCAATGCTCATGCTGATATAGCAATGAACCATCATGTAGTTTCAGCTGACTCTCCTTTGAGTCCCACACCGGACTACACATATCTGCATGAGAACAGTGAAGTCAAACGAACGGAGGATATCAAAAAACCGACAGTGACATTATCTCAAGCTTCAATTTCCTTTTTATTCAGCAACAGCAAGAATAATACCGTAAACAAACTTAGAGAGTTTGAATTGCTCGAGATGGGTGGAATAATGACAGGAGCTATGCAGAAAGGAATGTTGGAAATCGGAAATTTTGTGAGTTTGTTGGATTTACCAATTCCTACGATATTGGAGGTTTTCGATGTTAATTACGTTGAAGATTATGGTATATTGGACTATGAATATGTTTTAAAAAACAATCATCGAATTCGAGTCAAGTCACTGATTGACAAAGAACTTATGATGGAGCTACAGGAACTTGATCCCTGCTCTTCACAAATCCTAGTGTACATGGGAAAGCTAGAAGAAAATCAACCCGATCTACGTATTGTAGGAGATAATCATCGTCATCAAGGGCTAAAACAACGAGTTATAGCCAAAATCTTGAGAAAAAAATCATTGAAACAGTTGCAAGCATACTTTGATATCATCACTTTCGATAATATTCCTGTCAACACTCTTCTGACATTCACTAGACTTTCAGTTTGGAAAAATTTGAAGTCGAAGCAGCGAAAACGAAAACAAGATACATCGCCTTTACGTATCACTCACACTGTCACTTACAGATACATGATGAATGACGGATATTTGATGACTGGGAAGATTGTTGTCCCTCCTGAGAACGTTTTGAAGATCAAAAATCATGAATGTGGTATGATCCACTATAAAAGTACGATGACAACTGAAAGCGGCACAAAGAAACACATTCTCACGATTCTGAGTGTTGAAGAAGCTTTGATGCTTCTATCTACTTCAAGTGAAAAAGAAGGAATAGCTTTCAGACTTTCTCTATTTGATGATGCTGAGCTGATGAAAAGTTATGATGATGATGTTGTTGCTGATGATGCTGCTGATGATGATGATGATGATGATGATGATGATGATGATGATGATGATGATGATGATGATGATGATGATGATGATGATGATGATGATGATGATGATGATGATGATGATGATGATGATGATGATGATGATGATGATGATGATGATGATGACGATGATAACATCGATGCTTATACCGATGAAGAAGATGATAATATGACGGATGATGACTCTAAGAACAAAAAATTTGAGGAAAAAGATGAAGTTGTCGACAATGATAGTGAGAAAAGCAATGAAGATGATGACAATCACATTTCAAGCGAAGCTAGCAGGATTTCAATATCGGAAATTTAATTAAGGTATGTTAATCTTCACTAGTAATAAGTAACTACTAATAGCCGTATTTTTTACCATAGTATAATGTAGTTGTTATAACGACATCTATGTATGCTTTTAGATAGAATACGTGTACAAGTGAATGACCGTCGACTCGCCAAAATCTATCAGCAACAACTCATGAACATTAAATTACATATTATTTGTATTGTGCAATAATTTGTATATATTTAGTGTAATAAAGTATTTTATTCATATTTAACATTAGTAATTTAGCCAATTTGTAAAACTTTCGGGGCTACAACTCTAAAATGTTACAAAAATTTCAATGTTCCGACACAAAAATAAATATTTCAAGTTATCGTCTCATTTTTCAAAAATGTTAAGACAACTCCCATTTATAATTTCTAAACTTCGTTTTTGAAAAAATATGTAAAAGTTGTCGGCACATTGTGTCAAAATGGTAAGACAACTCCGCTTTTGCACAAAAAAATTGTGAAAAATGTTTTATAATTTGTTTGAGAAACCAAAACAGTAGAAGACTTTTTACAACCACAAGCATTATACTTTAGGTTTTACAGTTTTGTGAATTGGGTGTTGATAGTTTGTCACGATATGACATAATAATTAAGTAATTATAGTCTTTTTCATAACAATGCTATAGATTCAGTAATACAGATGTGAAATTTACTGTTTCATCACTTGAATGCAGTATGAAGGTAGTTGATGTAATATTTATTTTGTAATATTATGCAAAGTAATACAGTAAGAATGAAGCGTATGGAGTTCTCAACCACAAAACAAATAAAAATAATGCATTAGGGTAAACTAATGACAGAACAATTTTACATGAAGTGTATACATGTGAATAAAGTATTCATAAAAACACAGACTATTGTCTGTATATATAATATATATAGAGAGTATTTATAAAAAAACATCCTATTAACTATATATTTTGTGGTAAGAAATTGTAAAATAGGATAGTTGCATAAAGTCTATGGTAAACTAATGACAGAACATTTTTTACATGAAATGTATTCATAAAAACACAGACTATTGTCTGTATATATAATATATATATATATATATATAGAGAGAGTATTTATAAAAAAAACATCCTATTCACTATATATTTTGTGGTAAGAAATTATAAAATAGGGTAGTTGCATAAGACCTATTCCAGAGCCATGATAATATTAAAAAATATAGTGAAATAAAAATTTTAAAACTCACCTAAGAGTGCAGTTAGTACAAGAACTTCTTCTTGAGAAAAGTCTGAGTTTTTCTGCATTTTTCGTCTAATAGACGCTAATTTCAATTTAACACAATCATTAAAACCCTTTTTTTTCAGTCCATCTTTTATATTCAAAATTAATTTAAGTGAAGTTAAATCAATTTTCTTATCATCAATCTTTTGGCTTTCTTTTAAATCTACTTGGGTTTGAGGTTTAACTGTTATAGTATTAGATTCTAAAACACTGGTTTTTGGACTGCACTGTGAACTAGCAACAGAAATTAAGTCATTATTACTTTCTTCAGTTTCTGAAAGATCAGAATCTGAAGATATAAGTGCTCTCATTTTTTTACACTGGTTTTTAATCAAAAGTTTTCGATCTTCAGCAGCAGGTTTTTTAGCTATCGCCAACCATTTACTCCCTAATTCAAAATCTAGAACAATGTTTTCAGAAAAATAACCTTCTATTGGATAGAGATACACTAACGCAAAATTTTTCGGAAAAGTAATATCCATAAGTAATTCAGAATGTTTTCTATTAATAAATAAAACAAAATTATTGTAACTAGCAATATCAACAATAAAAAACATTTTAGTTTTTAAAATACAACTATGTTGCTGAAGATCTCTCAAAGTTGTATGCGATTTTCCACATAAACAATAATAAATAAACAAGTGAGCACAAAAACGTCTTGAAAGAACTCGGCCAGGCTCATGCAATCCCCCTAATTTAAACTTCTTACCACAAAATATACAAGAGACGTTGTTTTTGTTTCCTTTCAGTGCTTCACTCAACATCTTTGTGCCATATGCTATCAACAACAATGAGAGCACTGAAAGGAAATACCTAGGGCTTTTGTTATCAATATCTACAAACAAAATAAACAAATTCTCATCATATATAGATAACTTTCTTAAGCATGGTATATGTATATACATATATATAAAGATAATGCATGTCACTTACACTTAAAACACTCTCTATCTTCTTTTATATTTCCGTCTAGAAGACTTAATTCTTTATATTCCCTCAATTGAGGATTCTCTGCTTGAACTAAAATAGAAAATACGAATGTAGTTATGCTATTTTTTTGAAAAAATTCGAAAATTTTTTTATAAATTGAATGAGTATATAGTAAGTAATATTTTCGTCATACTTACATTCAAATGTGTTGCGTTTATAGTACAGGAAGTTTTCGTTCTTCCCAACACATTGTTTACTTCCTTCGAATCGTGAAGATGCTTTTTCTACAAAAAAATAACATAGTAAATGTAAAGTCATTATTATTGTACCTACAGAAAAATTTACATTTTTCATAAAACAGAAAAACTTACTCATAGCAATATGCGTGCTAGCTTTGCTCTTTTCCGTCTTCTCTTCATCATCTTCAAAACACTCCTCCAACCACCTTAGTGTTTCATCATCGGTAGAACTTAATAAAACAATAAATCAAGATTGTAATTATTTAAAAACTCTATATAATACAGTTGAATATTGAATAATAAAGTTTCAATAATATACTTACATGGCACTGAAATCTATTTCGTCTATATTTAGTTCTAATGCAACATTTGAGGATGTAGACCTACAAGTAATATATATATATACATTTGTATAAATTTATAAATGTAACTGCAACAAAATTGTAAAAGATAGTATAAATAACTTACTCATTTGTTGTAGGGATATTGCTAGCCATTGTTGTTTTGCAGAGTAATACTTAGAATGAAGTATAAATGAAAACTGATACTGTTTAAAAAAATAGTTTCTCTTATATACAAAACATTGAAGTCATTTATCAAGATTAATTTGTAGACTGATTTTCTGATTATTACTATGATAAATGATATTGTTTTTTAAAAAAGTGGAAGACGATTAGGAAGTTGGTTAAAAAAATAGGAAGATAGAGATTAAATAGTTTAATAAGCTTAACCACCACAAACACTCCTGTAAACTGTCTTTCCATCTAGCTAAAATTTTTGAATGTAGAGCGTTGGATAAACAAATTTTACGACCTCTTTTAAATATAACTAGCTAGGATGAAACTTACATTTCATTTGAATGACAACTCACATCCTTCAAACATATTTTTATAGCAACAATTTTCATATAGACACATCAACAGCAAAACAATGATGCGGTGTAGTTCCATCTTTATATCATCAGACAGTAAATTAATATGTGAGAGCTTCAATTATAGTTTACACCATTAAGTATGAGTTCGGAATGTAATAAAATACTTTACAGGTACTGATAGCATTTAATAACTAGTTCAATTGCAGTTTATTGATATACTCTACTATAACACACACTACCACAAACAATCATATAGACACATCATCAGCAAAACAATGATGTAGTGTAGCTCCATCTTTATATCATCAGACAGTAAATTAAAATGTGAGAGCTCCAATTATAGTTTACAACATTAAGTATGAGTTAGGAATGTAATAAACACTTTAAAGATATCTGATAGCATTTAAATATGTATATGTAACATATAACTCTTGATTTATTAGACAAAACAGCTTCCTAAAAATAGAAAATATACTATGTATGTTGATACATTATTATTTCACACAAAAAACAATGAGATATTTTAAAAAAAGTAACAGTCTAACTAATAAAACAAGTGGATAAAGTCATGCTTTGCTCATGTTTTTTAGATGATAGCGGAGATAACTAGGATTAAAAGTAAAACCACAAATCCGTTTTGGTGGAAGGCTGTATCTATATTAACTAATATGTAATGAAACAATAAAAAACAGGAGATAGATGCAATCAAGTTCTCTTCCTTTTTAGGTTGAATTCGACCTATAATTCCATCATCTATGGATGTTTGTTGTTTTTGTTTTAAATAGAAATAGCATGATAATAAATAGTGCTTAGGTGTAACTAATGACTTTTCTCGAGCGACACACTTGATATTAAAAAGATCAAAACATATAGGATTAAGCGAGATGATGATTAATGTCTTTTCTGGAATGAGTTTATTAGTAAAATGACACTTGCGGGGCACTTGCGTTATATTATAATTAATTACTATTTAAAAATGAACTGGTAACATTACGTCGACTGAAATAATACCTAAAACGTCTCGCATAAATTTTGATCTGACTGAAAATGGACTGAAAACCTTCAAGGTGCGTAAAAATTATCGTAACTCGCTATAGCGGATATTCTAAGAAATATTTATTTTCTCGTTGATAACTTGACGTAAAATATTTTGTAACGGATGTCACACGATCTCAATCGCTTTTTTTCAACTTAAACACTTAGTTACTCGTAAACATTTGATACTCGCTTGATTTCTTTGATAACAGTAATATCCCAATTGTGTTTATCGTAAATATTTCAAAAACGGATATTGCGCGTTTCAGTTGGTTTTTCCTACTGAATCACTTAGTTACGCGTAAATATTTGAAATGCGTGTTTCAGTTGGTTTTTCCTACTAAATCGCTTAGTTACTCGTAAACATTTGAAAATTGTTTGATTTTTTCGCTGATAAAACATGTTGCAAGTATCTTTTACCAAATATTACCGTGATTTTCAATCAGTTTTCCTTACTAGATTACTTAATTACTCACCAACGTCCATAATTGTTTTTATTAATCATTGTTGCAAAGCAATGCTGTATTTAAATAATATTACTACGTTTCCAACCAATTTCCTTACTGAATTACTTAATTACTCGCCAGTATTTCATAATTTCTTTCACTAATAATTACAAATAATATTGTAAATAAATAATTTACCAGGAATATTTATGCTCAAGTCTCCTCTCTCTCCTCTAAACACTCTCTCTAGATATATACAAACACAGTTATTTTTATTGTACCTTGCACAAAAACACCCCCTAAAACTTGTTTTTAGGCTGAGCCTTATGGGTTATTTTAGGGGGAGTATCAGTCCTGGGAGTAGATACTAAATTGATACAAATTTTTTTCATATGAATTTAAAACTTAACTAATGTAGTTTTTTTACCAAACATCAGTACATCAAAAACATTATTGTAAAGGTATATTATATAGGAAGATTTTCCATACTTATTATGTAATAAATGTATATAATCATATAATGATTAATTTTTGATCAATATATTTATTCAATGTAGATATATCTCTTCTCTCCTCTCTCCTCTCTTTCTTCCTCTCTCCTCTCTCTCTCCCTCTCTCCTCTCTCTCTTTCTTTATCTCAAGATACCATATGTATGTATACATTGATTATCATTACAAGTTGTAGTGCTTTGTATTACTTAGTATTTACTGACTCTAGCTATATTATATAGGATGATTTTCCCTACTTATTATGTAATCAATGTATATAATCATAAAATGTTTCATTTTTGATCAATATAGTTATTCAATGTAGATAAAACTCCTCTCTCCTTTCTCTCTCCTCTCTCCTCTCTGTCTTCTCTCTCCTCTCTCTCAAGATGCCATATGAGTTCAAATTATGTGAAAAAAGTATCAAAACTTAAATGCCATACATTCAAAATCTAGCTGCCATATGAGTTCAAATCAAGTAAAAAAATAATCAAAACTCAAATGCCACTTAAATGCCACTCAAATGCCACTCAAGTACCCCTCAAATGAAATACAATATAAACTCGGCGAATTCACCCAACGTCGTAACCCATTGCCTCAACCCCAAGGCCAGAACCACAAAAAAACACTTGGTAGGGAGATCTGCTCATATATTACTACTCACGTGCATGCACAATACACATACAAGCGCAACAAACATATGTGTACAATATACACACATGTACAATATACATAAGCATTCAAAACACATGCATGCACAATATACATAAGTGTATAATAAATACATGAATACAATATAAATACATGTACAGCTTACATATGTGTAAAGTATACACATCTGTAAAGTATACATAGTCATACAATATAAATATGTATATATATACTATACATATGTGAACAGCATACAAACGTTACAGTATACATACACAAACATTATAAACACATGAAAAATATGCACACATGTACAATATAACCACATGTACATACATATAAGTAGTAATATATGAGCAGATCTCCCTACCAAGTGTTTTTTTGTGGATTAGACCTTGGGGTTGAGACAATGGGTTACGGCGTTGGATGAATTCGCCGATTTTATATTGTATTTTACTTGAGGGGTACTTGAGTGGCATTTGAATGGCATTTAAGTGGTATTTGAGTTTTGATTAGTTTTTTACTTAATTTGAACTTATATGGCATATAGATTTTGAATGTATGGCATTCAAGTTTTGATAACTTTTTTACATAACTCGAACTCATATGGTATCTTGAGGGAGAGGAGAGAGGAGAGAGGAGAGATGGGAGATGAGAGAGGAGAGAGAGAGAGGAGAGAGATTTTTTAGTTTTCTATACATTCATGTATATATGGTTAGTTATGTACATATTTATGGCTATATTTATATCTACATAGAGAGAGGAGATATATCTACATTGAACAAATATATTGATCAAAAATGAAAATTATATGATTATATACCTGATTACATAATAAGTAGGGAAAATCTTCTGGAGAGAGGGGAGAGGAGAGATGAGAGAGGAGAGAGAGGAGAGATTTTTTTTTAGTTTTTTATACATTTATGTATATATGGATAATTATGTACATATTTATGGATATATTTACATTTACATCATTGAATAATATACATTTATTACATAATAAGTATATTAAATGCTATAAAATATGTTGGAAAATTACCAAATTAGATCTCTAGATGGTTAAAATCTACAGTATTTGGGAAATAACTGCAAGAGAGGAGAGAGGAGTATTTGGTAGAGGAGAGAGTATGTTGAGAGAGAGGAGAGATAAAAAGAGGAGAGAGGAGAGAGGAGATATATCTACATTGAATAAATACAGTGATTAAAAATGAAACAATATGTGAATATATACATTTATTGTGTAATAAGTAGGGAAAATCTCATACAATATAGCTAGAGTCAGTAAATATTAAATAATACAAACTTAGGAAGGAAGACTTCTGTTCTATGTACTTTTGATTCCATAATGAACTAAAATAAAAAGTTATGTATTAGTATAGAATGGTTAAACAGAAATTTAAAACAACTACAAACTCTTACTAAATAGTACTTTTTTATTAATTATTACCTTATCATCAAAAATTGACTGTTAATCGGATGTTTTTGTAGCTTTTCGTGTCTTACGTTGTTGAGTCCTTACCCTTCTAGCTTGTCTTTGAGCGGACTGTCGCTGCATGTTTCTTCTTTTTAGAGCAAGTTCTTTACGAGCACACTCGATAGAAATTGGTGTGTTTACCTGTTGTAGTTGATATTGTCGTTGTTGTAATACATAATGTAATCTCTGAATGTCTGACGTAACATCATTCCCTAAGAGCTTTAATGTTAGAAAAGATTCAGTTCGAAAACTATTTAGCTGCTCTATCAAGTCTTTCTGTATGAATTTACAATTGTTTGAGATAATTCGCACTCTCTCTTCAATTTTCTTATTGCATATGTTTTGTAGAAGTATCAAGTCCTCTTGAGTCAAAGATTTAGGCTGAGTTTCTGATTCTGTGTTGTTAACTATTTCCATTTTTTGTCATTGAATCTGAAAAAAACAAAAAAAAACAGATGATTAATTTTGTTCAGTTGTTTTAGTATAATAAATAATATATGAGTAAAAACTATAATTTATTAAGTTTTTACCTTGATGCTCTTCTAATAGCTGTAGTAGATGTTGCTTCTCTGATAGCTGTTGTAGAACTGGATGCTTTCTATGTGAAAACTATGACTCTTATATAGCTAAAGTTGTACTGATTAAACCCTATGAACACCATCTCGTGTCAATCTCTATGAATCAACATTTGTTCACGCGAAGGAAAGTCAATGCTTTCGCGGGAATAAATAAATAATTTTCACGCGAACACAAACCAATGCTTTCGCGGGAATAAATAAGCTATTTTCACGCGAATGGAAACCGTTGCTTTCGCGGGAATAAATAATTTATTTTTACGCGAATAGAAACCAATGCTTTCGCGGGAATAAATACTTTATTTTCACGCGAATAGAAACCAATTCTTTCGCGGGAATAAATAATTTATTTTCACACGAATAGAAACCAATGCTTTCGCGGGAATAAATAAACTATTTTCACGCGAATGGAAACCGTTGCTTTCGCGGGAATAAATAATTTATTTTCACGCGAATAGAAACCAATGCTTTCGCGGGAATAAATGATTTTATTTCCCGCGGATGAAAGTCAATGTTGTCGCGGGAATAAATACTTTATTTTCACGCGAATGGAAACGGTTGCTTTCGCGTGAAAATAAAATATTTATTCCCGCGAAAGCATTGGTTTCTATTCGCGTGAAAATAAAGTATTTATTCCCGCGAAAGCAACGGTTTGTATTCGCGTGAAAATAAAGTATTTATTCCCGCGAAAGCAACGGTTTGTATTCGCGTGAAAATAAAGTATTTATTCCCGCGAAAGCAACGGTTTCCATTCGCGTGAAAATAAAGTATTTATTCCCGCGACAACATTGACTTTCATCCGCGGGAAATAAAATCCTTTATTCCCGCGAAAGCATTGGTTTCTATTCGCGTGAAAATAAAATATTTATTCCCGCGAAAGCAACGGTTTCCATTCGCGGGAAATTAAATCATTTATTCCCGCGAAGGCAACAGTTTGCATTCGTGTGAAAATAAAGTACTTATTCCCGCAAAAGAATTGGTTTCTATTCGTGTGAAAATAAAATATTTATTCCCGCGAAAGCAACGGTTTCCATTCGCGTGAAAATTATTTATTTATTCCCGCGAAAGCATTGGTTTGTATTCGCGTGAAAATAATTCATTTATTCCCGCGAAACAATTGACTTTCCTTCGCGTGAACAAATGTTGATTCATAGAGATTGACACGAGATGGTGTTCATAGGGTTTAATCAGTACAACTTTAGCTATATAAGAGCCATCGTTTTCACACAGAAAGCATCCAGTTCTACAGCGACTAACAGAGGAGCAACATCTACTACAGCTATTAGGAGAGCAACAAGGTAAGAAGCACTAAAATAATTATTTGTTTTTAATTAATTGAAACATCTAGGTTTTTGAATCTTAGTTTTTAAAAACAATCTTTTAATAAAACAATAGTTTCAGTATATTTACATCATTAAACTAAGTTCTTTTACTTTTTGCAGGTATGATGACATCACACTCCAAAGCACTTCCTAAGCTCCATATTGAACCAATCACAGCTACCAACAACACTAACGCTATTTCCACTACAACCATCATTTCCACCACCAACGGCATTCACATTGATGATAGAAGATCCAATCCTAACACCTTTAATGATACATCTTCTCGCTCAAACACCAATGCTCATGCTGATATAGCAATGAACCATCATGTAGTTTCAGCTGACTCTCCTTTGAGTCCCACACCGGATTACACATACCTGCATGAGAACAGTGAAGTCAAACGAACGAAGGATATCAAAAAACCGACAGTGACATTATCTCAAGCTTCAATTTCCTTTTTATTCAGCAACAGCAAGAATAATACCGTAAACAAACTTAGAGAGTTTGAATTGCTCGAGATGGGTGGAATAATGACAGGAGCTATGCAGAAAGGAATGTTGGAAATCGGAAATTTTGTGAGTTTGTTGGATTTACCAATTCCTACGATATTGGAGGTTTTCGATGTTAATTACGTTGAAGATTATGGTATATTGGACTATGAATATGTTTTAAAAAACAATCATCGAATTCGAGTCAAGTCACTGATTGACAAAGAACTTACGGTGGAGCTACAGGAACTTGATCCCGGCTCTTCACAAATCCTAGTGTACATGGGAAAGCTAGAAGAAAATCAACCCGATCTACGTATTGTAGGAGATAATCATCGTCATCAAGGGCTAAAACAACGAGTTATAGCCAAAATCTTGAGAAAAAAATCATTGAAACAGTTGCAAGCATACTTTGATATCATCACTTTCGATAATATTCCTGTCAACACTCTTCTGACATTCACTAGACTTTCAGTTTGGAAAAATTTGAAGTCGAAGCAGCGAAAACGAAAACAAGATACATCGCCTTTACGTATCACTCACACTGTCACTTACAGATACATGATGAATGACGGATCTTTGATGACTGGGAAGATTGTTGTCCCTCCTGAGAACGTTTTGAAGATCAAAAATCATGAATGTGGTATGATCCACTATAAAAGTACGATGACAACTGAAAGCGGCACAAAGAAACACATTCTCACGATTCTGAGCGTTGAAGAAGCTTTGATGCTTCTATCTACTTCAAGTGAAAAAGAAGGAATAGCTTTCAGACTTTCTCTATTTGATGATGCTGAGCTGATGAAAAGTTATGATGATGATGTTGCTGCTGATGATGCTGCTGATGATGATGATGATGATGATGATGATGACGATGATAACATCGATGCTTATACCGATGAAGAAGATGATAATATGACGGATGATGACTCTAAGAACAAAAAATTTGAGGAAAAAGATGAAGTTGTCGACAATGATAGTGAGAAAAGCAATGAAGATGACGACAATCACATTTCAAGCGAAGCTAGCAGGATTTCAATATCGGAAATTTAATTAAGGTATGTTAATCTTCACTAGTAATAAGTAACTACTAATAGACGTATTTTTTACCATAGTATAATGTAGTTGTTATAACGACATCTATGTATGCTTTTAGATAGAATACGTGTACAAGTGAATGACCGTCGACTCGCCAAAATCTATCAGCAACAACTCATGAACATTAAATTACATATTATTTGTATTGTGCAATAATTTGTATATATTTAGTGTAATAAAGTATTTTATTCATATTTAACATTAGTTATTTAGCCAATTTGTAAAACTTTCGGGCTACAACTCTAAAATGTTACAAAAAATTTCAATGTTCCGACACAAAAATAAATATTTCAAGTTATCGTCTCATTTTTCAAAAATGTTAAGACAACTCCCATTTATAATTTCTAAACTTTGTTTTTGAAAAAATATGTAAAAGTTGTCGGCACATTGTGTCAAAATGATAAGACAACTCCGCTTTTGCACAAAAAAATTGTGAAAAATGTTTTATAATTTGTTTGAGAAACCAAAACAGTAGAAGGCTTTTTACAACCGCAAGCATTATACTTTAGGTTTTACAGTTTTGCGAATTGGGTGTTGATAGTTTGTCACGATATGACATAATAATTAAGTAATTATAGTCTTTTTCATAACAATGCTATAGATTCAGTAATACAGATGTGAAATTTACTGTTTCATCACTTGAATGCAGTATGAAGGTAGTTGATGTAATATTTATTTTGTAATATTATGTAAAGTAATACAGTAAGAATGAAGCATATGGAGTTCTCAACCACAAAACAAATAAAAATAATGCATTAGGGTAAACTAATGACAGAACAATTTTACATGAAGTGTATACATGTGAATAAAGTATTCATAAAAACACAGACTATTGTCTGTATATATAATATATATATATATAGAGAGTATTTATAAAAAACAGCCTATTAACTATATATTTTGTGGTAAGAAATTGTAAAATAGGATAGTTGCATAAAGTCTATGGTAAACTAATGACAGAACATTTTTTACATGAAATGTATTCATAAAAACACAGACTATTGTCTGTATATATAATATATATATAGAGAGAGTATTTATAAAAAAACATCCTATTCACTATATATTTTGTTGTAAGAAATTATAAAATAGGGTAGTTGCATAAGACCTATTCCAGAGCCATGATAATATTAAAAAATATAGTGAAATAAAAATTTTAAAACTCACCTAAGAGTGCAGTTAGTACAAGAACTTCTTCTTGAGAAAAGTCTGAGTTTTTCTGCATTTTTCGTCTAATAGACGCTAATTTCAATTTAACACAATCATTAAAACCCCTTTTTTTCAGTCCATCTTTTATATTCAAAATTAATTTAAGTGAAGTTAAATCAATTTTCTTATCATCAATCTTTTGGCTTTCTTTTAAATCTACTTGGGTTTGAGGTTTAACTGTTATAGTATTAGATTCTAAAACACTGGTTTTTGGACTGCACTGTGAACTAGCAACAGAAATTAAGTCATTATTACTTTCTTCAGTTTCTGAAAGATCAGAATCTGAAGATATAAGTGCTCTCATTTTTTTACACTGGTTTTTAATCAAAAGTTTTCGATCTTCAGCAGCAGGTTTTTTAGCTATCGCCAACCATTTACTCCCTAATTCAAAATCTAGAACAATGTTTTCAGAAAAATAACCTTCTATTGGATAGAGATACACTAACGCAAATTTTTTCGGAAAAGTAATATCCATAAGTAATTCAGAATATTTTCTATTAATAAATAAAACAAAATTATTGTAACTAGCAATATCAACAATAAAAAACATTTTAGTTTTTAAAATACAACTATGTTGCTGAAGATCTCTCAAAGTTGTATGCGATTTTCCACATAAACAATAATAAATAAACAAGTGAGCACAAAAATGTCTTGAAAGAACTCGGCCAGGCTCATGCAATCCCCCTAATTTAAACTTCTTACCACAAAATATACAAGAGACGTTGTTTTTGTTTCCTTTCACTGCTTCACTCAACATCTTTGTGCCATATGTGATCAACAGCAATGAGAGCACTGAAAGGAAATACCTAGGGCTTTTGTTATCAATATCTACAAACAAAATAAACAAATTCTCATCATATATAGATAACTTTCTTAAGCATGGTATATGTATATATATATAAAGATAATGCATGTCACTTACACTTAAAACACTCTCTATCTTCTTTTATATTTCCGTCTAGAAGACTTATTTCTTTATACTCCCTTAATTCAGGATTCTCCGCTTGAACTAAAATAGAAAATACGAATGTAGTTATGCTATTTTTTTGAAAAAATTCGAAAATTTTTTATAAATTGAATGAGTATATAGTAAGTAATATTTTCGTCATACTTACATTCAAATGTGTTCTGTTCATAGTACAGGAAGTTTTCGTTCTTCCCAACACATTGCTTACTTCCTATGAATCGAGAAGATGCTTTTTCTACAAAAAAATAACATAGTAAATGTAAAGTCATTATTATTGTACCTACAGACAAATTTACATTTTTCATAAAACAGAAAAACTTACTCATAGCAATATGCGTGCTAGCTTTGCTCTTTTCCGTCTTCTCTTCATCTTCAAAACACTCCTCCAACCACCTTAGTGTTTCATCATCGGTAGAACTTAATAAAACAATAAATCAAGATTGTAATTATTTAAAAACTCTATATAATACAGTTGAATATTGAATAATAAAGTTTCAATAATATACTTACATAGTACTGAAATCTATTTCGTCTATATTTAGTTCTAATGCAACATTTGAGGATGTAGACCTACAAGTAATATATATATATATATACATTTGTATAAATTTATAAATGTAACTGCAACAAAATTGTAAAAGATAGTATAAATAACTTACTCATTTGTTGTAGGGATATTGCTAGCCATTGTTGTTTTGCAGAGTAATACTTAAAATGAAGTATAAATGAAAACTGATACTGTTTAAAAAAATAGTTTCTCTTATATACAAAACATTGAAGTCATTTATCAAGATTAATTTGTAGACTGATTTTCTGATTATTACTATGATAAATGATATTGTTTTTTAAAAAAAGTGGAAGACGATTAGGAAGTTGGTTTAAAAATAGGAAGATAGAGATTAAATAGTTTAATAAGCTTAACCACCACAAACACTCCTGTAAACTGTCTTTCCATCTAGCTAAAATTTTTGAATGTAGAGCGTTGGATAAACAAATTTTACAACCTCTTTTAAATATAACTAGCTAGGATGAAACTTACATTTCATTTGAATGACACCTCACATCCTTCAAACATATTTTTATAGCAACAATTTTCATATAGACACATCAACAGCAAAACAATGATGCGATGTAGTTCCATCTTTATATCATCAGACAGTAAATTAATATGTGAGAGCTTCAATTATAGTTTACACCATTAAGTATGAGTTCGGAATGTAATAAAATACTTTACAGGTACTGATAGCATTTAATAACTAGTTCAATTGCAGTTTATTGATATACTCTACTATAACACACACTACCACAAACAATCATATAGACACATCATCAGCAAAACAATGATGTAGTGTAGCTCCATCTTTATATCATCAGACAGTAAATTAAAATGTGAGAGCTCCAATTATAGTTTACAACATTAAGTATGAGTTAGGAATGTAATAAACACTTTAAAGATATCTGATAGCATTTAAATATGTATATGTAACATATAACTCTTGATTTATTAGACAAAACAGCTTCCTAAAAATAGAAAATATACTATGTATGTTGATACATTATTATTTCACACAAAAAACAATGAGATATTTTAAAAAAAGTAACAGTCTAACTAATAAAACAAGTGGATAAAGTCATGCTTTTGCTCATGTTTTTTAGATGATAACGGAGATAGCTAGGATTAAAAGTAAAACCACAAATCCGTTTTGGTGGAAGGCTGTATCTATATTAACTAATATGTAATGAAACAATAAAAAACAGGAGATAGATGCAATCAAGTTCTCTTCCTTTTTAGGTTGAATTCGACCTATAATTCCATCATCTATGGATGTTTGTTGTTTTTGTTTTAAATAGAAATAGCATGATAATAAATAGTGCTTAGGTGTAACTAATGACTTTTCTCGAGCGACACACTTGATATTAAAAAGATCAAAACATATAGGATTAAGCGAGATGATGATTAATGTCTTTTCTGGAATGAGTTTATTAGTAAAATGACACTTGCGGGACACTTGCGCTATATTATAATTAATTACTTTTTAAAAATGAACTGGTAACATTACGTCGATTGAAATAATACCTAAAACGTCTCGCATAAATTTTGATCTGACTGAAAATGGACTGAAAACCTTCAAGGTGCGTAAAAATTATCGTAACTCGCTATAGCGGATATTCTAAGAAATATTTATTTTCTCGTTGGTAACTTGACGTAAAATATTTTGTAACGGATGTCACATGATCTCAATCGTTTTTTTTCAACTTAAACACTTAGTTACTCGTAAACATTTGATACTCGCTTGATTTCTTTGATAACAGTAATATCCCAATTGTGTTTATCGTAAATATTTCAAAAACGGATATTGCGCGTTTCAGTTGGTTTTTCCTGCTAAATCGCTTAGTTACTCGTAAACATTTGAAAATTGTTTGATTTTTTCGCTGATAAAACATGTTGCAAGTATCTTTTACCAAATATTACCGTGATTTTCAATCAGTTTTCCTTACTAGATTACTTAATTACTCACCAACATCCATAATTGTTTTTATTAATCATTGTTGCAAAGCAATGCTGTATTTAAATAATATTACTACGTTTCCAACCAATTTCCTTACTGAATTACTTAATTACTCGCCAGTATTTCATAATTTCTTTCACTAATAATTACAAATAATATTGTAAATAAATAATTTACCAGGAATATTTATGCTCAAGTCTCCTCTCTCTCCTCTAAACACTCTCTCTAGATATATACAAACACAGTTATTTTTATTGTACCTTGCACAAAAACACCCCCTAAAACTTGTTTTTAGGCTGAGTCTTATGGGTTATTTTAGGGGGAGTATCAGTCCTGGGAGTAGATACTAAATTGACACAAATTTTTTTCATATGAATTTAAAACTTAACTAATGTAGTTTTTTTACCAAACATCAGTACATCAAAAACATTATTGTAAAGGTATATTATATAGGAAGATTTTCCATACTTATTATGTAATAAATGTATATAATCATATAATGATTAATTTTTGATCAATATATTTATTCAATGTAGATATATCTCTTCTCTCCTCTCTCCTCTCTTTCTTCCTCTCTCCTCTCTCTCTCCCTCTCTCCTCTCTCTCTTTCTTTATCTCAAGATACCATATGTATGTATACATTGATTATCATTACAAGTTGTAGTGCTTTGTATTACTTAGTATTTACTGACTCTAGCTATATTATATAGGATGATTTTCCCTACTTATTATGTAATCAATGTATATAATCATAAAATGTTTCATTTTTGATCAATATAGTTATTCAATGTAGATAAAACTCCTCTCTCCTTTCTCTCTCCTCTCTCCTCTCTGTCTTCTCTCTCCTCTCTCTCAAGATGCCATATGAGTTCAAATTATGTGAAAAAAGTATCAAAACTTAAACGCCATACATTCAAAATCTAGATGCCATACGAGTTCAAATCAAGTAAAAAAATAATCAAAACTCAAATGCCACTTAAATGCCATTCAAACGCCACTCAAGTACCCCTCAAGTAAAATACAATATAAACTCGGCGAATTCATCCAACGTCGTAACCCATTGTCTCAACCCCAAGGCCAGAACCACAAAAAAACACTTGGTAGGGAGATCTGCTCATATATTACTACTCATATACAATATACGATGTGTGATATGCCTACATTTACAGTATACCGGCCTGCAGATACGCTATCAATACCTCTACAATCTATCTGCATGTAGAGTAGTTACACATCAACTTGGTATCACTAGCTTGTTCACTTGTAGAATCACTGAAAGTATTCAATCTTGTTTATCACTGCCGTCTGTAATTAAACAATACGCTAATTGGTTGCTGAGATGCAAGATACGATTACATAAGGCTTTTCATCTCCTACTTGCTAATAACTTTACACATTTCAAGTGAACAAAAGATTGTTGTTACCAAGAAAAGCTTTAAGAGATTTCAAGAACTAAACAGTTGACAAAGCCCACTATGCATTTATGCCTAAGTCATGTCTCTGTCATTATTTACTAGCAGGCTGGTGCCATTCCCACCTAGGCATTTTAATGTTACCCTATGGTTCATCTGTTTTTCAAACGCAAAAAGTTGGGCACCTCCAGCTATGATATGTATTGTTGCCTTATCTTGAGAACAAGTTGACTGATTGTAAAAGAAATTAAAAATATTGGACCAGATATCAAACGACTAAAAACAGTGCTAACAGACAACGAGTAAAAACAAATAAGAATTCGTGAACAGTCACTAGATTTTCTTCAGCATTAATTTCAACAATGACAGCAATTTACAAGAAACGAAAACCACAGCTTCACTGTTCTAGCAAAAGACTTGCAACTATGACAACAGGAGTTAGTTTAGTGGTATGATAAAATATTTGTGTCATCAGTTGCTAATTCTCTGTCACCAAATTGGCTATTTTCACTGGACCACCACCTTAATTGCTTTTTTGTGGTCGAGGGAATTGCTCACAACTTGTTTTCTGATGTACCCTCACAGTGCATGCACAAAAACTTATGACCACCAATGTGAAAAATTGGACAGTTTTTTTCCCATTAACTGTTATGAAACTGCAACTCTGTGCGAAAATTTCGCATAAAATTTGTGCCTGAAAAACCTGATACTGAGTAGCACAGTCAAAACAGATTTGTAACCTAATATCAAAATCAGTGCTGGCACATACTGAAATGTAGAAACAGATTTTAAATGCCAAAATTTGCCAAAATTTGTTCAAGAACTTTCTTAGTTTTTGTATGAACTTGGAAGGCAATAGAGTCACTTGCTTTGTTACTCATAGAAACCATCAGTAGTGCTGGCACTAGTCACTCTTCTTTGTTATCACCACCTATAATTATAACAATCAGTAATTAGTTGCTGTGACACAAGATGTGATTACAAAATACCTATCACCCTGTGCATATAATGAGCATACAAGTTTCAAATGACAAAAATATTAGAAGTAGCACTATTAATTTAAAACCAGTTGGCAAACTCATCAGTTGAAAACTAGTTATGCCGTCACTTCGCGTCAGCTATTGTTTTTGTTAAATGGTAGCAGGTCTTTCTGCATACCAAGTAAAAGCAATGCAAAGCTATGCAACTGAAGGACTTCCCATTCAACTATGACAAGCACTATGTATTTCATTTCGAAACCTGTTGGCAAAAAAAATAACTAGAAATCAAGAAATCCGAACAAGTTTTGATACAAATAAGAACAATAAAGTTACCGAATCCATACAAAACATTAAAATCTACTAAAAAAATACAGAATCTGGTAAGAATCTGCTAAAGGCAAGCACAAAAAAGTGGACTGAAAGTGGTGACGCTTTGGTTTCTCCAAACTAATGAAAAAATTCATTGTTACAAACTACAACATCCTCGACATTCAATGTGCAAAGACAACTAGTGGAAACATCATAGACTGCAATTTTGACTACACACTAATCATATACAAAATCTTGTTGAAAATGCCAATAAAGTGTCAAATAGGCGATTTGGAAGTCATTGAAGGACAAAAAAACAGTAAAATTGAAACAGTTATAAAAGAAACGAAAAATTGTAAGATCTGAAGTTTAAAAAATGTTACCTTCAGAAGTGATGCTGTTTCTTCACATCTAACAGAACTTATACTGAACATGTCGATTAACAGAACAAGAAGTTTCAGAAATAAACAAAATATCTACCTTAGGAAGCTAGAGTTTTATAGATAAGTTGTGTCTCTACTAAGCAGCATTGACCAAATGAACTGTGCCTAGTGCCTGGTGCCTAGTAATTGAAAGGTGCCTGTAAGCATTGTATGACTAGTATTGCTCAATTAACAAAGAGAGTTCGCCCAAGTGCAAAGAAATACGAGAGCATAACTCCCCAAGCAATGACAATAAACAGGAGAAGACAATGACAGCATGAATTGCTTAACTCACCTGAGTATTGTTAGGTAAGCAACCTATCATACAAAATTAGTTTCTTGAGTGAGGGTTTTATCCCACATTTTCCTTTTGAATTTTTTAATAGTTTTATATTTCTGTAACGCCAGCCAAAATTTTTCATATTCCTTTTAGTTACTTCACAAAGGATGAATTACGTAACATGTTTTGGATGAAAGCTGGCTGACGCCTGCTGCTGCCTCAGAGAAGAAGAGCTCAGTCAGCAGATTAAGGCAATAAAAATTACAGCCATTATTCTTACTTGCCTGCCCTATACTAAGCAGACGAGTCATACACACTACATCTGAAGAAACCTAAGCAGTAACAAGGTGACCTTAGAAGTGCTGGTCTGTAATGGCCTACCACCCTGAATAGACAGACACCCAGCTAGCGTGACCACAGTTGAACCATATATGTCTATGCTGGATAGGCATTGCCAAGTTCCAGCAAAGCCGTCATTCTTACCTTACCCACCTTACCTTACCTTACCTACCTACCTACCTACCTACCTACCTACCTACCTACCTACCTACCTACCTACCTACCTACCTTACCTACGCTAAAGGTGCAAGGTACCATAGACAGTTACTACCACTCTACTCAAAACTCCTGCCCTGCACAATATATTGTTGGAATTTGTATGCTAAGTGCTAAGTATTTTGATCAACAGGTAAAAATGTTTTTAAATTTTTTTAATTTTACTCAAGTTATGCCTAATCCTTGTTAGAACTGCAGCTAAAATACAAATAATGTAAGACCCAACACCAAAAATTCTAGACTACTTTAAGAAAACAAAGCACTTTGTATAATTATTTATGTAACTTTATGTTTGTTATTTTTCTTACTAATGATTAATATAGCAAAAGTTGTTGCAGGTGGTAGATAGCTTGAAAAATATTGAAACAATAGAACAGTTCGCCAGAATGCATGACATACCTTAGTACGTACTACACATTATTTTTAGCATTCATAAATCAAACTTGGTAAGAAACAAACAAAAAGTCAGAATGAAAATAATGATAAATAATAAATGGTTATAAATAGTAATCGGTACATAATATTTATAATGTTCGTAATAAATAATAATTATTGGTTAACACGTTCAATGAATTTTTAACTAAGCAGGTACTAGAGAAAAACTACAAAAGAAAGTAAACGTTTAATATCAGTATCACAAACAATAATTCTGAATTGTACTGTTTGTATGGCTGAAAAATAGTATGCTGGTGAATAAAGCTGCACAGGGCCGGTGTTAAGCCCCTGTAAGACTCACAGCACAGCTGGAAACATTTGTGTCAAGTAGCAAATTCACTATATTGGTGGCAATATGGAATAGCATATTGAAGTCTGAACAGACAAAACTGAGAATGCAGATTTACATGTCACAATACAAAAAAGGTTGCAGCGTTTACTCTAGATTTTATCCAGTAGCCGATCATGTGAAACGCTGCACCATGGAAATGTTTTTGTTAGGTATTAGTTCATATTAGTTTATATTATGTGAGTACTTGCACTTACCATGCTGGTTTTATTTCATAGTCTGCGAGTATTAGTTCGCGCCAGGTTAGCATCCACTCTTGAATTATGATCACTAGGAGGGCATGAATGCAGGGAAGCTGGTTGAAGGACAGCCAGCAGGTTAGCGAGCAGTGCAGCCAGCTGGGCATCCACCCAGGGCTGCTATAGATCTGCATTGATGATATGAGTTATTGGATGTAAACCAAATAACAAACAACTCAGCCAAAGAACCAAACCTCAGCGAATATTTTTATGACAGTTAGATTTTTCTACTCATGGAATAGACCATCACAGTGTATGTTGAGTTAACAGGACATGTACTTTAGTGAATGGAAAGCCAAAGTTTTCTATGAATTATGCTGTGCATGTGCGTTATGATGCATAATTCGACTGCGCTATGTTATCTGTAGTCAGATACCAACAGTGTTTGAACTTAGCCTGGTGTTTTGCAGTCACATCCCCCCATACCCTACATCCAATTTCCATAGAACTAATATTATTCACGATTGATAACCATTCTAGTTTGTTCAATTTGCACAGACAACAGAGACTAGTTAACGTCAACAAAAATGTAAAGCAGTTTGATCCAGTGAAATAATGGCCTCAAATTCAAATTTGCAGAAGGAAAATGACAGATGTATTGGTTGGAGACTCACTAGGGTGCAAAATGGGCAACTTGCAAAAGACGTGAATTTTCAGCTAATTAGAATGTGCTGACATGCCTACTGTTATGGAATTTGTAGGTGTCAATGACAATGTAGGTTCATTTGGAAATTTCTACGTTCTCCCTCACGATGATTAAAGCGATGTGAGATGAATTCAGGGAGTCATTCGTCGGCACTAAAACAAATAAAAGTCTAAACCTTGCCATGTATCCATTACCACTTGTTTTCATTTACCTGGGTGAATTTCAAAATCCTAAAACAGAAAATAGCATTCTCCGTGATCTCAAACGCTTGACAATGGAGAACTTACCTGGAGGAAAGGTTGCTGGTTTGGATGAGGAAATGATACAGCTAACAAAAGATAAGCTGAATCGCAGCTACAAAGTAGATTTTCTCAATTTTCAGCAATTCCACAGTCTTCTCTAAGACAGAAGCTGCAAAAAGATTTATTTTAAATCGATTCCAAGAAGAAAATTCTGTAACTATGTGCACTAGAGACTGTTGTGGATTTTAGTGTTATCTACTTCTGCGCACATCATACTTACACTCTGGCAGCCCTGTATTAGCCATTAAATAGCCAGAATAGTTGAAATCAAACATACTGGATTGACCGACCCTGTGTATGACTCAGTGCCGACCCTGTATAAGGCAGTGCTGACCCTGTAAGAAGCTATACCAACCCGGTATGAGTCATTACAGACCTTGCAGGGCCAGCAGGAAGTGACTCAGCCTAGAATGAGAGTTGTTGAAGTAGCCTGGGTGAAGCGGAAGGACATATCTGGGAGATAATCACCCGTAAACTAGACAAAAAGACAAGATCAAAGGCTGATAAAGACCAGAGACCAGGGACAGGAAGCAGCTAGGACTGTGATTGGCTATATACCTTATAACTCCACCTACCTTTACTTGGCACCATATTCATTTAACCATATACTAGCCACTTGACTCGTTATTTATTTATATGTGTTTGTTCGTTTGCCCATTGTTCGTTATTCTTATGTCATTGGTTATTGTTAAGAATCACTTCCTGTAAGTTGCCAATAAAGAGCAGAACTTGTGCCCTAAGAGATCAGTTGTAATTTGGCTTTTACTTCTCGTTTTAGTCGAGATTAATAAATGTATATTCACTCAACAGCACTGAGTTACGCGTCTGAGCCAAGGGCTCCTTACTGGGTGTAGAGTCGGAGATACTCTTCCATATATCTTTCGGTACCATACTGACCTGTTGTTATCACAGGTTAAACGACAACTGGTGGCAGCTTACCTGTCAGATTGCTACCGACACTAGTTAGTGGGTTTCAGCCCAAAATCCACCACAATACGTCTTGAGAAGAGAAAGCAGGATAAAGAGAGATCAGATGGCATCTCTTGCCAAATAGATACAACAAAGACGTGAGCAATTGCAGTTTGGGTGTGATGAAACAGGAAGAAAAGAAAGATTCCGACGGAAATATGTGCCACAATATAGCCTCCTCGTTCCAGGCTCCGGTGACTTGCAATAAAATCAAAAACCAAGTGCTGTACAATGAGAACCAACAGAACTGTATAAAAATCATAAGATTGTTTGTTGAATGGCAACTTTGAAAAGTTTGAAGGAGTGATCACCATTGATGATGCTTCTTATATTGCTCCTTCTGCATGATGTTACATCAATATCCCTATTTATTGACATTACTATACACATTTATACAACAACTATACACACTTTACTTGTTACAACCATTTATACAACAACTATTACACAGTTTACTTGTTACAAACATTCATAAAACCTTTTTATGTTTTTGCGCTATATTTTGCTTATTTTTAAGAAATCACACATAATTAACATCACACTAGACAAATGAACTGACAAAACACAGAACTAACACGTATAAAAAATGTTAAGCAAAATAAAATTCCTACAACTGGTAAACCATCATGCATCCATTAAAAAATGATAGGTCTCGTCAAGATCTGTTTTTCAAAACAATATTGAAACCTTAACACAAAGCAGGATATAAACATAAATTTTATCACCTGGGGCACTAAAAACAAAAACTTGAAAAACAATTGGACGAGCTACCCTCATTGTATTACTCATGTACATTTGAATTCTCCCCAATGAGAGTTCTCATACTTGACTGTAGATCACAGTTAGCTGTTGCTCGATAGTCACGGTTGCACAAAAATGGTTTCTCTTAGGGGTGAAAATTTACAGTATGTCTTTGTAATTCACTTCTAGTTAAAGTTTTATAGCCACACTTTGTGCATGCGTATGGTTTCTCATCAGTGCGATATGGTTCCTTATCAGTGTGAGTTCTCAAATGTTTTTGAAGATACCGTGACGTTTAGCCTTATAATCGCAATAGGTGCATTCAAAAGGTTGTTTTTTCAAATATGAGTCCTCATATGAGAGCTTAGATTACCCCTAGATGTAGCCTTATATTCACACTGAGTACATGCGTATGGTTTCTCTCCAGTGTGTGTTCTCAAATGTAATTGTAGGTGAGAACTACATTTGGCCCTATAATCACAATAAGTGCATTCATATGGTTTTTCTCCAGTATGAGTCCTCATATGAGAGCATAGAGTACTAGAAGCCGCGGCCTTATAGTCACATTGGGTGCATGCATATGGTTTCTCTCCGGTGTGAGTTCTCAAATGCAATTGCAGAGACTTTTTAGCTGCAGCTTTATAGTCACATAGAGTGCATGCATATGGTTTCTCTCCGGTGTGAGTTCTTGTGTGTTTCAGTAGAACATGTTTGGTTGCAGACCTATAGGGACATTGGTTACAGGCAAACGGTTTCTGTCCATTGTGAGACTTCATATGCCTCTGTAGTACGCCCTCTGTTGTAGCCCGAAAGTCACATCGCGTGCATGCATATGGTTTCTTTGTTGGATGTTCTCTAAAAGTATGTTTATTTAGAGAGCTCTTATTTGGGGCTTTGTAGTCACATTGAGTGCAGGCTGTTGCTTTCACTTCAGTGTGAGTTCTTGTGTGTTTCAGTAGAACATATTTGGTAGCAGACCTATAGGAACACTGAGTGCACGCATATGGTTTCTCTCCAGTGTGTGTTCTCATATGCTTGAGTAGAGTAGTGTTACGTGCAGCCTTATAATCACATTTAGTGCAGGCAAATGGTTTCTCTCCAGTATGAGTTCTCATATGAGAGTGTAGAACACCGCTAGCTGCAGCCCTATAATCACATTGAGGGCAGGCATATGGCTTCTCACCAGTATGAGTTCTCACATGACTCTTTAACTGACTGTTAGAAGGCGCGCAGTAGCCACATCGATCACAGATAAATTTCTTGTTTGATTTGTTCGAATGAGACTGTTGATGTATAGAATGCTGTTGATCATCGGTAAACACCAAGTCACATGTTTCACAGTTCAGCAGGCTTAGAGTATCTGCTGTAGATTGAGATGAGCTTAACTCTGTGGCTAAAACATAAAATACATTCATCTATGACACTTTGGAGATAAACTATTCACTAATTGTATCCTTGCATTAACAAAAAGCAGCAGTATTTAGTTAAAAGCCTGATATGAATGAATAACTTTTGCAGGATATGTGAGTTACGCTTGTACACTATCCGTAAATGTCTGCCAAAGTACTTTGTAACAAAAAGACACCATTTTCTCACGATGCTGTTCATCTCTTGCGCGTAGTAAAGTTCTCGGCTTGGTACTTCAAGGTTGTACTGACACACTGTCGTTTTAAATTACTCATTATTTTTATTTTCATAAGCCAGATCAGGTACATAAACTACTAAAACATCTTATTGCAAGACTGGTATCTGTTCAGAAAACCACACAGTCATTAATGTTTGTTTTTTTTTGTACTAAAACACTAATTGATCAGCTGATTTAAGTGAAAAAGTCCGCATTTCCTGATTTTTCTTTTAGTTTTGATGTGAAAATTTTTTCTATTTCATGCAAAAGGTATAGAAGGTGAAGAGCCACAAAAATGGACAGTTCAGGTCTTAGTGACACTATGGGCAAAGAGAAAAAGGTAAAGTTTAACGATCAAGTGTTCTCTGGTACTATCAAAATAGCGCTTCAATGCATTGTCATCTACTGGTACAAATTCCACAATCTGTCTAAAAGCATTAAAATAGATTATTATCATTGGAATGGGCTGCCTTTATTTAATTTAAAAGTGAAAACTAATAATAATTGCCCAGTAGAATTTCAGGGCAATAACAGGTAGTTTCCACTCAGCAACTTTGCATGCTATTCTGGGAGATTTGTGATGCATAACTGAATAGTAACCCCTATTTGCCTTATACCTGATCCAGTATCCCCCATCTTCAGCGTATACAACCTACACCGGCCCTGTATAGAGTGCTATACCAAATCAATGCTTAACCCTGGATCACCATTATATGATAAAAATGGCCTACCCCAGGCCAGGATCCTGAGAATTAGCCGAAGCACCCCGGTAGGTGGAGGGCTAAAGACCAAAAGCTGAAATACTCACCTATATACCACAGAGAGTATGGTCGGCAGGCGCTGAAGCTCAGTAAAAGAAAGCCAGCCTGCCCCACAAGGGATAAAAGCTCACACGCTTCACTGATTGGTTGGAAACGACTCACAAACTCGATAACCATGTGCTTGGCATTCTCTTGGTTAACTGCGTTTATGTGCACTATACTGCATATGATTATTTGCGTAGTTTATGTGTTGTTTTAGGCAATTGAGTCATCTCTAATAAGGGGATGAGCTTTTCTGATGTTCTCGCACAAAAGCAGAGACTCAATTTGTGTTGTACAGAAGTATTGTGGTTATTGCGCTGATATCGTCTCGTTGCTAAAAAAATCCTATTAAATGAAGTAATAATCCAAAACTAATGTATAGCTATTCTCAGTCGAGGACTACTTTGCAGTTGTTAGTGCGAGATCGTGCAACCCCATGCGGAGTCGAATCGATGGAAGGCATCGGTCAGAGCGGGTGAAGTTTTTATGGGGTAGGCCCCATGAGAGGAGATTGGTCGTTATGTTTCTGTATAACTAGAAGTAGGGGAATTCAATTTTAATGCTGAATTTAGTGAGTCAGGTCCAGTGTATGAAAAATGTTTATTCGTAACTTTAGGAAAAGACTGACCATTCCAGGCAAAGGCTTTTTTTATATTCCATGCTTGTAGCTATGTCTAGTTTCACATGGAAAATAACAGAAACAAAAGTAGTTACCTAGCAAACGGAAAGGAACAAGTAGAAAAAGCCTTCAACTTAAAATAAGATTTTGGTTTTACATGAATGATTATGTGTTATCATAAACCTTCTGACTAGATTGGTGTTGTTGTGTTATGTGAGCCGGCGATGGAAGTGAAGTATCAATTTTGCAACTGATTTGCCTTCCATTCAACACTTGGGTTGGCAAGTATCCTGTTGGTAACGATGTTCTCGTGTTCTGCATCAAGAACTGTTGGACCGCAGCTTTTGGTGGTAGGTCAGACTTTATTACAACTTGTTTGAAGGATTGAACACGTCTTTTTGTTATTTCATTGGTTGCTTGATGAGAAGGTGCTCCAATCAAGTGCACGATTCCTCTTTCTCTGCACCAAACTTAAAATTCTTCTGGCGTAAAACTAGCTGCGTTGTCAGTAACAATGGTGTGGGGATAAAAAAAGTGTGCAAAATCCTCCTCCGATACTTTTGTAGTTACCTGAGTGGATGTTGACAAGGATTTTTTGATAGATGCATATTTGGAATAAGCATCAATCATAACCCACCAGTTGCTGCCCATGAAATTAACTGCATGGCCTACATGTTGTTGGCTCCAAGGTTGCTCAGGAAGCATCTATGGGTGATTGGCATATTTCGGTGGGAGTATTTGGTGCTCCGCACATGATGTATATTGTTGGAAAGTCTCCGCAATGTCAGAGTCAAGTCTTGGCCAGTAAATAGCTGTACAAGCTAGTTTTGTCATTCTCTCCATACCAAAGTGTCCAAGATGTAAAAGCTGAAGAACTTTGCATTGGAGATCCAGCTGAATGGTCATTCTGTTTCTATATAGTAGAAAATGCTCTGTCTCAGGTAGCGAGTCAGCCAACTTTTGGTTTAATTTTCCTGTAACTTCCTCAGTACTTGGACTTCCTTCCGTAGTGTATTGCATATCAGCTGCTAAAGTAAGATGGCAGTCCGTACACACGGATCTATTAGGCTGAGCGGACGACTAATGATGTCAGGGGTGCGTACACTGTCTGAATATTCTACATCCCCATGTTGCCAAAGCTTCCATCAGATTATGCCGGTAATCCGTTTAAAGCATCAGCATTCCGATGTCGCTAGGTCGATCTGTATTCAATGCTGCATTTATATTGGCTGAGTAATAAGGCCCATCTAACTAGTCCATTAGCAACAAGCGTTGGGGAGCTTTTGTTAGGTTCAAACAGTGCAAGAAGTGGTTTATGGTCTGTTACCAACATGAATTGTATTCCATACAAGTACTGGTGGAACTTATTTAGTGTGAAAGTGATTGATAATGCTTCTTTTTTGATTTGGCTATATTTCTTCAGTGTAATTCCTTAGGACTTTGATCTGCTGGAGATCGGTCTTTCTTTTCAACCTGCATCGAGCTGGAAAAGTACTACTCATATTCCAGAATCTGAAACATAATATGAGATTCCTATTTCCAACTTAACATCAAAATGAGTCAATGCTTGAATCTGTTGACAACATCTTTTCAATTCCGTTGATACTGGTTTGTCCTTCCAAGTCAGTTTTTGCAATGGTTCTGAGACTGCCGATCAATTTGGTAAGATCATTAATTTATAGCATTGATTCATTGGTAGGTTGGGTGGCCATTGCGATCTGCTCCGCTCACTAAAATATCATCAAAGTACACTGCAACTCCTGGAAGTCTTGTGTTCTTCTGTTCCATGATCTGCTGGAAATGAACTGGTTCTGAATCGATTTCCAAAGCTAATCTACTCTGTAGAGAGAATCCTTGGTGTGTAGACAAGGCTTTGTGGTGTTAAGAGTATTTGATTGTTGGCCTCTGCTAGATCTATTGTAATTCAGCGGTGTCCTGTTCCTAGTTTTCTGATAAAATTTTCATGAAGTGGGATGAGCTGCTTGTGAGTTTTCAGTTGCGCGTTTACTGTCTCAGAAAAGTTTCCACATGCTCTGATGTCTCCTGACACTTCTCCTGGTTGCTTCAGCTCCCTCGCCAGTACTATTGGGGTGTCATAGTCATTGAAAATTGTTTGTTCCCAAATATTTTTCAAAATTCCTGCATTTGCTTAGTCACCGAGTAGTGCAAATGGTACTGGGCAGGCTCTGCAGAATCTAGGTCTAGCCGCAGATCTGAACTTAATCTCCTGCTGGTATTCATTGAGACACCCAAGTTTATCTTTAAGCGAGTCTGGAAATTTACCACATAATTTTCTGCATTCCTTCTGCAATGCTGTACCAGGTTTGTCGCTTGTTACGGTTAAAATGGTTTTCTCATGTAATTTATCACCAATGAAATTTTTTAGCTGTTGAATAGGTGATTGTCCCAGTAGGTGGAGACATCGGACAGTGCTTATTACAAACTGAGGCGTCGTGTCCTCTTTAAAAGGTAGTCTAGCTTTAATTCCACATCTTCCAATAGTCTCTATAACATGTCTTGAAGCTGATTTGTAGTCAACATGTGAAGGTAGAAGAACAGGCTTTCCTAATTGCTTTCAGGTATTTTGGGATATAAAATTGTGGCACGCTCTAATGTCAAACTCAGGGGTGAGATCTTGCTCTTGCAGTTGTATATCCTCATGTTGTCCTGGAATGTATTTAGTGGAGGTCAATGTGGCGTGCTGTGTGACAATCTTCTCTACTGGTTTGGAATGAGTTATTCTCTTGTTAATGCAAGCTCTCAATTTGTCCAAGTTCTGAGCAAAAACTACATCTAGTTGTCTTCAAACAACAAGTTTCAGGTTGATGTCACATTCTGTCACATCTGTAGCATGGCTTCTTCTATTGTTCTTTGGCTGGATCTTGTATATGGTGCTGCAGTGGAGTTCAAGTCTTTCTTAGGTGAAACTTTAGTTCTTTGGCTGGGTGCCATAAAAGGTCTCTTTGGAAGCTTTAGCTGCTTCCTCAGTCTCCTGTGCAATTTCAATAGCTCTATTGAAAGTAAGCTCTTCGCCCTTCACACCAAAAATTGATTTCAGTACAACTTCATTGCTCACAAAACATAGGAATCGCACCCTCAGTGCTTCATCCAGGGGGTCTTGAATGTCAGTAAATGGACATGTTATAGCATCTTGGCGTATCCTTGCTGCAAGTTCTTGAATTGTCTTTTTTGGTTTGCGCTGCATGTCACTCAAGTAATTGTATCGTTCTCGCACAATAAACTGGGCTGTGTCATATTGTTCCCTCAAAAAGTCTGACTATTTCAGCAATTGTCAAGTTATTAATGGGAATTGCTGCAGTTAACTGAGCTGCCATGTTGCTTAGCTGTTTGTATAATGCTGGTTGTCGAGTGTTCAGAAAAACTCACGGAACCTTTTTTCTCCGGTATCGAGTTCGCAGAAAAAAAGATATTGAATCTGTCCATGTCGTTTGTGAGTACATCTGATGTTGGATCAAATTCATAAAATTTTGGTACAGCGATCACTGTTGTGTTCTTGTATTTTACTCCTTGAAGTAAAAGACTTATCAACTGTTGCTGTTGCTGGTATTCCCGTTGTCTTTATTCGTGCTGTTGCTGATTTTCTTGTGGTCTTTCTTGTTGCTGATGTGTGAACAGTTCTACAAGTTTATCAATCGCTTCACTCAGTGTTGGAGCTCCTAGCTGTGATGAGTAGTAACAATGGATTATTTTGTAGTATAACTGAATCACTAGAAGCGGGTGAATTGAATTTTGTTGCTGAATTCAATGAGTCAGTTACAGTGTTTGAATAGAAGTTTATTCATAACCTCAGAAAATACTGATTACTTGGGGCAAAAGTATTTCATTTATAGCCAATGGTTGTAGTCATGTACAACTTAATATAAAAACAAAACATAAACAAAAGTAGTTACAAAGCTAAGGGAAAGAAACGAGTAGAAAAAGCCTTTAGCTTAAAACAATAAGTTGACTTTACATGAATGTTCATGAGACATCATTACAATGGTCGAGTGTGCACAAGAGCGAAAGGTGGAGAGAGGGTCATTGTGTCCGTAGTAGATGGTGTAAATCTACTACACTACGAGTTTTTTCATCCACAATTTTTGTAAAATGATTCTTTTCAACTTAATTCTGATGAAGTTAATGAAAACATTCAAACAATGGGGCCCCCGGCAGTTTCTCGTGCGTGACTATAGTATTAAATGAACCGGAAGCCCGCTTTCCATCAGCAATACTATTAAAGCGAATGTAACTTCAATTTAATGAATACTAAAGAACTGAACATTTTTTATTCACGGCAGCTGATAAGTTTTGGGGTATATAATACTGACAATGTGCCGTCAACATAAATTGCAACAGTACATCGGCACTGTGGCAGCCAACCACAGTAAACGTTCAAAGGCGAGCTTTCTTTATTTTACGTTGGGAAGCTCAATTAAACCTGAAATACGAAATTATGGTTCTACCCGTGAACATGATAGTGAAATTTTTTTTACCTCAATAAACCAAAATATCTTCAAAAAATAACTTCCAAAAGCTTTCTTGATACTTCGAGGTTCCTCAACAACATCATTTTTGTCATGTTATTTGCTCAAACTCCCTCAAATCAGAACAATAGTCAATCAAGTTGTGATTACCAATGAAAAGTTCAACAATCGACATAGCTACTTCCGGTGGCATCGCTAAAGTGAAACTACACTGCCGGGGTCCCATTATATCCAATGCTCTCTTCTTTGCAGCATTATTAGTAAAATAAGCTCTTACCTTCAACAGCTGACTTCTTGTCATCATGGACTTCAACCTTTATATCCATAAAAGAAATGATTCCGCTGATGCAAAATATTGCACCGCTGGATCCCTAGTAAATAGTAGAGTGTTACAGGTACTTCACAAAGTTACTGCGTTGTTTACTCTACCTCTTGGATAATGACATTCATCTGTGACCACTGGCTCCAATTTCACCTCCTCAGATTCTATAGCATGAAGAGTGTGTTTTTGTTTCAAAAAATAACTTCTTTCATTCGATGTTTGTAATCAAAACAGGGCAATATCCACAAATTGTCAAAACACGAACAAAATGTATCCTTAAGTTTTTAGTTTGCACATACATATATAATACAGCAGTCTCTTACCTTCAATTGCTGTCTTTCTATCAGCTCCCACCAGAACCTCTATATATGAAATGGCATTCAACTTCTAATAGTTCACGATACCTTCTTAGTTGGGTACTCATTTATAGTGCCATATAAAACTACAAGTCATAATGTTTTGATTTCTTACCTTTTGGATAAAAACTTTCACCAATACTTCTGATTCCTGGTTCCATCTTTACCATGTCGCATTCTAAAGTATAAATATATTTCTAATAAGAAACACCCATAGGGATGGTTAGCACAGCTCCTCACAACTTCAATAACATGTGTCATTTCAATAATGTAACATGTCCCAATTAAAAATATGGGTCATTTGCATGAGGGATGGGGAGAACATCAACAAGGGTGTATGTAGATGTAAATAGTTGAAACAAATTGTGACATTTTCGGTAGCTATGGAGGCTTCCCTTCTGGGAGGCGAAGTCAACCATCAAACTACACGAATCAACTATTCAATAACTAATAGACTATACACACGGTTTGCCATTAGGACTGGCTGGATTACTTCTGAAAAAAGTAAGGAAGTTTTAGTTGCACCAAACAAGAACTCTAACAATCACTGTCACCCTTTGTTTCTAATTCAGTACACCTTATCCATGATGCTATCAGAGTTATCTACCCAGACGTTAACAAACTTCATATTGGCATTACTTCAATAAAAAAGTATCAATACAAACATATATAGATAGAGTTATTTTGCTTGATGCTCTGATTATTACGGTCTAAAAATTTAGATCAGTAAATAAACAAAACAGAAAAAGGCAGTTACCTCTACTGGCTCAGAAAAAAGTTACCACATCTTTACTAATAGATCATAAAAAATTACCTATATGCTATTTGTGACAACTTATAATATTTTGGATCATAACAATAGCCAGCGCCAGTTGTTTGTGACCAGCTTTTTGTTACTTCCAACAAAAAGGAGCATGACAGGGTTTTGTGCCATCTTCCAACTGATAAGTATGAACATGGTAACTCTTTGAACTTACACATGGATTAGAAATACTACACAAAAGGTTTACAAGGTGTTTTTAAAACCAAAACCCATACAAAATGGTGTAGACTTATCTAATTTATGATGAAGTATCAAAAAAACTTGTGAGCTTTTTATTAAAGCTGAAAATTAGACGCGGATGATGATTTTTTTAATTTGCCATTCGGCAAATATGCAAAGAACCGATGGAAATTACAGGATCTATATGCTGATTTCATAGCCAAACTTGATGATTTCTGTAAACCACATGTCAATCGATTTGTCTAGTGTCATCATTTATTGTCTGAAAAGCAAGGCTGCCAAACAAATGAACAGTTCGCAACAACTCCTCATAATATAGCCAGAGACTGTTATCGCACAAAACTGATCAAAGACTTGATACGTCAAGTTCTAATTCTACGTAGGTGCAGCAAGTGACCAACTTCTATGCAGGCTGTTTGAGAAAACAAAAACATCAGAAAATCAGGTACAGAAAACTAGGTTTAATTGCAAACGCACTACAGCTGCTACCAGCAGTGGCAATGAAAGCAACTAACACAAAAACAAACTAAAGGCTGCTGCAGAAGCTGTGACTCATTTTCCCCTCACTGCCCAGCCCTGGTGAGCAGTGTCATAAATGTCAGGAGCAAAGTATTTTACATCCAAGCAAAAACTTTTGCCCATGGTACTCACAAAAATAATTATATCCTTCCCCAGTTTTGGAGGAGCCAGTAAACATGTGTGAAAAGGGGCTCAGACTGCTAACCCATACAGAAATATAGTGCAGGGATAGCATAGAAACTTAACTAGTCAATAATGACCCTTAGAGGGTAAAAAATGACCTCTACCATGCTGGTACGCACTGTACTGGGTCAGTACAAAATGACTGCCTTGGACCAAGTTCCTACAAACAGCTAAGGAAACCCTCCAACCTGTACACAGGAGCTGCCCACCCAGTGCTGCATTAAACTACAGACCACAGAATAGATGGAACTTTAGGACTCATCTGAGATCAATCGGAGCTTTCTATTGGCTGCCAGATCTTGAATCTGTCTGTTAACAACTTAGTACCTTCTTCGCTAAAATTTACATATCGTTATATTTTTTGTAACCTACTTTGTGCTATGCCTTACTTACTCTACACCATTATTATGTCAATCGATGCTTGTCATTCAGCTTGTATGAAGGCCGCAGGTTTCATTAGTCATTACATGCATTCACGAGGTATATTGTCCTTACATTTGTCTTTCTACATTCTATTGCTTCCCTAGAGTCGAACTCAAACCAAAAAAGGTTATTAATAAACTGGCATGCTCTCTAGTTGGTCTGAACTAAAGGCTCTTTTTATAACACAATAACTGATTATAAATGTTGAATTTTTATCACCGGTGTGCAAGTGGTTTCCCCCGGAAGAGAAAAAAACTCTTTTAACTAATGTTATCTCGTGGAAACCAGATCAAAATCCATTAAGATATTGATTTTCAGCTCATACCATTTGAATAATATTATTCATGCCTAAAAACTTCCAGTAACCATCTAACTTGCTTACAATAAAAAGTATTAGAAATGAAGTATTTTCATAAATGACTACAAGAATGAAACTGGAAGACTGGTGTACATGAATCAAATATTTTGATAACTATAAATATCACAATAATCAGTAAAAGTTGTACCAACCTTCTACGAGAGAGTCACCAGAACTTTCTCCTGCACAATGCTCATGTTTTGTGTTATTTAGATCCATTTTTCTCACTAGAACAGTTGGACAGCTAGTTTAGTGCATGGAGCATGGAACATCCAAAGTGAAAAAAGTGAGAAATAACTAAATGAGATTTTAATTAGATAAATAAAATGCAATTCAACTTAATAAAACATAAGAACAAGAAATGTCTCTAAATCAAAAACAAGTGCAAGGGTTTGACTGAACAGAGCTTATGATATGAAAAAATGAATTACAACTAAATAAGAACCTCCACCAAATAATCGAAGTTCAACCACCATTTGCCTGAAAACTAGGTTTATTCTAATCCAGGAATGAGCAATTTCACTACTCTAATCTCGTATTATATGTACCATACTTAGTGGGCAACCAGTATGTTCTATGAAACTTGTTTTACATGAGGAGTGGAATGTTGAAAACCCATCAAAATTCATCATTAAAGCCTCTTTCCCTGCAGAGAGTAGTTAAATAAATGCGCTATGGAGGAGTCCTGCTCAAACTCCACAACTGCAACAAGCCCACGGCTCCGAATGAAAACTCATTGCTTCCGAATGGAATGCAGTTATTGTCTTGTGTAACTTGTAAAAGGTAACAGCATTACAGCATCTAGCTTTCCAGGCGTATCCATATGTAGAATTCTGATACAGTAAAAAGCTTTGCCTATTATAGGCAGATGCACACAAAGTAAAAGCGCATTTAGCCAACAATAAGGAAGTGGAACATGAATGGTCAAATGAACACAAATAAATATAACCGGCCGCAAATAAAGTAAACAAGATTAAATAGGTTAAATACTGAGAGGTGGAAGGTAGAGTTTACGAGCAATACTGCGAAGACGTGGTTGGTATTCCACCATCAACCTCCTGCGCTGGGTCCCTAGGGCTTGGTTAGCTTTCGATCCAACATTTCAGGTATTTTCGATTAATTACCCTATAGCATTAGGCTTGGTAACATCTGAGACTACTCTGGGCTTTCAGGCTAAATTAATTATTGCTGGCTCAGTATAGGCTGACTGCAGGGCCGGTCAGGTGGTTGCAGGGCCAGCAGGGCTGACTATGAAGCTCTAAGCTTCAAGGCAAGTAGGATTGACTGCAGGACTGGTACGGTTGACCGTTGAACCCGTAGGGTTGACTGCAGGACCGGCAGTGAAAATACCTGCTAGCTAGAGTGATTTCTGGCAGTGAAAGATTAGTGGAAGGTTGGCTTGACACTCAGCAGTGGTTTAAAGGACTTTGGTGGTCACTACACCATCTAGGACATTATTTTTGTTTTTAATGAATCATTATTAAAGAAAATAAGACTAAATATGTGTTTTGGCAGCTCTTGTAATCAGAATGATTTATTGCATGGAATTAGATGGTACAATAAACTTTTGTGATTGTGGTAAAGCTTCCTTCATAGAAAGGGAGTCCTCATGGCTTCCAGTAGCTCAAGAGCAACTTTTCAGGTCTGGGTAAAGCAAACAAGAGTAGGAAGGCACTGGCAAACTCACTAAAGTGGTGCAGGTAGGGCAAGGAACTATTTTTTATATCAAAGACCGTTTTCAGTTGTTGGGTGATAGTAATCTTCACTGTATCGGCGGGGTGGTCATGCGCTCCATTGGGGAGACGTTTCAGTGTTGTTTGGCCTGAATTTCCGGGAAAACAGCTTACTGGCAAGAGTGGTATCGCACTGGCTGTGGTTGGGTGAGAAAGCTGAGGTAGGGCAAACTTTTCAAGGAAAACAAAGGCTCCGGTGACAGGGGCTCCTCTTCATAAATTAACTGGACTGGTGATTCTGACTCAAGCAGTCTTAGGCGTTGACATACTCTCCTCACTGCACTCCTCATGTTCGGTAAGCGGTTGGGTTTCAGCGCAGTCAGAGATTGTCCTTGTCTGGAGCTGTGCATCAATTTCGTTTCAAGTGTCGTTATCATTACCGGGTGTATACCCAAGTGCTTGCTGAACATTAGGCATTTTCGGACCAAGAACGTTCATGCCAAAACGGGCAAGTTTTTCGTTTTTTGGCGAGTACAAAACCTGATTTTTGAAACTCTATACTGAACGGTGGTTTTACCGTTCAGGGGGATGTTCACTATACGACGTTCTTGCTCCGAATACGTACAGTTCTGCTATAATAAATATTTTTGCATAACATGAGCCCTTTTACGAAAGCAACCATTTTTGCTTAGATGCAACACATATATATATATTAACTATAATAATTAATTATTGTTTTTATCATTATGGATGGTGATAAAAATTATTTTTTTATTTATTGAAGTATTATTATAGTTGTTGTTAATTATCATAATAATTATTTATCACTGCTATCTTCTGTTGTTAGTTAGCAAATAGATAAAAAACGATCATGATTTTTAAATAACTAAAACTTGACAAACTCCGGGGGCGGCCATCTTTTTATTTGTTTCCGGATTTTTGCGACTAGTAGACAACAAGGGAACAAAACTCCTAATATATAAATTTGCATTTTTGAACGTTCAACTCACAGAAATTATGCCAAGAACGAGCGTCAAAATTGCATTCGGAAGCACTTTCCCGTACCAATTTTTTCGAGGCAGGGACGTTCTTGATCCGAAAATGCCTATTGTCTATCACGTGTTTTACACATGCCATTTTATTTGACGTACTTGTCGTAGTTGCTGCCATTCTCAGCATATCCTACAACACCCTTCATCACTTCGCTTGCAGGTGTTTTAGAGGCTATCGGGGCTGCTAGCAATTTTTTTAAAATACTGGGCCAGTTCACCACTGGCCTCGTTTCAGATAATTGTGTCGGTGTTTAGTAAAATGCTGTTGGCGTTGCTGATGAGATCATCAAAGTTAATGAACTGTTGTATGGGATAGTCAACCTCTCCAGAAGCGACCCCACCACAGCTAGTTTCTTTATAACGATCATCAGCGCCTTCATATCTATCATTAAGCGGAATGTTATCAGATAGTTTCATATTTATTCTGTATATAATACATTACGTAAAGCGGAGAACTAAATTATTCCATGTCTACAAGAAACAGACTGGGCTCTAAAGCCTGGTTTCCATGCATGTCCCAAGCACTCGCATGCTGTTGCAAGTCGAGCGCAGAAGCTTCTGCCACAATCTATGATTTATGGAAACCGTAATTCCGCGATGTGACCCGGTTCCCTGCGAGGTTGCCGCGGCGTCCCGCGAAAGTTGTTCGCCAAATACATTTCTGTGATTTACCCACGACTGGGACTAAGTTTCGTGTCTTTTTCATAAAAGATCGGGGTTAAGGTCAGGAAAGTTAAACATGGCCGAGACAATTAGCCTTAAGTAAAATCAAAATGTAGTAGTATTAGTAACATAAGTATAAAAATAATTATTATTTTTTGTCATTGAAAAAAAAACTGACTAATCGATAATGATAATTTTTTTACTTCATTCATATAAAACCTATAGCTTGTAATAATAAAAAGTGCAACAATAGCAGTAGTTTGTTTTTTGATAAGGATAATAAATAAGGATTGAATAATTGTATTAAATATTATATGTAATAATAGCTACCAGTGACAAATATAAAATAACTTTAGAAATTTTCACTTGTGAAATTGTTATGATTAATTAAATAATAATAATACTATTGAGTCGATCATTATTATGAATAATAATGATAATAATTTAATAATAATGGCCTGGTATAATTGTTATTCATTACTTATTTACTTAAACTGCAGTAGCAATAAACTTATATTATTATTATGGTTACCTCTTATCATTATCATAATAATTATTAACATAAAAGCTCTTTGCATGATAAAAATAGCTAAGTTTCACATATTGATGAAAAGAATTAATAGGATGATAATAATATTAATAACTAAATCTACCACGTATTCACAAAAAAATAGTAGCGCGGGCGTCACCAAATCCAAAAGTATGGAAACCAGGGGATCGCAAATCCTCGTGAGTCGCCAGAGTTTGCAGGCGCACAACTTCCAATGCCGCGATTACTTGGGAGATGTATGTAAACTAAGAAGACAAGGTACAAGCTCGTTTGAATCATCATCTTTTCAAAGCCACTCCGGAAGCCAAACTGGTTGTAAAGAATCCCAAGTTGACTCCGCCTGTATCTCGTATCAGGGCATGTTAAATCCTATTTACAACCACCAACTAGACTGAGACTGCAGTTCTGGACTATCTGATGACACTAATTGCTAAGGGTTTCAATATGACAATCAAGGGGACGACATTACCTGGCAGTTTATCAAGAGTTTTGGCATTCAAAGGATAGACACGAAACAGAGCTAACACACAAGGGCATCCAATCGATCGCAACAACAAAAAACAGGCGCAGGTGACCGTCTTCTGTAGACAAGGAAGGATAGCATTTCTAACTGGGTTCATTCTTTACTGAAGCGGCTTTCCACCCTCAACCTCTTCACAATCTAAGTTTCACATCAAGCTGGCCGCGTGAGAATACACTCTTGAAAACATTTGCCTGAAGTAAGATTACATACTGGAACTTACCATGGCTAGAGAACTAGCTCAAGACTATCTCAGCCACATTAACTATAGGGCTCACACTACAAAGGAAGTCACGGTTGATAAGTTGTACTTTAAAATACACATTGGAGCCATGTAAAAGTGTTTTAGGACCGTACTTGTATTTATCAAGGCCAACAACAAAAAAGACATCGCTTACAAGTTTCCCAAATTTGCCAACATCAAGGTAGACATTGACGGAGCCACTAACTAACAGTTTATTTCCAACTATCAGCTCAAGTACTTCTACGGTCATATATATATCAACGGTGATGATATGCGGAAATACACACGAACAGTATATGAGGATATAATCTTTTCATTACTTGTTACGCTCGGTCAATCCCCCTACGAAGCCACTGCAAGCAAAAAAGTGATTCATTCTTAAGGCATTATTATTACGATTTTTTTAAACTCACTCTTCAGTATATTGATAAAACTCAAGATAATTTTAAATAGCATCAGTGAACTTATCAGCTTCTTCTGCTTGACAATTTGACGCTAATTGTGATTGTGAAGAGTAAACTTATAAATTTCATCTGCTTTAGCTATTGTTGCTGTATTATCATGTATGTACTAGTTACTAGTAGTAGTAGTGCGCCGTATTATTCAATGTATTGACAAACAAGCAGTAGCAAGTAAAAACACCCACATAAAGTTGCAGATATTATCAATAATTATGTAGTAATACATCAAACCATACCGAGTATATTAAACATATTACACATTTAGGTCCACTAACCTGAAGCGTGTAGGCATCACTCTATCAACTATTACTAGTGACTGTTAATTTCCACTACTACTAGGCCTATCTACGTGTGCGCAGCTACTAACCGCTGAGCCGTGAAGAAAATACACTAGCTTATCATTGAGCCACCGCATTTGCATTAATTTCGTTTTAGGAGTTGAGCTATTGATTAGCGGTAGTTGTAATCGGCGTGAGCGTGAGGCGTGACGTGATGGCGTGCGTGAAATTATTTTTTGGGAGTTTTCCACCCACATACTTTTTCTTAGTATTTTATTTGGGGTTGTCTTCTTTCTTTACATTTTGTTGTCCGGCTTAGACGAATCCTGTAGGCGAACTATTAAAAGTACCAGTTGTGCCCTTCAAAACTATCAGTGTATAACAATTATTATTTTGGCTGACGTCTTTCACTGTAATAAATAAAGACGTTCTTTTTTATTTCTTGTGATATGAGCTGTTTCAACATAACCCAATCCGCTGACATTGTATAAGGGCAATGCAATGTCAAGTATAATACTGATCATGATGATAGATACGCTCCTATAATAATAATGACAATAATTTAATATTAATAAATAATAATAATTAATAATTAATTTTTTTAAATTTTAATAATAAATAACAGTAATAATAATAATAATTATTATTATTAATAAGAATAAGCAATAAATAAGCAAATAAATTAAAATAGTAGTAGTAGTAATAATAATGGTAATAGTAGTTCGTTGCAGTAATTGAGTAATGGACTTCTTTATTAATTTTATTGTAGTAATTATTATCAAATAATAATTATTTTGTTTGTTTGTGTGTGTTACAAACATTATTACACAGCAATTATATATAACAATAATAATAATAAGTTTTATGTAGTGTAACTTTAATAATAATGTAATTACAATATCAATCATAAGTATCAATATATAATTAATTATTATTATGTATTATTGTGAGGGACGCTAGTACTCTCCTTATTTTATTATTATTATTTTATACTCACTAAGACATTCTCTCACTTATTATTACGCCAGAGACATTATCTCGTAATTACTGTCTAAGCCTGTATCTCATTGTCCATATTCCTTTGTGTACGATTTAAGCCATTAACTCACTGTCTATGTTACATCTCAATATCTACTCGCTACGCATTGTATACGTCTGTGTATAGTTCTATTGTTTGTATGTATCCACGATACCAGAGTCTATTTCAGTGCGTTCTATCTTGTACACCAAATAATTATTTACTACATGTTATACTTTTTCCACGATTTTTAATTATTGCAATTGGGTGCTGACTGTAAGGACAAGGCGTGGCTTGTACCAATATTTTTGCTAGGTGTGGTTAAGTAAATTGTACCCGCCTTCCCTGTATAAATATCTGTGTTGTGATAATAAAAATCAGAGTTAGCCTGACTCTCAGAAGAATTTCTCTCTCTTGAAGCAAGCACTACTAGGAGCACCTAAACTACCAGCGCTGGACAAGTCGACTGTTAGCAAGCACGACGCTAAGGTGGAAAGTGAGAACGGTACGCCCTATCACTGTGTATACCCTTGCCTGAGGCAAGGATTACAACACAAGGCCTAGTGCACTAATAGTTCGGCTCTTACTAAATTCGGATTCGGGGAATCCAACAAGTTAACTAGCAATAATTGCAGTGAAGTTATTTGTCGATCTCGGCTGAGCCCAGATTCGACTGCAAATAATTCCAGCATAGTTATTGCCGACAGTGACAGTTCGAAACAAACTATAAACTAGACAAGTAATTCCTGAGGAATTAATGTCAGAGCACAGTTCGAAACAAACTATAAACTAGAACGGCAATTGCAGTACAATTACCGTCGGACATGTACATGTTCGGATGCAGCCAATAATTGTCAAATAATTATTGTCCACTGCCAGCAAACATACACGCCAGATTCGGCCGCACGCAAAACTGCACAAACCAATAAAGGCTCTCCAGACAATACGAGCAATAATAGCAAATTATTGTAAGTAGACTTGGGCAGAAGTAGAGCACGTCGGGAGTGTGTACAGGTGGCTACCACCCAGACGCAAATTCCTGTACATTATTATGTAATGAGTAATAATAATATTTATTGTTTTTAATGGACCATTTCTTCTCAATTCAATAGTCAGACCATCAGCTTTTAGACAATTTGTAATCTATGCATTGGTGCAAAACTCATTGGTGTCACACCAATGATTGCTTCATAAAAATAATTAAGAAAAATTACTTTGCTCAAGAAAAGAACAGATGATTTGAGGTCCCACTGTCAAGCATTGCTGACAACAATGGCGTTGTTGTAGTGAAGAAAAATCAGTGAAGCTTGATGATGCGTATGCAATAACGCGGCAGTAGCTAGCTGATGGTAAAACATTGAAGTTCTTTTGTTCATTCGAAAATGGTTCTCCAGTGAAGTTATTTTTTGTCTACTCAATGTGATTGCCCTACAATAAATAGTATACCACTGGGTTGGTAAAATAGCAGAGAATTTAAATAATATATACTTGGGGGGAGGGCCTATGGCGCGACAGTGCATTGCCGGCATACAATGCATTGTCTAAACAATAATGTATACTTTGGGGCCCACGGCGTGTTAGGACATTGCCGGCTTGCAATGCATTGATTGTCAAACCAAGTTTTTTTTCTCCACAGTTATGTAAGCAGTACAATGATTGGCTAATGCTCCTGCCAAACGAACCATAATACCACCGTATCTGTCGTTCTGTCACGCATAATGGCACATCCAGCGCAGGATGAAGCAGAATGGACATGATCGGTTTCTCATCCTGTCCGTCGTGGTGTAATGGGTTGATTGACCCCCAGCGATTCCATTGGACAAGGCTACATTGATTTTCCGCTGGTTTACAAAGATCATATATACTTGTAAGATAGTAGTAGATATTATAATAAGTATATGATTGTTGGAGTTCATCTTAAACTAACACAGGCATACAATTGTTAACATAATTATTGTTTGCGGAGGGAAAAAGCTATAAATAAATAATTAGAGAGCATATAAGTTATAAACGATAATGAATCATGTACCTAATAATAATAATTTATTAATTATTTGACTAATTAGCAATGGGGTCCCGGCAGATTTTTCTGCGGAGCTATTATCAAAAGAACCGGAAGCATGCTTTCCATCGATAGCACTGTTAAAACGAAAGTCGCTTCATTTTATCCGATACTGAAGGAATTTTTTTTCTATTCACGGCAGCTGATGGGTTTGGAGGTGTATAGAACTGACGATGCGCCGCTAACATAAGTCATCTTATAATTTATTATTATAAAATAATAATAATTTATTATTATTATAAAATAAAAATAATAGATAAAATAATAAGATATATTAATTAATTAAATTACAACAACCGCAACAGTTGAAATTAAAAGATAATAAAATTATAACTATATGCCATTAATTATTATTATTGTTGTTATTATAATAATTATTATAATTGTTGTTCTTGTTGTTCGTAGTTCGTTGTTCCAACCGTTATTATTACTATACTAATAATAATTATAACCTGTCAATCAGCTCCTTCTTGCGTTCAGTTGTCCGTACATTTTTGTTTTTTTTTAGCAATTCCTTCAAACAAGATAGGGTGAGGCTTTCATAATCACACTTGATGATGATTCCAACTAATGCAATGGCGGCCAATGATTTGAAATTAAGACAGTCCTATAGCAAGTGAACACGGCCACGGAATGTTTTTGGCCCGTGCTCGACAGATCACCAAAATATTCTGCCAGGACCTGGCTCATAACAAGGGCGTTAATTTATGTTGGCAAGCTCAATGAGCCGCGAAATACAAAGCTATAGCTCTACACACGAGCATAATATTTAATTAATTTTTAACAAGTGAATGAAACAAAATATTAAAAAAAAAATAGTTCAAAGGCTATATTGATTCCTTGAGCTTCCTAAACTGCATAAATTTTGTTATATCAATGGCTTAAACTGTCTAAAATCTAAATAATAGTCAAGCAAGTCGTGATTTCTAATGATAAGTTATACGATCGACCATGCTATTTCCGGTTGCATCGCTAAAGCGAAACTACTCTGCCGGGACCCCATTAGAATATGTTTAAATAAAAATAAATACAATAGAAATAATCAGAAACAGGAAAGTATATAGAATGCACAGAAGATTAATCCTGCTCTTATTTGCTCAATCATCCATTGTTTCGTTTGCTACGTCTATTTGCTACGTCCATTGTTTCAGTTGCTAATCAGGCTCGTTTGGCATGCTATCCGTTGCCAGATCCAGTCTCTGGGCACGGAAGGCACGCTCGTGTGGCAGGAGCATGAACCTAGGCGGAATATTGTTTGCGAAATATAAATTTTTAAATTTGGTTTCTAGAATCTTCTGGCCCCAAGTTGTTGGAGAGACAGCTACGGTGGAATATCTGGAAAATCAAAAATCCATGCGGGACGAAGTTATATGGATGCTTTGTCTTAATAAACGCTACACTCTCATGAGTTCTTTACACGCTATGTTATTATCATTTTTTATTGTTAGACTACAACAATTGAGCGTTACTACTTACTAGTTATAATAATTAACAAAAATGAATATTATATTATGATTATTGCTATCTAATATTTATTATTATTAATTGTTAATTATTTTGTTAAATACTTCTCAACGGTCGTCATCGTGATCCTCAATCATCGTAAATGATTATAATAAAGGTAAATAGTTTATTATCATTGTTATTGTGGTACAAACCAAAGCTATAACAATTACTGTGTTGTTATGGTGGCTCAGAACGTTTTGTGTTTTGCGTTTTAAAACGTCTGAACGCTTTCCAAACTGTTTGAACGAATGGTTTCCCATTCATCATAAAAAGATGTTCATCAACTAACAGTAGTTTCATTTATGATTCCAACAGGAGAGTTTCTCGCTTTTTGTATTTTTTCCATAGCTTCTTCATACATACTAAACTCAGTAACACCTCCAAAAGTGGAAAATCCTACTACAAATACCAAAATCATCATAATTATCAACGCCTTACGCTTCATATTCGGTAAAACATCTATCATATCACATGTAGTACCATCAACAGTATCAACTTCATTCATCGGTCTCATCTCAACATCATCCTCTGTCGACATCTTAACTTCCAATAACAATACAATCATATCACGCTCCATTTTTATACAATGTAAAAAATATCAAAAAAAATCAAATGCCATACATTCAAAATCTATATGCCATATAAGTTCAAATTAAGTAAAAAAATAATCAAAACTCAAATGCCACTTAAATGCCACTCAAATGCCACTCAAATACCCCTCAAATAAAATACAATATAAACTCGGCGAATTCATCCAACGTCGTAACCCATTGCCTAAACTCCAAGATCAAATCCACAAAAAACACTTGGTAGGGAGATCTGCTCATATATTACTACTGAGGTTTTTTGTTAACATTGGTCATGAAATTAAGTTCCGTTGTGAAGCGTAGCATTACCGATCTGGATATACAAAAAATATTTGCAGCGTCTAATGTCACGAAAGTAACTCTCAGCAATGTGTATTTTATGGTTGAGAGATAATTTAAATACAGCTGCCATTGCTTAAAAACTTGATGAATTACTGCTAAAAAAATGACTTGTTTGATCAGGGCATATGTTAGCCATCTTGTTATTATAATAAATTGAAAAGTTATACAGCAGTAATGCCTACATTCAGCCAATGCTCAAACTATTAGAATCAACATCTTTTTGTTGACTGTTAGGCAGCAGTAGAAGAAAACCTGTGTCGACAATGTTTTACAATCGTCAGTTTCCACTTTTGGATTGTTCATGTTTTAGTATAGTGAGATGGTTGCATAATCTTATGAAATAACCATTTTTTGAAGCTTTCCAATATGAAAGTCCTTATGCTAAAGTTTTTCAGTAACATTGGCATTGATTGATTAGGCACAAATTGAAAAGCTGATAACCAGAAAAATTCTTTTTCAAGCATCTATTGTTTTAGTTATCTGAGATGTCTACTCATGTAATCTCTCTGTCAAAGTTGTGTATATTTGTAGAAAACTGAGCCAAGTAGAGCTGTTGGTGGACCAGCTTGTCCCTGTTAGGTAGCAGCAAATTATACATCATATACAAAGGTTGGAATCAGTTGGTATTGATACAGGCACATGCAGCATGGATGACTACTATAACATTGTGCACTACACGTTTCACCGTTTCCTGTCAGTTCCTAAGCAATTAAAACAACAGCTGGTTACTAGCTAGCCTTGAGTCAGTGCAACTCTGACGGTGGGCCCTATTTAATAGGAAATCGCCTTCCAGTTCTTGGCAAGCTTTTCCAGCCATTTTTTAGATTTTACTCTAATCTGAGAGAATTGATTTAAACTTGAAATTAGTACGCATGATATATAATGTGAAGTCATGTATTGACAAAATTCAGATTTTGAAATCATACAACAGATGCAATAGCCTGTGACAGAAACCTAAGTTCATCTAATTCAATCAAGTAAATGACTGTGACTTTTCTGGCGGATGGCAAAAACATTACAAGCATATTTTATCTATGCACCCTGCGTGATGTAAGCAAGCTTATCTGCATGTTTCTTTCGACATCTCCTATGCTTTGAACAGGTAAACCATTCAATTTTTGCTGTTGCGTTTTTACTCCAATACAAAGCGCTTTAGAATTCATGTTTCTTGCTTCTTGTACAAGCACTTGTCCCATTCACACTTGGTGAATATGTACTGCACATAGTACACCTTTTAGGCATATCGTAACGCAATTCAACTTTTAGGAGATAATATTCGATCAGCTACAGTCCGTTGGTGTTCACAGCTGTGTACCTTCACATTAAAACAATGGCTGCTAGTCTTCAATGTCTGTCACTGCATAGAGATTAATTTTATCATTAGGCATTAGTACTGTACTTTGTTTGTAATGTTGCTAAACTACATACTCAGTACTAAAAATGCAATACATGGCACCATTGAGTATTTCTGGGAAACATTTAAAGTTACTTCGTGTAAACTCAAGTGTTACAGATTTTGCAACAATATGTTGCTGAACAAGTTATTAAAAGCGTTGGCAAACAATTTCTCATTCGGAAAATATATTGAAAACTTCAATACAAGGAGTTGTGGGCTCATTGCAGAATAGACAATAGCTTTTAAAAAAAAAAAGATGCAAAAAAAAAGTGTTTCATTTTAGTAATAGAAGCCACTGTCAAGGAAACCTCAATACATTGCATAAAAAATTTGTTTACGCATGGCGCCAAGATAGAAGCATAAATAGCAAAATTTCATTTATTATGCTTAGGCAGGAACCGAAATTTGTTATGCTTCATTCAAATAATAGCTTGAATTAAATGGTTATCACAATAACTACCAACCAGCAGAGATGGGGGCAAATCAAAAATTTTTGACTCGAATCAAATCAAATCATTTTCAAAATGGACCAAATCAAATCAAATCAAATCAGGGACGCGAGAAATCGAGGCAAATCAAATCAAGTCAAATCAGTAAAAATTTCAAATCAAATCAAATATTTGCATTTGATTTTCAAATATTTGTTTCAAATCATTTTTCAAAACAAGCCCTGGGAGCGAAAACAAGCACACAAAAGCCATTATTTTCATCCTCTCTGCATTAATAGTGGGGGGAAAAGTGCCTAAAGTTCAAAATCCCATATAAAAGTATGTTGACATAGATGGTCACTGTTGACATTTCTGCGGCTCATGTCTAATATTATTTAGCAATTACCTTATTGTACCATATAAAAATTGAGCTCTTACAACTTATTCATGCCTTCACTAGTCAGTCACCACAGAAGTGAGGGTTGCATGCGACAGCATTGTGAACAGGCCTTTACAGCTTTGTGCACTCCTACTTCATTTAGATGTTAATGAGTCACACGAAAATAAAGTATGGAAAAAAAGAATCTGGGTTCAAAACTATGCTCAATGCACTGATTATCTATGGAATTGGAATGAACGTAGACAGGAATGAATGCAGACACATCTGGAATGAACGTAGACACATCCAGGAATGAATGTCGACATACCTGGAACGAATGTCGACAATGCAACAAACCAAAGAATTTCGACTCTCACGCCTGGATGTGTCTACGTTCGTTCTCAGCGATATATAAAATATCATTTCGATTTTCGTTCCAAAAGTTGTCTACTTTGGGAAAAAACGGTAATTTATTTTACTCCTGGAACGAACGTCGAAATGGAAGTTTCAATGTTGCCAGTAATGAATGTTGACACTTCCTAGAATGAACATCGAATTTTTCTCTCTAACATAGTTGACTTTTATTCCAGGTCTGTCGACGTTCATTCCAGGATGTGTCTACGTTCATTTAAGCTATGTCTGCATTAATTCCTGTCGACGTTCATTCCTGTCTACGTTCGTCCCAAATTCCATTATCTATAATCTGGTAGTGGAATGCGAATGTATATTGGTATATTTTCTAAGACATGTGCATCTTTTCAAACGTTTCTTTTCTTGTTCCATCTGCAGGAGGCTGACTAATGGAAGACTTCAGATGGTTTAAAATTACATGCATATACACCATTTCATTTCTAATTGCTTAATTACTTTCTTTAGCTGTAGTAGCTTTCACACACACTAGAAAAAACTAAACACAGGTGATATGACTTAAAAATATAATGATTTGTTTTCATAATAAAAAGTATAGATAGTTCTTTTAGGTAATTTGCCACAATTTCCAATAAGTTTCATATCAGAATTAATGCAACTAAAGTAATCACTATACAAGTTTAGTATTCTGACGGATATAATGAACATATGCAATAGGATATTGAGAAGTTACGAGCTGCAAAACTACATGACGACAACCTTAGTTCAATTGGTGGTTTTTGCAGCTATCAGATATTACTTAGATGTGACACAAAATCATATAGTTTTCTTTTATATTTTTTATTGTAAAGCTAAAAAATAAAGAGGCTCTACAAAAACGTCATGATGTCATGTCTGCAGATCAACTAAGAGTATGCGGTGAAAATGAAGCATGAAGCTTTGTGATGTAGTTGGTTGTTGCGGGACAGTGGGTTGTATCCAATAAAAATATTGCTGATCAGCTGAGAATTACAAAACATTCCCGCCAGTGAGGCATACCATGAGATAGACGAAATTCTTTCATATACAATAGCAATAGTTCCAATTATAAACACCAGTTATTTCTTGCGGTGGTAAAAAATCACTCATTGTTCACATCAGTACATAGAGTGAACTACTTTCTAACAAGAAGATTCGAAGATATTAGACCGCTGGTTAGAGCTATACTACGCTACACTAGAACATGGTCATCACGTTTAGTACATAGATGGTTCAGGGTTAAATTCATCACAACTGTCTCTTCTATGTGAAGTGTCTTCATTCATCTTTGTATGTTTCCTCAGTAGTCCAAACTGCATGTTGGAGCACTGCATATTCAACTTCACGGAATGAGCAACTCATTTCACGGGAAGAATAACTCTTGGTGCATATGATTTGTTGAGTATTGAATCTTTTTTGACAAAACGAGATCCACAGGGTAGCCAGCACATATATCCACATCTATAACATAGCAAAGTTGAGCAATGTACAATGATGCGGGAGAATATGATTAGAGTAAATGAAATTAATTATGCTATTGCAATCTAAATCAAATAGCATAGCATATAACAACAATGCAATGGCAAATAACAATAACGCTTACTAATGTTAACCTAACATGTAATAAGCACTTTTCATTGATTACCAATCAAACTACTATCAATTTATTGGGTCGAGCTGTATGAACTGCCGTACTTATGCTCTGAATGGTAAATTTAATCAATCAATAATGCCAGAAAAATATTGTTGAAAATGATAGATCATAATACAATATTCTTGAAACAGTGCCATTTGCCCAATACTGCTACAATAAAGTCAATTTATTTAATGTTTATCCACTGCTTAATTAATTGATAATAAATCATTAAAATTATCAATAGTATCAATTTTTGTGGACTAATAGTAATAACTATTACTATAAAGAATCTATAATCAGCACAATAAGTGCAATAACAATTAAAAATAATATTCTTATTAATTATTATATAATTAATTGTCATTTGTTTTTGTGGTGTATTGTTTTGATCACTGCTAAACTTCAATTTTTATTATTTTCATTTCACATACTTACATGGTAATTTTTTACTCTTTGCTACTAAAAACAGTAGTCTTATTTAATTATCAATATTAATTAATATAAATAATCATTATCATCATTGAATCCATTGCCACCATGATAATTAATCATCATCATTAGTTATTATTATTATTTACAGTGCTTAATAATAAAGTGAAGTTACTGTAACTACATTGGTGATGATAACAACATCAACACCACAATTTTTACAACAACAATGTTATTGTAACTAACTACGGTTATTATTATTATTATTATCCATAATAATATATTATTATTGTAATAAATAATAATAACAATAATAATTAATAAGGGTTTGAGATCATTGATAATAATCAATAATTATTATTATCAACTTATTCAGCCATGAATAACAATAATTATTATTATTACCATAGTTATGTGGATGAATTAATGCCATGACGATTATTATTACTAATAATAATTAATTAACAATAATAATATTACAGCGATAAAATAACCACCAACGATAAATAATAATAATAATTATTATTATCATTCCTCATCATTATTATTATTATAATTATTTATTAATGTTGCTATTATTATTACTATCTACTATGACTATTCTATGGCATTGATTTATTCATTCATTCATCCAAAATAATAATAATAATAATAAATCAAACAAATGATCATGATGAATGATGATAAATAAATAATTATTATAATAAATAAATGAGTAATATTATATAATATTATTCCACCAAGTTGTTAGTAACCAAACAAACCACTCACCTAGTACACATAGTCAAACATCCATTTGTCATGTTCGTATCAATCCTTCATTTCAGGCCATTTTTGAGTAATTGTACAGAATTAATTAGTCATCTAATATTGGCAACAACATAATTAGCTCAGCCGCCATGCGGGGATATTGCGTAACTATAGACTGTAGTTTTAGTCATGAGTTGTGGCCTCTGTTACCCCACCCAGTAATCTTTTGCTAATACTTCTAATACAGATAAAAAGATAACAAAACTATGATAATTTTTGCATTATTTATCAACAAAAAAGTTAATTTTTACCAAATGATTTGAATCTGAAAATCAAATATTTGACTCAAATCAAAAAAAAAACCAAATCAAATCAAGTCAAATCACTGAGGTAGGCAAATCAAATCAAATCAAATCAGCAAATCATCAAATCAGCTAATTTTGATTTGTTTCAAATATTCGAATACTCAAATATTCGAGTCAGCCGTGATTTGCCCCCATCTCTGCCAACCAGTAATCATTATTTACTTGGATTTAGACCAATCTTTTTGAACAATACCATGTTTAGTTTTGTTAAATACCTGTGTAAAATATCATTATAGGACAAAAATACTTAGCTAGTAGCATAGTGTTGAAACTCCTTATCATATTCCAAAAGTGAATGCATTGTAGTTCATTAATTAATGATTTTACGCTAAAGATGTCTCACTCATGTCAGTTTGAGGTTTACATGTTATTAAGTTTTCTTGGATGCCACATGACGACCAGCTACAACTCACCCCACACTGGGAACAGTATACACTATAAAAGTCCGTAAGTATAGAACAATTGGTGTTCAGCTCAGCTGCATGTATGTATGTATGTATGTATGTATGTATGTATGTATGTATGTATGTATGTATGTATGTATGTATGTATGTATGTATGTATGTATGTATGTATGTATGTATGTATGTATGTATGTATGTATGTATGTATGTATGTATGTATGTATGTATGTATGTATGTATGTATGTATGTATGTATGTATGTATGTATGTATGTATGTATGTATGTATATAAAGGTACTGACGGAGGTTATTGGAAAAATTTAAACTACTCTTTGAAAATCTCACTGGCTTGCTGGTGGTGAGTTTATGTATACAGATAGTTGGAAGAGTTTTCATTTTCAAAAATTTGCAAGATTTGGTTGCATGGTAGCTTATAATTTAATAGTAAATTGCAGCATCAAATATGCTGGGATTGTGAACTGCCAACTGATGCTTGCTGTTTGGAATAACTTTCATTTTGCTACAAGAAATGAAATTTTCAAAATGATACAAGAAACCATCATTTCCACTGCTGTCCTTCTTTGTTGACAAAAGATAATTGCTAGCAATCTCTATCTGAAAATTGAGCAATAAATAATGAAGCTGGGTACTAATTTAGTTACATTACTACTACTTGAGTTTTTTTGGTGAAAAATTAACAAATAGTAACGGATAAATAAAAACGACAATAATTTTCGGAGTTGTCTTTTCATGTCCAAACTGGCAAGCTTTTCAACGATGTTAAGGGCAAGCACATTGGTAACCGTGAAATTTGAACAGTTGAATGAAAAGACAACTCCTACTTTTGTTTTATAAAAATAATTTCACGCACGCCATCACGTCACGCTTCACGCTCACGCCGATTACCACTACCGATTGATTAGCCTACAGCAAAATTTTACTAAGCTATCAATGGATCGCGTGCTAATGCATTGTAACATTCAATCGCAGTGAAACTGCAGCATTACTAGTAGTAGCCTGCTTGCAGTCCGAAGTGATGGAATGAACATCACAAGTCAGGTTAATGGGGATTTAGTACACTGTGTGTACCAGAGAGTGCACTGCATTTTATAGCTAGTTTAACTTAGTTTTCCAAATCTGATTTTCATACTAAAAACTGATATCAATCTGCCCTGAAAGAGCTGGTGTTTGCATTAGTGCTAAAAAAATAGTTTACATTTGATTAAAACATAGAATAATTGATTTTTAAAAAGTGTTTTGGGTTGAAAGTTACATTGTTTCCTTTCGCCCTGTGACTGTATCAACCAAGCGCAGCTCTTAATTGACTAACTATAGGCCTGTGAGTAAACTATTATGATATCCGATGTGTGTATGTGAACTGTATAATCTGTGTATTCTGTATAAACTGTATAATCTGTAACCAGTGTGATTATCATAATGATGGTCAATCAACTGATTATTGGTAATAATAGTAACAATTATCAATAATAGCAAAAATACGTTTTTATATTCAACATTAGGAATGATAATAGTCAGGCTGAAAATCATTTCAGCAATTTTGTGATAGCCAATCAGTAAAACTTTATTTTTCCAAAACTATTTCGGTGTTCTACATTTTTGCATGTTTATTTAAACATAAGCATATTTGAAGTATTTAGAGCATGAGCTATATATATGTGTGATTAATGAAATATAACTTCAACATTAAACAGCAATCTCCAAACACAGTATGCATCAGCAGATCTAATGCAATGTAGCTTGATCTATATCAGTGTTTGTGAAAGAAACTAAACAATTATTAAGTTAGTGACACATCTTTGGGAACATACAGTGACACACAAACAGACGTAGTTGCCAATTATTTTATATGTGGTGAAAATGCATGGCTGATACACCATCAGTACGTAAATAACTTTTCCAAGGTAAAGCAGGCGGCAGTAGCTGCTATGATTAAAGGACTATATAGCAATGTGATCAATACAATGTAAAAAATCACCCGTCTCTTAGTCAAACTATTAAAACAAATCAAGCTGTATTTTTTGATCTTGGCAGAAACTTAAATCCCTCTCAGCCTTTAGAAACTATTGTGAATAATGTAAGATCTTCTATACAAAGGCTCAAATTTGTATAATGTCAGTATTTGTTCAATCTACAGTCTTTGACTAGCTACAGAATATTAATGGATAAGTATAAAATGCAGGGGTGATAACCTATATGCTTATAAACTATACAAAGTCTGATTTGCTGTCTGATCTACTGCCTTTTCCAATTAAGAAAACAAAATCACAATAATATAAAGGCAAATCGCTCTCAGAAAGCCAGGCGTGACCTAATGTAGGGATGTCCCAAGTAAGTTTAGCTCCTATGAAATGCTTTTTTGAAGGTTTGGAATTATCACCATGCAGACAGTACATCTTTCAGCTTCTATACAATATTTTAAACATTCAAAAAACAATAACAAGATTCAAGCCTCGCTAGAAAGCAACTGTCTCTAAAATGCTGATGAACAGTCCGTCATGAGCTTTTTATGTCCCTTAGAACTAGTTTTCAGGTAGCATTTGTGCATTTCTTACTTGCTGTAAATGTGCCGCTGTCTTTTTGATGTGTTATCTCGTGTATCTGTAGAGCGTATTTAGTTGTGGCTTTGTAGTCACAGCGCTTGCATAAGTATGTTTTATGCGCAGTATGAAGTCTCAAATTATGTCTATGTAGATGAATACTACTCGCCGCCCTATAGTCACAATGCTTGCTTGCATATGGTTTTCTCTCCAGTATGCGTTCTCATATGACACTGTAGTTGACCATTACTTGTGGCTCTATAGTCACAATGAGTGCATGCATACGGTTTCTCGCCAGTGTGAGTCCTCTTATGCTTGCCGAGTAAATAATAGGTTGTAGTCTTATAGTCACAATGTGTGCATGCGTATGGTTTCTCCCCGGTATGCTTTCTCATATGATACTGTAGTTGACCATTACTTACAGTTCTATAGTCACAATGAGTACATTCATACGGTTTCTCGCCAGTGTGAGTTCTCAAATGTATTTTTAGACTGGAGTGAGCTGTAGCCCTGTAATCACAAAAGGTACATTTGTAAGGTTTCTCTCCAGTATGGGTTCTTGTGTGCATCAGCAGGGCACTATTGGTTGCAGCTCTATAATCACAACGAGTGCATTCATATGGCTTCTCTCCGGTGTGTGTTCTAACATGAAATTGTAGAGTACTACAAGCTGTAGCCTTATAGTTACAAAAAGAACATTCATACGGTTTATCTCCAGTGTGAGTTCTCTTATGCTTTTCCAAAAAATAATGTGTTGTAGTCTTATAATCGCAATGAGGGCATGCATATGGCTTCTCTTTCGAGTGAGTTCTCATATGACATTGCCGGTCAGAATTAGTTGCAGCCCTATGGTCACAAACAGAGCATGCAAATGGCTTTTCTCCAGTATGAGTTCTCATATGCCTGTGTAGATTATTGCTACGCGCAGTTTTGTAGTCACACTGAGTGCAGGAATATGGTTTCTCTCCAGTATGAGTTCTCAGGTGCCTGTTTATATCACTGCTAGCTGTAGTCTTATAGTCACATTGAGTACAGGCAAATAGTCTTTCTTTAGTATGAGTTCTCATATGTATCTTCAGTTTACTGTTACATCCAGCATTGTAGCCACATTGATCACAGATGAATATCTTGTTTGATTTGGTTGAATGAGACTCTAAATGTGTAGTGAGCTGTCGTTCATTAGTACACACCAAATCACATGTCTTACACTTCAGCGAGCCTGGAGTATCGGTTGTTGATGGAAATTGACTTCGCTTTGTAGCTGAAACACACAATGAATGCATTTAGCACAGCTTACAGAAAAATTCAGTGCTAATAGTAGACAAATGTTCTTCACATAAAAAAAAATAAACAGCATTTGATTGGGTTGAAAAAATCAAAACTGAACCGCATGGATTGAAAACACAAAAAACTCCATAAAAAGAGCCAAATAAATGTACAAAACATTGGGAGGTAATAATTATTGCTATGGTTTGAATGCTATATTCTAACACCTACCAAGCTTAACACTATTCCCTATCTTAAGATCTAACGGAGGCAGCTTTGTCAACTGAAACAAGCAGACAACTCCTACTTAGGTTAGTTGGAATCTTGAAATGGATACTACAGAGCTCTGAGAGCCTGGAAAAGGCATTAGTCGTGGGACAGGATTAAGTGCAAGAGACTGTACTAACTGAACAGAAGTGGATACAAGGGTGGATACAAGTGTGGATACATGGGTTGATAAAGAAATGGATACAGGGTTGGATATAGGGGTGGATACAGGGATGGATACAGGGGTGGATACAAGGGCAATCATCAGATCTTTATACGAAAACTTTTGTGGGCAAATTTACTGCAATCGTTTGTTTCAACTTCCAAACAAAACTTGATCGGAAAAATGGCTCATGCATGCAAAAGAGTGGATAGGACGATCCGATGAGAAGTAAAATTGACAATAAAACTTGGGGTTTGGCAGTGATAGACTCTGTAATGGAGTTTGGGCTTGTTTCTACAAAAGCCCACTACTCTCAAGTATTATGCCTCTCTCCAGAGGGGACACGGTGCTGTTTGACAGTGACAACTCGGTAGAACACCTTCGAATCATTAGGCATAGGCAGGGCCCTCGGCTCAAACAAAGTACACAGAGTGTGGATTGAATATTGGCTTTTATTTCTCAATAACCAAAATCCTAGGGTGGCAATCCACTAGGGTGATCGGCAAGACATCAGTGAATGAACGGAACGAGTATATACAATTCCAGCCCTTTTATAGATAGCTAGCAGAAAGTGATTAGCTTAAAATCATATAAGAAAAAGAGCACAGAAAGCGATTAGACCAACAACATTACATACATAAATAACAGACAAATCAAAGGTTAAATGCAATAGGTGCCAAGTGGCTAGAGGCAGAGTCCTATCTCCTACTGCCCAACCAGAGATCTCTGCAGGGTCCAAAAGCTGTGGTTAGCTTGTGGTCTTCATATCTGTCGATACGAGGAATGGTAATTCCTGTTCTAGGGCAGGATCTGAGATGATTCCAAAAGTCCTCTACTATGGGGGCCATCTTTGACCGGCCCTTTGTCACCATACTGGGTCGAAAGGGGTCAATACCGGCTCTGTAGGGGTCAATACCGGCCCTGCATACTGTGCTACCAGCGAAATAAGACTTTCCACTGCCACAGTATCTTTCCGATAGCTGTGGGTGGAACTTTAGCGCACTGGTGTGGAGATAAGAGTAGTAAGCAACCAGCTTACCACTGTCATTCATCAAAACCTACCACAGTACTTCATTTTAGGAAGCTTCCTTCCTTCTCCAATTATTTATCAAACTCTGACACGAAAAGCCTAACATAAGAAAAATCTTTGAGGCATCTCTTACAAGTGTGTGAACGAGTTTTAGTAGTACCAATATAGCTTAAAGATAATAAGTGCTAAATTATTTATCAAATAAAATACACTACATGCTTTATGTCATTGAGTTTACTAATCCAAGTCATTTATAAAATATCTTACCGCACAAAATATATATAAGTTATTGACGCAGTCCAAATTATACATCCCAAAGCTTTTGGTTTACCAATATAAAGAATTCAATATATACTTACCTGAACTAGCTGTCTTTCCATCAGCTCCAACCTCAACCTCTATATCTGTATTTCAAAATCAAAAGAGGAAACATATATTTTCGTTTTTTGAAAAGATCTTCATTTGACATGATTGCTAATCGGGGGTGCAGTATTATAATACAATCACTTGATTGCACTCTCACCTCTAGGATAGTAGCATTCACCAATACCAGTGGCCACTGGTTCCGTCTTTACCATCTCAGTCACTGCAAAAAGGGAAACCGAAGTTTCCAATTACATAAATTATTGAAATAAATTTTCCACAGACCAAAAGTATAGAGGTTTGCTGAGTTTTTAGATATACGACATTTGGCTGTTACAGCATGCCAGCACTGATCACCTTTTTGTTGAGTTTCTGAATATTCAAGTGAAGTAATCAAAGTGTGGTCAGCCGTTTCTAGCGCTATTTTATATAAGGACAGCTACACTGGACCCAAATATCACAAAAGCTCATATTAGTCATCGTTGGCTGAAATAGTTTTCAAGCATTTATTCAATATTTTTTGCGTAAAATGAATCTTTTTTTGCAGTAATAGATGTGTGAGCATCTTTTGTTTCAATCTAGCACAATCTTTTATTTTATCAGGCTGAGTTTGGCAGTAGAATTTTGTTCAAAACTTATAATCGTCACTGGAGCAGGAATAAACAAGGAATTATCTCCCCTTCGGGGGGATAACTCTATATTGAACAGTACCCCTCATTGAGAAGCTTGCCAATATGTTTACGAGCGATTAGGAGCCCTAAAATGCAAAAAAGTTAGTTTTCAGCCAAGTGAGCTTACGTGATCTTTTTGTAATTGTATACAGAGCGCACAGTTGCGTTAGTTACCATATGGCAAATACTCGAAATACTGAAGTGCCACTTGGTTTTGTGACAAAACGGAATAATAATAAAATAAGTGGAATGTTTGTTATTTATTTTATTTCATAGTTACTTTTATTTTTCTTTTTGATAAACATCTGACTGAATAACAAAAACTCGTAATAGACTTCTCTAAAGTGAAGTTTGAATAATGTCAAAACGTAGTATGCTCATTTGAAAAAAAATGATTGATTTCATTGATATAAAACAATTACTTTTTTTGGAATATTTTTTATTATCATTTAAGCTACTTTGAGACTATAACTCTATGAATTACTTTTGGCTATTACTCATATCTAACATTAGTAGTTATTTAAAATTTGATATAAAAGTTGAAACGTACAGGAAAAATAGTCTTATTTTTTATGATAGACATGGTAATACAAGCACTATATTTCGGCCCTTATTACTTAGCTTCAAATTAAATGTTTTTGTTTAAAATTGCCAGTGGGCTTGGAGACACCCTGAGCTTTCAGATAAATGACTGTTTTAAGCTTTAGCTTGTCAATTTGCAGCGCTATGAGTTGTGAAAAATGAGCGTTTTTTTTCTGAAATTCATAGTGTGGTCACTCAATAATTTGGCTCCAGAGGATCTTGTGATGAGAGCAGTTGGCCACACTTTGACTACTTCACTTAGGCCTCGAATGCTCGTCGCATCAGCTGAAATTTAGTGTACTATACTTTCCGTTGATTGCCGTGTTTGTCATTTTCGAATTGTGGCAGTGGTCATTTATAATAAATAACAGGAATGTTTTATAAATGAAGTTACATCGTAAGGGTGTGTCGAATGAAATCTGATTGGATTAGGTCTACTGAAGGCCATTGCAACAGGAATAAGGAATCCTTACAAAGACCCCCATCAAAAGTTGATTCTGAGATTTAATGTTGGGCTTTACTGTTACCGCCATTTTTCATCTGGCTTGAATTTGTACACTGAACGCATAAAATCAGAATTAGTGGTTTTACAATCAACGCTTGTTTATTATGCAAATTTTATGTGAAATGGCAACAACAGATGATTGCGGGATTTGTCAGGTAGTCCAATTTGATTGATCACAATCACAAGGATCATCTTATACTCTTTACATCAATAGGATAGAAAAAAATTGTGCATGCTTCGGTGAGTTAGGGAACAATAAATGGTATTCATACAAGAATGGACAGTAGTATGTAAGTAGAATAATAATAATAATGATGATGACGATGACAACGACGACGACGACGACGACGACGACGACGCCGACGACGACGACGACGACGACGACGACGACGACGACGACGACGACGACGACGACGACGACGACGACGACGACGACGACGACGACGACGACGACGACGACGACGACGACGACGACGACGACGACGACGACGACGACGACGACGACGACGACGACGACGACGACGACGACGACGACGACGATGACGATAACGATAACGATAACGATAATGATAATGATAATAATAATAATAACAATAAATAAAATAATAAAAAACAAAAATACATCGCTGGATCTGATTGGCCAAATAAATACTGCATGGCAAAGAAGTAAAGATACTTCCAATCCAAAGATGACAATTTTAAGCAGTGTAAAACTTGGCGAGCATTTCTGGAAGAGGAGTACTTTGCAGGTTTGTAGATCAGCTCAGCACTGAGTAGGCCGAGAGGGTTATTCAATACAACAATCTTCTGCTTAATACTTGAATATTCAAAACTTCAACAAAAGATTGTTCAATGCTGGGATGGTTTAAAGTGTAAATCTAGTCAAAAAACAACCTTATATCATTCTACAGCATTTTTTCTGCATATTTCAACCATATGTGGGAGTTGTTTACTCCTGATAATATAAGCAAGTTATTCAGCTTCAAAGTTGCCACTTCTGGGGTTTACAGGGGTTTTGGGTAGGTTGTCTTCTCCTGTTCAACTAGGGGCTTTGAGTAGGTTGTCTTCTCATGCTGGTAGGGGTTTACAAGGGTTTGGCACCCGGCCAGTAATTCAGCCTGTTGATCAAGCCCTGTATCATCCAATCAAATCAAAGACTATTATTGCTCAATAGCTTGGCATGTTATCTCAGTGTTACTTGGAGGCAATCACATGAGCAATGCTAATAACAAGTAGAATTTATGAAAAATGAGCCTAACATCGAAAGCCTATCAGTTGATACCTACTCAGACCTACAGCTACAAGCCTGTTTCACTAAAACATTATTGATAAAATACTGCAGAGATGACCTGATTATAAACAAAAGCTCAAGCTCTTTGTTTTAATTTGTAAGACTTTTACAGTTCCTACATTTTTTGCTCCTGTCATTTGTTGTGTTGGATTGGAGGATAATGTAACATATTTTTTCAATTGAAATGCATATTCCTAAAAAAAGTTGTTGCCATCAGTCATCTGCTTGGTAGTTAGCTTGTACTCATTGACAGGTGCAGGTTTGACATTGTCAAGGCAGTCTTCCCAACTAAGCAACACTGTATTTTTCAAATGCTGAAATAAAGATTTTATTAGTCAGTCAAAGGAAAACAAGCTAAAATTTTGCAAGATTTATATTGGCTCGTTTCCCAGCGTTGCCCAGCTGCCTTACTTGTAATAATACTGCAATAGAAACAAGCTACAGTGGTGTAGTGAAGAAGTTTTCTATCAAAACATTCAGCCTTGTCCAATACATACATGTATAGATTTCGCAATTTTCTACCATAGCATTGATATGGCCAGTTATTGGTATCACTACACCACTGGCTATAAAGGAACTCCTTGCTTTGTCACCAGCAGTGTTTGTTTGATGTTTGGGTCACCCATAGCGTAGTCACCAATGTAAACTAGCAAGTGTGAATTAGAATTTACTCCTGCAGTGATTGTGAACTTGGAGCATAATGGTGACATACAGGTGTGCTTTGCGCAAATCTAAAAAGCATGTTTTTGCCATTCCAAGGGACTGGTCGCTACGGCAGCAATGGATAGAGTTTATTCAGGAATATAATCCATCTCTTGAAGTCATTCCCAGCATGAGGTTGACGGCCGCAGTATTGGCTGAAAAATCCGTAGGCATTGTCCAATACTTCCCACAAAAGGCAGTTGTTTATGAAACCAGGATGGTGGGTGATGCAGGCAAAGTTTTCATTATGATAGTAATGTGTGGTGGCATCCACCAAGCGATCAGTGCAAACAGACATCTCCATACAGCAAATCCTTTCTCGGAATGTTGGCATATCGCCACAGTTACCACACCTGCACCAGTCTCGGTAGTCCAACCTGAGATGCTCCTCATCATCCGAACTGTCACGACTTGATTCGCTACCAGAGCTTCCAGTTTCTTCCATCTAAAAAAATCAACATTTTTCTACCACAAATTTGTGAACCATTGATATCCATTCTGTACTTACTTGCTTTTTTCTGTTTGAAACAACTTTGACCATTCACTCTGCATGGTGGTGTAGCAATTGTTTGTTTACATGAAATATAATTTATAATACTCACTTTCGGTTGTTGGTATATCCTATTACTGGTCCAAGGTTGGGATCTTCTCTGTCATCGCTACTGGTGGTTGAGCTTGTATCATCCATTATTAATTTTTCGTGAATTTGGTATTAGAGAAATAGATAACCAAGATATGATATCCTATTAGCTGTATCCCAGCACAGCAAGCGATACGTATTTCTCTTTATGGCCAGTGGTGTAGTAACACCATCTCATGGTAGGAAATTGTGAAATCTACCTGATGCATGTATTGAGCAAGGCTGAGTGTTTTGATAGGAAACTTTTTCACTACACCACTGTCTATTGCTTTTATTGCAGTAGTATTATTGTTGGCCAGCCACAATGATGTGTTGATTGAAAGTCAGGCCAATGTTTGACCTCAGCACACCATGGGAATGGAATGTCAGCCCAAAGACTAATCATTGTATGTAAAGTCTTTGGTCATGTCTTCCTGCTATGAAGGGTAAAGGGATGATAACTCCTAAGTGTTAGAAAACAACTAAAGTGAGAAGACTACTTCAAAATGCCAAACAAATTACATATTCAGGCAGCTGATGAAAAATGTATTTTTTTGATATATAGTTTTATGGGTATTGTTGTCATAGCATACGAGGCCTTACTTACACTTACACTTACTTATACTTACACTTACTTACAAGATTTTCACAAAGCCAGTGAGTGAAAAATTCAATAAGGTACATGTAGAGCATTACATTTCCAAACTCACAGCAGTCCAGAAAGCTGGCGGTATTTTAAAATTTAACTTTTAAATTAATTGCATCCAGTGCGCCGTAAGATTTGAATTTCATTTTCCTTAAATATATTAAAAAACTTATTTGCGAAAATGATATTGATCAATGAAATGTTGTAAAGGATTGTAAAGTATACCTAGTGGTATATTGGGAGGTAAAAATGTAGTTTAGTAGTAAGCGAGTTGGTAGATTTTGAGTGGAAAACCAACTATTGAATATTTCTAGTTCAAATTTGTGACTTTTGTACACTCCAGTATTATTTTATGTTACATTGCCATTCACTAATGGGAGCACTATTTAGCTCTTTGTGTACTATTATGACTTTTTGAGATACTTTGCATTCTCTCTGGCACATTAGGACAATTCAATGATAAAAGTAACACCATTTTTTAGTTCGTCTCAATTACCGCCGGGCTCATCCAAAATATAATTGCATTCCCGAAACACACTTTGAGTCGTAGAATATCGACATTTTTTCCAGGTCTATCGATGTTTATGCAAGAAATTGTCTACATTCATTTCAGATATGTCTGCATTCACTCCTGCCGCTGTTTACTCCAATACTAGCTAGTCAATGAAAACCGAAATCATCATGTATCTTATTGAAGCTAGACATACTATGGCATTAAACTCAGGCAGGGTTGCTCACCACTGATTGCCTCTCTATAACAGCACTATTGCCAAGAGGGACTGACAGAGATACGTCAAAAAGCTAGTACAGCTCAACCGATAATAATCACGTGACGCAGTAAAAGGATTCATACATGAATTTGTCTCCCATGCAAATCAAGTGTCCAATTACAGTTTTGGCAAGAACTTTGCAACTAATCTACCAATTAGAAAAAAACTTTATTCTCCAAGCAGCCAATACAATTTTGCATCTAATTGTCTGTCCATAGATTTTTTAAATGTACTCTACTCACTAATAACTAGCCATGAAGGTGACACAAATTTGGTGCAACTGTGCAAATTCCCCCGGACATTTTAATAATTTTTGACAATCAAAAATGGAACACCAACGTCTTATCTGACATTGTTTTGCTGATTCAGTTCAGTATTTCTAATTAATTAGAATTTGTTTCCAAAGCATACTAATGATTTTTGAGCAGTTTATAAATACGTGACAATGTAGCTCAAAGACTCAATTCAGTAATTGCGGGGAACATCACACACTACCCAATGTTTTGGTCAAATAAAATTGCGGCTTTTCTTAGGCTATCATTTGCGGTAGATGCCTCAAAAAAGCAAACTGCATTTATTGTTTTTATTTAATTTTTTATTATGAAAATGTAAATTTGGACATTTGAAAACCGTTTTTACTAATAATTGTTATACCATAAAGATAACGGCGTCCAGCTCATAAGTTGGTTCCTAATTTATTCACTGAAATTCAAGTTGAAAACTTGAGCTTCTCTGCCTACACCAAATCAACTGCTTTTTAATCAAAGTTACTTATTTCTCTATTATTTTCCGTACAAGGCAATCATGGGTGTGGCCAAACAATTTTCGCAATGATCGAGAAATTATAACAGCTAACATTCCTTGTGAGCAAAAAATGTTAAAATCAACTTGTGTGCCTGATTGTCTAATGTACTGACATGCAACAGACAGTAAGTAATGTACAGGACGAACTCCAAACCACCAATTGCATAACTTGGTTGCTAGGAAGCACTAACATATTTATAATCTCCAACTGTTACTTTTACCTTTAACTCCCTATTAGCACTTATTAACGCGTAGCACAACGGTAGACAAAGAGCATTATGTAAACATGTGATGCAACTGTTTATATAAACGCAGCTGCAAGCCCTTAGCTCATTGGTGTTACCTTTGAGCCGTTTCTATTCTATTGAATAGACGCTTTGAACACTCACTCAAGTGCTTACTTGAACACTATCTACAGATGCACACAATAACTACAGGCTCCACTGCTCAGGAGGACAATAGTTACACGGCTCACTGTCGAAATAGCCGAATATTGTCCAAACAAGCGGTTGCTGTCAGCCAGCGATGCTGACAGCTAGGCAGTGATTTGAGTGAACTGCTAGCAAGCCTGCCTAACAAGACAGATGGCTCTGGTCATAGACACCTACGCGGTAGTGCAGGTGGCTACCGAGAGTGGCTGGCCCTGTCACTATAAAATCCTGCACAGTAACAACAATACCTATAAATACAGCTATTATTGATACATATACTATAGTATGCATAACAAGGCAGAACTTTGCTCATGTTTGTCAGTTGTAATTGGGACTTTTACTAACTCGTTTATTCTGGAGGAATAGAAGCATATGTACTCAATAGCACTGAGTTATGCGTATGAGCCGAGGGCTCACTACTGGTTGTAGGGTAGCAATACTCTGTCTTGCATTCGTTCGGTGCATCACCGACCCTGTTGTTGTAACAGGTCAAACTAACCACTGGTGGCAGCACGCTACCAACCTCAGCTAGTTATTTCCAGCCCCCAAAATCCACTACACTATTTATCATAGAGCGACCATGTGATGTAGAAAAGAAAATAATTTTACTGGAGAGTCATATTCAAATGAATAAACAAAAAGTTTTATAACGTACCATTAGCTAATTTGCACAACGGATGGTCATGCGTCACTGATTTCGCATCACCGCAACAATACCATTGTCAGCAATGCTTAATTACCGTGACCACAAACCATTGTTTTTTTAAGCAAAGGTACTTTTCCTCAATTACTTTTCTGAGACAACCACTGGTGTGTCACAAATAATTTTTGCACCATTGGATGGGCAAAAAACTTTTTCTAAAAGCTGATGATCCATTTGAGAAAAACTTGTCAAAATAAAAATTGCACTTGTGCTAGCTACATACAACCATACAAAATATAATAACCATATTTACACATTATTAAAGTCAACTAACCTGTAACGTAGGCCTCCATCTATCTAGCAATAGTGATTGTGAATGACTGACTACTACTACTAGGCGTATCTATGCTAACAGAGTTACTACAAGCCGAGCATTCAGTGACTCGGCTAAATACACAAGCTTATTATTGTTCACATTGAGTGGACTGTATTGGAATGAACCGCTGTAGTGATCAGTCATGCATGAGATGCTTGTAATAGGCGAAGGTTGTTGTGCTTTGAAAACGAGAGTTGCATAATTATAATGATGTAGTAGCAATACACGGCTTGCAGACACCCTACAGGCAAGAAAATGTTTCCTGAACGTTATCTAAACGTCAATTCCTGACCGTATACATTCAGCAAAAAACATTCTAATAACATTATTCTGTAGACACCCATTAGCGTTAAAATAACGTTTGTACGGACGTTCTCCCAAAAACGTTTTCAGAATGTTATGAAAGAACGTTGAGGGAAATGTTCAGGTAACATCCGTATGACATTATTTGTGAATGTTATGCCAAACGCTCAGTAAACGTTCGTATCTGTTTGGGTTACAACGTTACTTGAATGTTCATTGCAGAATGTTGCATCATTGTTCAAAGAAAACTCGTAAGGTAGAGATTAAGTAAAAGCAATATATTGGCATTTGATAAATAGCTCACAGTTTATTGTTTGTATGACTTGGTACTAAAAACTGTGTAAAAACGGTTTAATATATTTCTAAAAACACAGAACAATGTGAGCTTAACATATTGATCATTGTCTTACCTTTCAAGGAAACTCAATCAATACAATTAAAAAGGAGTTAGCTTTCTTTGAAAATTTGCAAAAGCTAGATCACAGGCAACTTTAACAACAAAAACACGAAGTTTTTACACATTTAGACTGAGTAATGCAAAATCATTCAAACTAACTGAAACCTGGTAATTAAATATAATCAAAGTTAAAGTTTGGCAATGGACGGCCGAGCTATAATCGTCTTTCAATAAAGCACTCTATGAATAATGTGAGGGACGCCAGCACTCTTCGCTGCTACTACGTACTGTTTTACCTTTATTTAGCCACTCTTTATGCTAACTGTATACTTAACTATTACTCAAGCTGTCCATGTCTATGTAGCGTTCTATTATTAGTGCTTAACTACAGGTTCTATGCTGTATCGTTCTATGCATGCATTTTCCTCACAAATTATTATTACCATTTTTACTCGATGCTAATTGGTGCTTAGCAAGGCGTGATTTACTATTCCCCTTTTATTATTATTATTATTTATCCACTGCTAATTGGTGCTTAGCAAGGTGTGGCCTACCAATTTTACACAAGGGTGTGACTAAGTAAAACATACCCGCCTACTGTATTTATATATGGATGTTGTGCAAATAAATATTAGAGTTAGCCTGACTCTCAGATGATTCTCTCTCTCAAGAAGCAAGCACTGAGCACAGCTAGAAGCATCATAACTACAAGCGCTGGTCGACTATTAGTAAGCACGAGGCTTGGCGGAAAGTAAGATTGTTCACTCTCTTACTGCGTATTCCCTCGACCCAAGGTGTACGACGCAAAGCACCTGGTGCCCTAGTAGTTCGACACACATTGCAATCCGAACGGTGGAGTTCGAAACAAACTTATACAATAATAACGCATCGTAATTATTGTCGGTAATTACAGCACCATTATTGTCGGTAGCCCAAAGTTCGCAACAAACTATAAACTAAACAGTAATTCCTGCGGAATTATTGTGTGCAACAAAGTTCGAGACAAACTTTAAACTAGACAACAATCACGGCACTGATTATTGTCGAGCCTAGAGAGGTTCAAACGCAGCCAATAATTATTGAATAATTATTGCAACTGCCAGCACTTGATCTACACCAGATTCGGTTGTTCTTTTGCATGACCAAAGTCAGTAGTAGCCTGGTAACAATAATTACACAATTATTGTGCACTGCATTAGCTAGGGTTGGCAAAGCGTTCGGGAGGTGTACAGGTGGCTACCACCCAGACAGTAAATTCCTGTACAATAATATACAGCATTTATAAAATATCCCTTTTTAAGCTCGATGAGTTCGTATCAAAGATTCAATTTCTTTTCTCAGTTTTGGGTGCAAAGAGATGTTGATAAATCAACAAATAATATTTGGAAGAAATAATTCGGTTTTCTGGTAATGGCTATTTGTCAATGACCTGGAAAGTTTTCTCTCATTTATAATTAAAAACTATTAAACTATATCGAGATTATGCAGCGCTTGACAACAGCTTTATTCGCCGGTTTCTGAGCTTTGTTGTAGAAGTTGCCCACCCTTGACAATATCTAAGCCAAAACATTATCCGTTTTTTAGCTGTCTGTCACTAACGCGTGATGGTTTAGAGGTGGATAAATGTTGTAAATGGGTTTACCAAACTCAAATACTAACGTTTAGCGCTGTCTGGTTCTGGAGCATGTCCTCCGCTGCCTCGATGCTGTCTTGTTTACTTAGTTCTGGTTTTTCATCAACCAATACGGGAGCGTCTGATTTTTTCTTGGTTGCAGTAAAAGGACCAAAGGCTAAACATGAACCTGCCCCACAATAATGCCCTGGTCACACGAGACCGAATTTCTGACGAAACTATAACGAAACTATTTTTTTCAGGCCCAGCGAATTCGTTGCTCAGCAAACCGAGCGGATAATTCAGTTTCGTCGTGATCAAGCAATGCTAGGTTTGGGAAAATCTTCGGTTGCGATGCTTGCATGTGATTCGACCATTCGACCAGATAAGCTCATTAATAGGTTTACTTTCTATGTTCTGTTATTGGCTGGTCTCCAATGTCAGGGTCATTCACAACGAACGCATGGTTTCCATAGTAGTAGCACATTTGTTTTTTGAATAAATAATTATTTATTATATTATATTCATAATGAGTTTTAAATAAATGAAAGATAATAATAATAATAAAATATAATCAAACAATTGGAATAGTACTGGCTGGTCAAACTTAGCTATTTATTAAAATAATCTATTCCAAACATCAAAAATAATAATAATTCTTCCATGCTTTTACATCACGCAGTAAAGTATGAGTAGGCCCGCGCACAAAACACAATCCTCTGTCATTGGATGAAACTAGTAATCGCTAGGCGTAACGAACTAATTATAGTTCTCGTGTGACCAGTACAACGAAACTAATATTGTCGCACTTGGGCGATTTTCTAAAATAGTTTCGTTATAGTTTCGTTTATCAGTCTCGTGTGACCAGGGCTTAAATCACACGCGCAGTGGAAAGTAAAGAATTAGTTGCTTGTCCAAGTGCCACCTGCCATTGGCTGAAACAAAAAGTAAGTTCTGTTAGAAACTTCAATCACTATTTGCATACAGTACATTAATGCTAGTAGCCAGATGGTAAAGAATGCTTGACTGAAAAGAAGATTAAAACTGCATAACAGAAGAGATCGTCTCACATAATGAGTCCTAAATCACGTAAAAAGTATGAAATACGTAATAGCTCATGATTTTTCCATGCTTAATCGATATCTATTAATAAAAATGGGCCGATAGAAACGTTTAAGCAAAAAATGTAAAGAGTTACCCTCTCCCTGGTAACGCAACTCCTTTGCTCCTCTTAATTTCGCATGAGAAAAATGCAACATTTCATGTGTAACTGATAAGAGAAAGTGGCAAATATATTTGCCATGGTTCTCTAGCGCTACCCCAAGTTGGTTTGTTTCGTTAGTTGGTATTAGAGTGTATTGTGCAGAGTTAGTTCTCCAGAGCAAGAAAACTATAATGTTGAATATAAAAACGTATTTTTGTTATTATTGATAATTGTTACTATTATTACCATTAATAAGTTAAATGATCATCATTATGATAATCACAATGGTTACAGATTATACAGTTTATACTGAATACACAGATTATACAGTTCACATACACACACCGGATATCATAATAGTTTACTCACAGGCCTATAGTTGGTCAATTTAGAGCTGCGCTTGGTTGATCCAGTAACAGGGCGAAAGGAAACAATGTACCTTTCAACCCAAAACACTTTTTAAAAATCAATTATTTTATGTTTTAATCAAATGTAAACTATTTTTTAGCACTAATGCGAACACCAGCTCTTTCAGAACAGATTGATATCAGTTTTTAGTATGAAAATCAGATTTGGAAAACTAAGTTAAACTAGCTATAAAATGCAGTGCACTCTCTGGTACACGCAGTGTACTAAATCCCCATTAACCTGACTTGTAATGTTCATTCCATCACTTGGGACTGCAAGCAGGCTACTACAAGTACTGCTGCGGTTTTACTGCGATTGAATGTTACAATGCATTGGCAGACGATCCATTGATAGCTTTAGTAAGATTTACTGTAGGCTAATCAATAGCTCAACTCCTCCAACGAAGTTATGCAAATGCGGTGGCTCAATGACAAACAATGATGAGCTAGTGTATTTGCTTCACGGCTCAGTGGTTAGTCGCTGCGTACACTTAGATACGCCTAGTAGTGGAAATTAAAAGTCACTAGTGATAGTTGATAAAGTGAGGCTTACGCTTCAGGTTAGTGGACTTGAATGTGTAATATGTTTATTATATTCTATATGACTTAATGTATACCACATAATTATTGATAATATCTGCAGCTTTATGTGGGTGTTTTTACTTGCTACTGTTTTGAATGTCGATACATTGAATATAACATGGCACACTACTACTAGTAACTAGTGCATACATACATGATAATAAAACAACAATAGCTAAAGCAGATGAAATTTGTAAATTTACTCTACACAATCACATTTAGCTTCAAATTGTCAACCAGAAGAAGCTGATAAGTTCACTGATGCTAAATAAAATTAGCTTGAGTTTGATCAATATACTGAGGAGTGAATTTAAAAAATTCTTAATAATAATGCCTTAAGAACGAATCACTTTTTTTGCTTGCGGTGACTTCGTAGGGTGATTGACCGAGCGTAACAAGTAACGAAAAGGTTATAACCTCATGTACTGTTTGTGTGTATTTCCGCATATCATCACCGTTAATATATATATAATCGTAGAAGTATTTGGGCTGATAGACGGAAATAAACTGTTAATTAGTGGCTCCGTCAATGTCTATCTTGGTGTTGGTAAAGTTGGGAAACTTGTAAGCGATGTCTTGTGAGGGACGCCAGTACTCTCTCCTATTTTATTATTATCATGTACTCAGTAAGACATTATCTCGCAATTACCGACTGAGCCCGTATCTCATTGTTTTATTTCTTTGTCCAAGAATTAAGCCTTTAACTCACTGTCTACGACATGTTTACGTTTGCATCTCAATATTTACTCACTACGCATTGTCTATGTCTGTGCAAGGTTCTATTGTGTACATGTGCCTACAATACTAGAGTCTATTTAGTGCGTTCTATCTGGTACCCAAATAATTATTTACTATCACATGTTATTTTTTTCCACGATTTTTAATTATTACATTTTGGTGCTGATGTAAGGGCAAGGCGTGGTTTGCACCAATATTTTATTCAGGCGTGGTTAGTAAAGTGTACCCGCCTACTCTGTATATAAGTTCATGTTAGTGCAATAAAGTTCAGAATTAGCCTGGCTCTCAGAATATTCTTTCTATCAAGAAGCAGCACTGCTAGAAGCAGCATAACTACAAGCGCTGGTCGACTATTAGCAAGCACGAGGCTTGGCGGAAAGTAGAGCGGTTCGCCCTCTTACTGCTTATTCCCTCGCTTCGGTGAGAAGTACGACGCAAAGCACCTGGTGCCCTGATATTTCGGCATACACACTGAAATCCGAACCATAGAGTTCGACACCAGCTAGCATAACAATAATTCGGCGTAATTATTGTCGATCTCGACTGAGTCGAAGTAGACAAGTAGAATTACCGCACCATTATTGTCGGTGGCACAGTTCGCAACAAACTATAAACTAAACAGTAATTCCTGAGGAATTATTGTCAGAGCACAGTTCGCAACAAACCATAAACTAAACAATAATTTACAATTATTGTCGAACCTTGTAAAGGTTCGGATGCAGCCAATAATTAGAGTATAATTATTGTTCACTGCCAGCAAGTATTCCACGCCAGATTCGGCCGCACCCATAATTGCACCAACCAGTAAATGCTCTCCAGACAATAATAGCAAATTATTGTGAGTAGACTTGGACAGAAGCAGAGCACGTCGGGAACGTGTACAGGTGGCTACCACCCAGACACAAATTCCTGTACAGTCTTTCTTGTTGTTGGGCCTTGATAAATACTAGCCTAAGTTTTAGGCCAACAATTGAGGTATATGCATTGATGAAATATAATATATATATATGTTATATTTCATCCATGGGTATATGTGTATTTTGCTTGGAATGTGCAGTGCGTTTTTTTTATTGGGGGTTGCATTCCCCATTGTTATCTTGGCAACTTTGTAATGGATTTCATTGGATGATTGGTTCAGTGGGCGGGGTTTTTGTGCTGGTTTGTCGGCCTAAGTTAAAGGGACAGCTTCAGCGACCAAATGATTGCCGGAGCAAAGATTGTAGTAAAAACTAATTACCCTCTTTGGTCCATAGCTTGATCAACTATGTTTTGCTTTGGACTTTTTATTAGACCTTAGTTTATTTTCGGCTTTTCTTATTAATTATATTTATTATTATCAGTTAATGATTATTTTAAAACTAGCGCAAACAAAGACAGGTTTAAAAAATTACAAAAATTATTGTTATTTGTATAATAATAATATTATTTAATAGATTATTGTTGTTTTTTATATAATAATATTTAACATGTTATTGTTAGTCACACCATAATAAGCATATGGTCAGGAGTTATTGTTGGTAATGAAAATGGATATGAAGAATCACAAAGCAAAAAAAATCATTTGTATTATATGGGGAATACAAAGTATAACATACACTAATAATGGGATAAAGATGAACTGATCAACAGTAACTCCTGGGAATAATTAATTATTATGGTAAAAATAATATTATACAAATAAGTATATTTTTTTGTAATTTTTTAAACCTGTCTTTGTTGGCGCTAGTTTCAAAGTAATTAATAACTGATAATGATAAACATCATTAATAAGAAAAGCCGAAAATAAACTGAGGTCTAATAAAAAAGTTCAAAGCAAAACATAGCTGATCAAGCTATGGGTCAAAGAGGGTAATTAATTTTTACTACAATCTTTGCTCCAGCGAACATTTGGTCGCCAAAGCTGTCCCTTTACCTTAGGCCACCAAACCAGCACAAAAAAACCCCGCCCACTAAACCAATCATTCAATGAAATCCATTTAAAAGTTGCCAAGATAACAATGGGTAATGCAACTCCCAATAAAAAAGCGCACAGCACATTCCAAGCAAAATACACATATACCCATGGATGAAATATAACATATATATATATATAATATTTCATCCATGCATATACCTCAAATGTTGGCCTAAAACTTAGGCTAGATAAATACAAGTACGGTCCTAAGACACCTTTACACGGCTCCAATGTTTATTTCAAAGTCCAACTCATCAACCCTGACTTCCTGGGTAGTGTGAGCCCTATAGTTAATGTGGCTGAGATAGTCTTGAACTAGTTCTCTAGCCATGGTAAGTTCTAGTATGTAATTTTATTTCAGGCAAATGTTTTCAAGAGTGTATTCTCACGCGGTCAGCTCGATGTGAAACTTTACTATGGTATTGTGAAGAGATTGAGGGTGGAAAGCCGCTTCAGGAAAAAATGAACCCAGTTGGAAATGCTACGCCTCCTTGTCTGTAGAAGACAGTCACCTGCGCCTGTTTTTTTGTTGCGATCGATTGGATGCACTTGTGTGTCAGCTCTGTTTCGTGTCTATCCTTTGAATGCCAAAACTCTTGATAGACTGCCAGGTAATGGTAGTTGCTAGTGTAAAAAACCTTCGTCCTCTTGATTGTCACATTGAAACACTTAGCCATTAGTGTCGTCAGATAGTCCAGAACTGCAGTCTCATTTTCACCGGAGTTTAGTTGGTAGTTGTAAGTAGGATTTAACATGTCCTGATACGAGATACAAGCGGGAGCCAACTTGGGATTCTTTACAACCAGTTTGGCTTCCGGAGTGGCTTTGAAAAGATGATGATTCACACGAGCGTTCACCTTGTCTTCTCTTAGACCCCAACCTGTTTCTTGTCCACATGGAATAATTTAGTTCTCGGCTTTACAGAATAAATATGTAACTATCTGATAACATTCCGCTTAATGATAGATATAAAGGTGCTGATGACGGTTATAAAGAAACTAGCTGTGGTGGGGTCACTTCTGGAGAGGTTGACTATTCCATACAACAGTCCATTAACTTTGATGATCTCATCAGCCACGCCAACAGCATTCTACTAGAACGAGGAATCCCAAACATCGACACAATTATCTAAAACAAGGCCAGTGGTGAACTGGCCCAGTATTTTAAAAAATTGCCAGCAACCCCGATAGCCTCTAAAACCAATGCAAACGAGGTGATGAAGGGTGTTGTAGAATATGCTGAGAATTGCAGCGACTACTACAAATACGTCAAATAAAACGGCATGTTTAAAAAACGTGATAGACAATGTTCAGCAAGCACCTGAGGCACTTGGGTATACACCCGGTATTGAAAATGACACTTGAAACAAAATTGATGCACAGCTCCGGACAAGGACAATCTCTGGCTGCACTGAAACCCAACCGTTTACTCAACATGAGGGGTGCAGTGAGGAGAGCATATCAACGCTTAAGACTGCTTGAGCCAGAGTCACCAGTCCAGCTAATTTACGAAGAGGAGCCCCTGTCACCGGAGCATTTTCTTTCTTTGAAAAGTTTGCCCTACCTCAGCTTTCTCACCCAACCACAGCCAGGGCGATACCACTCTTGCCGGTAGATCACCTTCCAGTAACCTGTTTACCCGGAAATTCAGGCCAGACAACACTGAAACATCTCCCCAATGGAGCGCATGACCACCCGGCCGATACAGCGAAGATTACTGTCACCAAGCAACTGAAAACGGTCTTTCATGTAAAAACTAATTCCTTGCCCTACCTCCACCACTTGAGTGCGTTTGTCAATGCCTTCCTACTCTTGTTTGCTTTACCCGGACATGAAAAGTCACTCCTGAGCTACTGGAATACATGAGGACACCCTTGCTATAAAATAAGCTTTACCACAATCACAAGAATTAATTGGACCGTCTAATTCCGTCCAATAAATCATTCTGATTAAAGGAGCTGCCGAAACACACATTCATTCTTATCTTCTTTGATAACGATTAATTAAAAACAAAAAATAATGTCCTAGATGGTGTAGTGACCACTAAAGTCCTCTAAACAACTGCTGAGTGTCAAGCAAAGCTTCCACTATTCTTTCACTGCCAAAAATCACTCTAGCTAGCAGGTATTTTCACTGCCGGTCTTGCAGTCAACCCTGCGGGTTCAATGGTCAACCGTGCCAGTCCTGCAGTCAATCCTACTCGCCTTGAAGCTTATAGCTCTATAGTCAGCCCTGCTGGCCCTGCAACCATTTGACCGGCCCTGCAGTTAGCCTATACTGGGCCAGCAATAATTAATCTAACCTGAAAGCCCAGACTAGTCTCAGATGTTACCAAGCCTAAGGCCTTAGGGTAATTAATCGAAAATACCTCAAATGTTGGATCACAAGCTAACCAAGCCCTAGGGACCAAGCGCAGGAAGTCGATAGTGGAATACGAACATGTCTATGCAGTATTGCTCCTAAACTATACCTTCTACCTCTCTGTGTCTAACTTGCTTAATCTTATTTACTTTACTTGCGTGCCTGTTATATTTATTTGTGTTTATTTGACCATTCATATTCCACTGCTTTATTGTTGGCTAAAGGCGCTTTTACTTTGTGTGTATTTGCCTATAAAAAGCAAAGCTTTGTATTCTATCAGGATTCTACATAAGGATTTGCCTTGAAAGCTAGATACTGTAATGCTGTTATCTTTTACAAGTTACACAAGACAATAACTGCATTCCATTCGGAAGGTCTGAGTTTTCATTCAGAGCCGTGGGCTTGTTGCAGTTGTGGAGTTTGAGCAGGACTCATCCATAGGGCATTTAATTGACTACGCTCTGCAGGGAGAGAATCTTTGACGGTGAATTTTGATGGGTTCTCGATATTCCACTCCCCATGTAAAACAAGTTTCATAGAACACACTTGTTTTCCACTAAGTATAGTACATAGACTACAAGATCAATGTAATGAAATTACTTATTCCTGGATTAGAATAAACCTAGTTTTCAGGCAAATTGTGGCTGAACTTCAATTCTTTGGTTGAGCTTCTTATTTAGTTTCAATTCATTATTTTTGTATCATAAGCTCCGTTCAGTCAAACCCTTGCTCATGTTTTTAAGTTAGAGACATTTCTTGTTATTTTGTTTTACTAAATTACATTGAATTGCATATTGTTTATTTATCTAATTTAAATTTCATTGAGTTCTTTCTCACTTGTTTCACTTTGGATGTTTTTGATGTATAACTTATTACTAATTTAAAAATGTAAATCAGACCAAACATGAATGCATATCAATATTTAAACTTGATTTATCGTACGGACATTCGTACACCAAAACTACTCAATTACTAGCTAGTTTCACTGTATGTCTGCAGAATGCGTTGAGTTCATGGCGTAACTAAAACTTCATGCCTTTTAATTATATTGGTGTTACCAGTGAACTGCTTGCTGGATGAAAAGTTGTTCTTGTCTGGTTGTCTAACCATATTTCTAAGCATATGATGAACATTTTGTTTCTCGCAGATTAACTAACAAAATTGAAATACTTTTTTGTGGTTCTACAAAGACTCTTTTTGTTTGTGTAAAGCGTTTTTGGTTGAAATTTTGTTCAAGCCTCCACTTTCTCATGTTTTACTTCTCCGCCTCCTAAAAATGCGATTTTTTTGGATTCAGATAAATACTCCGTTTTTTTCCATAGTTATATATATCATAGTGAATGCCGCATGTAGTACAAAGCAGTAAACAAAGGCTTGCTTAATGCACTAAGTTAGCTGTTCAACTGTTGTAGTGAGAGAAATGGATTTAATTGACACAAAACATGAGCATTGTGCTGGAGGAAGTTCTGGGGACTCTCTCGTAGAAGGTTGGTGCAGGTTTTACTGCCTATTATGTTATTTGCAGTTATCAAAGATTTGATTCATGTACATCAGTCTTTGGCTCTCCTTCTGTAGTCATTTTATGAAAAATGCTCTATTTGTGATATTTTTTATTGTAAACGCGTTGCCCCACACAGTTACCGGAGGTTTTTAAGCTCAAGTAATATCATTCAAATGGTATCAATATCTTAGGGGATTTTGATCTGGGTTCCATGAAATACCTTTAGTCTAGAGAATTCTTTTTTTTCTTTCCAGAGGGACACCCTTCGCACACCAGGTGATAAAAATTTAACATTACTATCAGTTGTTGTGTTATAAATAGAGCCCTTGGTTCAGACCAACTAGAGAGCATGCTAGTTTATTAACTACATTTTTTGTGTAAGGACAATATACCTGGTGAATGCATGCAATGAATAATGAAACATTCAGCCTTCAAACAGGCTGAATGAAGAAGTATCGATGTACATGACGATGATGTTAACAAATCAGGTGAAAAATTAGTAAGGCATAACACAAAGTAGGTAACAGAAAACATAGCAATGCATAAATTTGGGCGAAGAAGGTGCTGAGTTGCTAAGAGGCAGATTCAGGATCTGGTAGCCAATAGAAAGCTCCGGTTGATCTCCGATGGGTCCTAATGGCAAACCGTGTGTATAGTCGATTAGTTATTGAACAGTTGATTCGTATAACTTGATGGTTGACTGCGCCTCCCAGAAGCGAAACCTCCATAGTTACCGATAATGTCACAATTTGCACCCGGTGCAAATAGATTTTTTCAAATCATCCTTGGGAGATTAAAAAAAACATATCATGGCATAGAATCATATTTTGCCGTCACAATAGTGGTAAAACTTTTTCTCTCCCACTGATAGTTACTGAGAAAATAAGTTTTAAAAATTACTCTCTCTGCACCAAAATTACTTTGTTTTATGTTTCCACAGATAATGGTTTTACGCCTCATTATTGATACATCAAAGTGAAATCCGTGACACTTGTCCAAGCGTGCGTTATTAATTTGCAATAGTTCCTAAGTATTTCATTGTGATATATAAAAAAAATTTACGTTTTTATTTTGAAAGGGTAATAGTAAAACTACTTTCATACCTTCAGATGTAAACGATCTATAACAAGTAGTATATCAACAGGTCGGTAATCTGATAGGCTAATGATATAAAATAGACTAAAATCATAAGGACCCACGGTGCATTGGGATTTTGCTAGTTTACAATGGAGTTTAACAAAAAAAAATTTCAAGTCAAGAGCTATGTAAGTAATGCAGTGATTGGTTAATCTGGTTCAGTAAAATTTATCCTAATAAGCCCTTTCAAAAGTTTGTTTCTAGCAGGCTGTGGTCCCAAGTTATTGAAGATTTTGTAATCAGATAAAATTTGAAAACTGAAAAAACCGTGTGCTACAAATTTATATATCGATGCTTTGACTACATAAACGCTAGGTAACCATCGGATTTGTGGACGCTACAATTCGTTTAAGTTATTTACATTTACATACCACCTTGATGATGTTCTCCCCATCCCTTATTTTTAATTGGGACATGTTACATTATTGAAATGACACATGTTATTGAAGTTGTGAGGAGCTGTGTTAACCACCCCTATGAGTGTTTCTTATTAGAAATATATTTATACTTTAGAATGCGACATGGTAAAGATGGAACCAGGAATCAGAAGTATTGGTGAAAGTTTTTATCCAAAAGGTAAGAAATCAAAACATTATGACTTGTAGTTTTATATGGCACTATAAATGAGTACCCAACTAAGAAGGTATCGTGAACTATTAGAAGTTGAATGCAATTACAGATATAGAGATTCTGGTGGGAGCTGATGGAAGGACAGCAAGTCAAGGTAAGAGTCTGCTGTATTGTATATGTATGTGCAAACTAAGAAAATATAGATTTGCTTTGTTTGTTTCAATAATTTGTCGATACTGCACTATTTTAATCAGAAAAATCTAAATAAAAGCGTTATTTCACGAAAAAATACTCTCTTCATGCTATAGAATCTGAGGAGGTGAAACTGGAGCCAGTGTTCACAGATGAATGTCACTATCCAAGAGGTAGAGCAAACAACACAGTAACATGTGTAAAGTACCTGTAACACTCTACTATTGATTAGGGATCCAGTGGTGTGATATTTTGCCTCAGCGGAATCATTTCTCTTATAGATATAAAGGTTGAAGTTCATGATGAGAAGAACACAGCAGTTGAAGGTAAAAGCTTATTTTATTAATAGCACTGCAAAGAAGAGAGCATTGGATATAATAGGGTCTTGCAGAGTAGTTTCACTTTGGCAATGTAACCGGACGTAGCTTATTCCATTGTTGAACTTATCATTAGAAATCGCGATTTGCCTGACTATTTTTCTGATTTGAGGGAGTTTGAGCAATTAATATGGCAAAAATGATGTTGTTGAGAAAGCTTGAAGAATCAATAGAGCCTCTGGAAGTTCTTTTTTGAGAATAGTTTGGTTTATTCCGTTAAAAAAAACTAATTAACTATCATGCTCACGGGTAGAACCGTAGTTTCGTATTTCAGGTTTATTTGAGCTTGCCAACGTAAACTAATGAAAGCGCGCCCTTGAACGATTACGGTGGTTTGCTACCACAGTGCAGATGTATTGTTACAATTTATGTTGGTGGCCCATCGTCAGCATTATATACCCCAAACTTATCAGCTGCTATGACAAAAAATGTTTAGTTCTTTTATAATTGTTAAAACGAAGTGTATTTCGCCTAATTAGTATTACTGACGGAAAACGAGCTTCCAGTTTCTTCGATACTAGTCCTGCACAAAAAAATGCTGGGACCCCATTGTATGACTGTTTTTATTAACTTAGTTGTAAATAGGTTAAAAAGAAACTTCATACAAAAATTGTGGATAAGAAACTCTAAGTGTAGTAGATTTACATCGCCTACTGTGGAGACAATGACCCTCTGCCCAACTATCGCCCTTGTGCACACTCGACCACTGTAATGATGTCTCAGGAACATTTATGCGAAGCCAAAATATTGTTTTAAGCTAAAAGCTTTTTCAACTTGTTTCTTTCCCTCAGCTTTGTAACCACTTTTGTTTTTGTTTTTTTTTGTTTTTTTCATACTTACATGGACATAGCTACAAGCATTGACTATAAAATGAATGCCTTTGCCTAAAATAATCAGTTCTTTCTGAAGAAATGAATAAAGTTCTATTCAAACACTGGAACTGACTCATCGACTTCAGCAACAAAATTGAACTCACCCGCTCCTAGTTATACAGTTATACAACAAAGGAATCCATGGTTACTACTCACAACTAAGAGCTCCAACAATGGCTGAAGCAATTGATAAACTTGTTGCACTGCTCACACATCACCAAGAAGAATGACCACAGAAAAATCAGCAACAACACGAATAAAGACAACAGGAAGACCAGCAACAGCAAGAGTTGAAAAATCTTTTACTTCAAGAAGTAAAATACAAGAACCAAACAGTGATCGCTACATCAAAATTTCATGAATTTGATCCAATAATATATGTACTCACAGACTAGATGGAAAGATTCCCTATCCTTGTTACTGCGAACTCAATTTCGTTGGAAAAAGTTCCATGAGTTTTTCTGAATGATCGATGAACAGCAGTATACAAACAGCTAAGCAGCATGGCAGCTCAGTTAACTGCACCAACTCCCATTTCAAGGGAACAATATGACACAGCACATTTTATTGTAATGGAACGATACAAATACTTGAGTGACATACAGCGCAAACCAGGAAAGACAATTCAAGAACTTGCAGCAGAGATACGCTAAGATGCTAGACATGTCCATATACTGACATTTAAGACCCCTGGATGAAGCAGTGGCGGTGGTATTCTTATGTTCTCTGAGCGTTGAAGTTGTAGTAAAATAATTTTTCAGGGTCAAGGGAGAAGAACCTACTTTCAACAGAGCTATTGAAGCTGCACAGGAGACTGAGGAATCAGTTAAAGTTGCCAAAGAGACCATTTTTGCCACCCAGCCAAACAACAACAAAGTCTCACCTTAGACAAAGACTTCAACTCCATGGCAGCAACATATACAAGATCCAGCCAAAAAACAATAGAAAAAGCCATGCTACAGATGTGACAGAATGGGGCATCAACCTGAAACTTGTCGTTTCAAAAGAACTGGATTCAGTTTTTGCTAAGAACTTGGACATATTGAGGGAGCTTACATTAAAAAGAAAATAAACCATTCCAAACTAGTAAAGAAGATTGTCAAACAGCATACCCCATCGACTTCCACCAAATCGGTTCCAGGAATACATGAGGATATAGAACTACAAGGGAAAAGTCTTACCATTGAGCTTGAAACTGGAGCCTGCTATAATTTATATCCCAAAATACCTGGAAGCAATTAGGAAAGCCTGTCCTTCAACCTTCCCATGTTGACTACAAATGAGCTTCAAGACACATTATAGAGACTATTGTGAGATGTGGAATTAAAGCTTAACTACCTTTTAAAGATAACTCATTGCTTCAGTTTGTAATAAGCATTGTCAGATGCCTCAACCTACTGGGACAATCAGTGATTCAACGGCTAAACATTTCCATCGATGATAAATTACATGAGAAAATTGTTTTTACCATAACAAGCAATAAACCTGATACATCATTGCACAATGAGTGAGGAAATCTGTGTGGTAAGTTTCCAGATTTGCTTAAAGGTAAACTTGGGTGTCTCGAAGGTTCTCACCAGGAGATTAAGTTCCAATCTCCGGCTGGACCTATACTCTGCAGAGCCCGCCCAGTGCCATTTTTACTACTCAATGACGAAGCAAAGCGTATGATGCAGGAATTTTTAAATATATTTGGGAACGAACACAGTTCAATGACTATGGCACACCAATATTACTGGCAAGGAAGCCGAAGCAACCATGATAAGTGTCAGGGGACATCAGAATATGTGAAAAATATTCTAAGACAGTAAACCTGCAACTTAAAATGCACAAACAGCTCATCCCACTTCATGAAAATGTTATCAGAAAATCAGGTGTAGGACACCGCTATACTAAAATAGATTTAGCAGACTCCAACAACCAAATAACTTTAACACCAGAAAACCAAAAAAGATTAGTTTTGTCTACACATCAAGGATTCTTTATACAGATTTGATTAGCTTTTGGAATCAGTTCAGCACCAGTTCATTTCCAGCAGATCATGGAACAGAAGAACGCAAGACCTCCGGGAGTTGCAGTGTACTTGGATGATATTTTGGTGAGCGGAGCAGATAGCAATTGCCATTTCCACCTACCACTGAATCAATGCTATAATCTTTATTGAGAATTTACCAAAGTAATTGACAGTCTCAGAACCGTTGCAAAAATAGACTTGGAAAGGCAAACCATAGAGATGTGGTCCAGAGCAAGAAACCAGCTTCAACTGAATTCAAAAGATGTTGTCAACAGATCAAGCATTGACTCATTTTGTTCTTAAGTTGGAAATAGGAATATCATATCATGCTTCAGATTCTGAAATAGGAGTAGCACTGTTTCAGAGCGATACAGATTGAAAAGAAAGACCGATTTCCTATAGATCAAAGTCCCAAATCAGTACACCGAAGAAATAAAGACAAATAAAAAAATAGTCATTATCCATCACTTTCACACTAAAGAAGTTCCACCTGTACTTGTATGGCATAAAATTGATGTTGGTAACAGACCATAACCCACTTCTTACGCTGTTTGAAACTAACAAAAGTGTCGAATGCTGATGCTTTAAGCAAACTACTGACAGGATCGAATGAAGGATTTGACAAGTTGGGGGGTGAAGAAAATTCAGACACTGTACACACCATTCACGTCATCAGTCATCCGCTCAGCCCAACTGATCTGTGTGTACTGACTGTCATCCTACTTTAGCAGCTGTGATGCAATACACTACTAAAGAATGTCAAAGTAACAAGAAAGCTACAGGAAAATTATTGTAGTAGATTGTGGTGAAAGCTCACAGTAAACAGGTAGTTCACTCTTCACCCTTTGAGAATAAGGTGCTAAACATCTACCTACAGCTTTCGGTAGACTGCTGAATAGGTGGGAAGTTGTACTTTGTCGGCGGCATAGTATGCAGGGCCGGTAATGACCTCTGCAGGGCCGGTATTGACCTCTCACTGACCAGGGATAGCTATACTTGGCCAGCAAAAGATGGCCGCCATAGAGGAAAGACCTCAAACTTACCTAAGATCTTAGTCAAGACCGAGAAGCGGAAGTAACCTTCCTCGGATAACCAGGCAAGTGGACCAGAAGCTAGCTATAGCCTAGGAGCCCAGTAGGACGAATTATTGGACCATGGAGACAGGACTCCACCCTTTAGCCACTTGGCGATCTTTACCTTTAAATATTTACCTTACCTGATTTGTTGACTATTTATATATCTGTTTGCATTGGTTTATTAACTTTCTGATCTATTACTTTCTGATAAAATATGCGATTAATTCCTGTCAGTTCACCTAGGTATGATAGAAATATAGTAATTGAGCATACTGAACTTCTGTGGAACCAGACCGGAATCCATTACAATGTACCAAAATATGACTGATTCACTACCTGGGACAGAGCAATGTCTACTATATACACATGGTTGATTATGATTGATGCTTATTCAAAATACCAATCTATCAACAGAACCTTGTCAACATCCACTTAGGCAACTACAAAAGTATCGGAGGAGGATTTTGCACACTTTTGTTATCCCCACACCATTGTTACTGACAATGCAACTAGTTTTGCGCCATAAGAATTCCAAATTTGGTGCAGGGAAAGAGGAATCATGCACTTGACCGGAGCACCTTATCATCAAGCAACCAATGAAATAACAAAGAGAGTAGTTTTATACTTCAAACCAGCTGTGATAAATTGTGACCTACCACCGAAAGCAGCGGTACAACAGTTCTTGAACAGGAGAACATCATTACCAACGGAATAATCGCCAACCCAAGTGTTGCATAGAAGGCAAATCAGTTGCAAAATTGATAGTTCACTTCCATCGCCGGCTCACATAGCACAACAGCACCAATCACGAATGTCACTAGACACATCTCGTAGGACAGTGGTAATAATTAAAACCTATTCAGTCGGAGATGCTTGCTATGTGCCTTACCATGGACCTAAAAGGGCTGGACAGCCAAGATGGATTCCTGCAATTGTTACCATAGCCTACGGAACCCACTGGGTGATTGTGAAATTTGTCCCACGATTACCCACATGGAGACGACCCATTGGGCATCTGCAACCTAGATACCCTGCTGATGTTGAAATTTATCTTGGAGAAAAAACCAATGATAGAAGCTGAAACTCTCCCCATGCCTACGCTTTCTTGGGAACCATTACTAAGCCCTTCGAAACAGAAGGGACGGAACCTTAGTCTACCAGATGATGATGGGTTGGGGGACACAATCCCTGATGATCCAGATGTAAGAGACAGACCTGACATGCGCACCTTTACCTTAGTCAGGAGGTTTTATGTCACATAAACATTCATGTAAAATCAAAATCGTATTTTATATTAAAGGCTTTTTGTACTTGTTTCTTTCCCTTAGCTATGTACCTACTTTTGTTTCTGTTTTTTTTATGTAAAACTAGACATAGCTACAAGCATTGACTTAAAAAAGCCTTTGCCTGCAATAGTCAGTATTTTCTAAAGTCACGAATAAAGCTTTATTCATATATTGAAATTGACTCATCAAATTCAGCACCAAGATTGAATTTCCCTACTTCTAGTTATACAGAAACATAACAACCATTCTCCTTTCATAGGGCGTACCCAAAAGAAACTGCACCCGCTCTGACCAATACCTCCCATCGAGCCGACTCCGCATAGGGTTGCAAGATCTCACGCTAACAACTGCAAAGTGGTCCTCGACCCAGAATAGCTATACATTAGTGTTGGATTAGAACTTCATCCAATGGGATTCTGATTAGCAACAGGGTGATATCAGCTCAATAACCATAAGACTTCTGTACAACACAAATTGGGTCTCCTTTTGTACGAGAACATCAGGAAAGCTCATTCCCTTATTAGAGATGACTCAATCACACAAAACAACACATAAAATACACAAATAATCATATGCAGTGGAGTCTGCATAGACGCAGTAAACCAAGGGATTGCCAAGCACATGGTTGTCAAGTCTCTGAGTTGGTTCCAACCAGTCAGGGTAGCGTGTGAGCTTGTACTCCTTATGGGGCTGGCTGGCTTTCTTATTCTGAGCTTCAGCATCTGTCGCCCATACTCTCTGTCGCATATAGGTGGGTATTTCAGCTTTAGGTTTCCACCTCCGAGATGCTTCGGCTAATTGTCAGGATACTGGCCTGGGGTAGGTCTATTTTATCATAGCCCTCTATACAGGGCTGGTGTAGGTTGTATATGTTAAAGATGGGGAATGCCGGGTCAGGTATAAGGCGAGGAGTGTAAAGGGAAGGGGTTACTATTCAGTTATGCATCACAAGTCTCACACAATAGCATGCGAAGTTGCTGAGTGGAAAATACCTGTTCTTGTCCTGAAATTCTACTGACCAATTATTATTAATTTTCACTTTTAAATTGAATAAAGCCCGTCCCAATATTCCATTCCGAAATTTTTAGACAGGTGTGTTGGATTTGTACCAGTAGACAACAAAGATTTGAAGCCCTATTTTGATAGTACTAGATAGCACTCAATCGTTAAACTTTACCTTTTTCTCTTTGCCCATAGCGTCACTAAGACCTGAACTGTCAATCGCTTGAATTTTTTATTGCGTAGCCGAGCTCATTTTATCCATTTTTGTCGCTCTTCACCTTCTATCCCTTTTGCGAGAGATAAAAGCAGTTTTCACATTGAAAGTAGAAGAAAACTCAGGAAATAAGAACTTTTCTCTTAAATCAGCTGATCATTTAGTGCTTTGGTACAAAAAAACGGACAACAATCACTGGTTTTTTTCTGAACAGATGCCAGTCTTGCTATGAGATGTGTTAATAGTTTATGTAACTGATCTGGCTTATGAAAATTTACAAAATGAACAATTTAAAACAACAGTGTGTCAGTACAACCTTGAAACACCTAGCCAAGCACTTTACTACGCGCAAAATATAAACAGCAGCGTGAGCAAATGATATTCTTTTGCTACTAAGTACTTTGGCAGGCATTTACATACAGTGCACAAGCGTAAATCACAGATCCTGCGAAAACTAATCAATCATATCAGGCTTTTAACTAAATACCGGTAATTTTTGTTTATGCAAGGATACAATTAGTGAATAGTTTATCTCCAAAGTGTCATAGATGAATGCATTTAATGTTTTAGCCACAGAGTTAAGCTCATCTCAATCTACAGCAGATACTCTAAGCCCGCCGAACTGTGAAACATGTGACTTGGTGTTTACCGATGATCAACAGCATTCTATACATCAACAGTCTCATTTGAACAAATCAAACAAGAAACCAGTATGTGACCATTGTGGCTACTGCGCGCCTTCTAGCAGTCATTTAAAGAGTCATGTGAGAACACACACTGGTGAAAGACCATATGCATGCACTCATTGTCCGTATAGGTCTGCAACCAAACATGTTCTACTCAAACACACAAGAACTCATACTGGAGAGAAACCATATGCCTGCACTCATTGTGATTATAGGGCTACAACTAGTAGCACTCTACAATCACATATGAAAATTCACACTGCAGAGAAACCATATGCCTGTACTCAATGTGACTATAAGGCTGCAGCTAGATCGTCTATAACCTATCATATAAGGACACACACTGGAGAGAAACCATATGCCTGTACTCAATGTGACTATAAGGCTGCAGCTAGATCATCTCTAACCTATCATATAAGGACACACACTAGAGAGAAACCATATGCCTGCACTCAATGTGAATATAGGGCTGCACAAACCACTCTTTTACTCCAACATATGAAAACACACACTGGAGAGAAACCATATGCCTGCACTCAATGTAACTATAAGGCTACAGCTAGAAGTGATCTAAACAAGCATGTGAGAACTCACGCACGAGTTAAACCATTTGCCTGTACTCAATGTGACTATAAGGTTGCAGCTAGATGGTCTCTAACCTCTCATATGAGGACACACACTGTAAAGAAACCATATGCCTGCACTCAATGTGAATATAGGGCTGCACAAAACACTCATCTACTCCAGCATATGAGAACACACACTGGAGAGAAACCATATTCCTGCACTCAATGTGACTATAAGGCTGCAGCTAGACCATCTCTGATCTCTCATATGAGAACTCACACTGGAGAGAAACCATATGCTTGCACTCAATGTGACTACAAGGCTGCACGTAACACTAATCTACTCAAGCATATGAGAACACACACTGGGGAGGAGCAATATGCATGTACTCAGTGTGACTATAAGGCTACAACCAAATATGTTCTACTGAAACACACAAGAACTCACATTGGAGGGGAAAAAAATAGCCTGCACTCAATGTGACAATAAAGCCCCAAGTAAGAGTGCTCTAAATAAACATACTTTTAGAGAACATCCAGCAAAGAAACCATATGCATGCATTCGATGTGACTGTCGGGCTACAACAGAGGGCATACTACAGAGGCATATGAAGTCTCACAATGGACAGAAACAATTTGCCTGTAACCAGTTGCTATGTGTCTGCAACCAAATATGTTTTAATGATGCACACAAGAACTCATACCGGCGAGAAACCATATGCCTGCACTCATTGTTATTATAGGGCTGCAACTAATAGCAATCTACAATCACATTGGAGTGAAACCGTATGCCTGCACTCAATGCGACTATAGGGCTGCATCTAGTAGTAATCTACGCACTCATATTGCTACTCATACCGGAGAGAAACCGTATCACACTGTTGAGGAACCATACGCATGCACAACGTGACTATAAATCTGTAACTAACAGTGAATTACAAAGACATACTGTAAATGTTCACCCCCTAAGAGAAACCATTTTTGTTCAACCATTTTGACCATTTAGCAACAGGTAACTGTGATCTACAGGAACATATGAGAACTGTAGTTGGGGCGAGTTCAAATATACATGAGTAATATAGTGAGGGTAGCTCATCCAAGTGTTTTTTGAGAATAATTTGATTTGCACGGGCACAGGTGTGCTTCTTCCCTCGTTCCCAGCCATTCTTTAAGTTGTTTTTTAGTGCCCCCAGGTGATAAAAGTTGTGTTTATATCCTGCTTTGCGTTATGGTTTTAAAATTGTTTTGATTGCTTACAAATGTTGAAAACAGATCTTGGTAGGACCGTCATTTTTTGATGGATGCATAACAGTTTGAAAGTGGTAGGAACTTTGTATTGTTCAACATTGTTTATTCGGGTTAGTTCTGTGTTTTGTCAGTTAATTTGTCTAGTGTGATGTTAATTAGGTGTGATTTCTTTAAAAAATTAGCAAAATATTGTGCAAAAACATAAAATGGTTGTATAAATGGTTGTAACAAGTAAAGTGTGTAATAGTTGTTGTATAAATGTGTATTGTAATGTCAATAAATAGGGATATTGATTTAACCTCATGCAGTAGGAGCAATATAAGAAGCATCATCGATGGTCATCACTCCTTCAAACTCTTCAAAGTCGCCATCCAACAAACAATCTCATGGTTTTTTTTACGATTCTGTCGGTTTTTCATCGTACGGCATTTTTTTTTGATTTAATGCAAGTCACCGGAGACCGGATCTGGACAAGGAGGTGTCATTGCACTGTGGCATATGTTTCCATCGGATTCTTTATGTTTTTCTTCCTGTATCATCTTATTGGTAATTGTTCACACCTTAGTTGTATCTTTTTAGCATGAGAACAGATCTCATCTCCCTTTTTCCTGCTTTCTCTTCACAAGACGTATCTAGTGCAAAGACTTGGAGATTTTTCGTGTTGGAGTCATTTTGAAATAAATCTTTTGCAACCTCGGTCTTAGGAAAGACTGTAGAATGGCTGAAAGTGAGAGAATCTACTTTGTAGCTGCTACTCAGCTCATCCGTTTTTAGCTTTCTCATTCCCTCGTCCCAACCAGCAACCTCTCCACAGGTCAAGTTCTCCATTGTCAAGCGTTTGATATTGTAAAGGATTTGTATGATTCATCTATTCAGACCTTCACCGGACCACTGTATACTTTATCCTTCCTAAGCCACTGAGCACTAGGGCAAATGGTAGCGAGCCGTCTAGTGTCAAGGCACAACTCCGTACCAGAGCGTCTAACAACCGTTGTTATAACTCGGCTGCCAACGGCACTTATTCAATTAATTACACTGTCTCAATACAGGAGACTCTTCCTACACAATACGGGGATCTGTTACGCAGCACAGCCAGATCCATTTCCACCATCAATTTCGCTAAGTAAGCACGTGTATAGATTGTGACAATTGATAGACTTTCAACAACGTTAACTTCAGCAATCTATTTCAGCAATTGTGTTAGGCAGACTTGGAAAATTTCAAAAAGTGTAGTTAACCACTGAGAATATTGCAAACGACAAGTTTTATACGGCTTCACAAGTTTTTCAGCACAAAGAGAGTTATAATTGACAATAATAATATATTCTTTGTACCAGAAACAAAACTTACAACAGTGAAAGGTGTTTCGAAGCGCTTTGATAATCCTGGCACGTTTGACAAAACGACTTAATCTTCCAGCTACTGATTATAAGGAATCACAACGTTACACTCGCCTACAGTGATTCTACTCTTGCACAACTACTCCAGAGCACTGGAGGCTTGGGCGATCTGCCCTAATACTTATAAAATATAATATGCTAATGTGCGGTTGAAATCCACTACATCGATTGGCAGAATAATTTAATATGATTGGCTAATTCGAATGTAACTGACAGCTAGAAATTAGGCGCAATATACATTGTACATGAAAGGGTCAGACACAGACATACATATGAGATAGGCGTGCGCATAAAAACTACGCGCAACAACAATAATAACAATTAATTAACAATGTCAAGATGGATCCCGGAACAATTCCTAGTACGAGGTTCTTTGCTGTGCTTGACTGAGGCGTCTCCAGGGTGCGGTGGAACACAGGCTCTTCAGGTTGCTAGGCATCCAGCTAAAAATCTTTGTAATTAAGGTGGGATAGCTCCTGGTGTATCTGCTTAATCACACTCGCTCACTAAATTCCGACCCAATATCAAGAAAAATGCTATTTCCTGTTTTAGGACTTTGAAATTCACCCAAGTAAGTGAAAACAAGTGGTATTGGATACATGGCAAAACTTACACTCAAGTTTGTTTTAGTGTTGCTAATAACTCTCCGAATCCGTCTCACATCGCTTCCGCCATAGTAAGAGAGAACGTAGAAAGTTTCAAATGCACCTACATTGCCACCTGCAACTTGTATTACAGTAAGCACAACGGCACATTCTAATTAGCTGAAAACTCCCATCTTTTGCAAGTTGTCCACTTTATACTTCAGTGGAGCTTCAACCAATACAGCTGTCAGTTTCCTTCTGCAACTTGGACTTGGAGGCCATTATTTCACTGGATCGAACTGCTTTATATATTTGTAAACTTTAACAAGTCTCTGCTGAGTATGCAAATTGGACAAACTAGAATGGTTATCAATCATGCGTATTATTAGTTCTATAACCATAAGATGTAGGACATGGGGAGGTACCATTTCCATAAATAATTGAATTAGACAGTCTCAAAATCCTGTGAGTATGCCACAGCAATCACTGAGGATGATTTTTGTTACCGACCGGTACCTGTCACTTTGCACTCATGATTTTTTTTCGTTTCTCAAAGCCGGCGAGAATGGATTGTCATTGAGGCAACACAGAATTTTGTTATTATTTACACATAAACGGTAATCCACCAATAAAATCTAGGGTTGGTGAATTCCACCAGATGACAAAATTAATACAAAACAGTTGAGACGGACATGACTAATAACCTGTTGATTACCTGGCAACCTTCAATGTTAATCCATCAAATCAAAGATTGGGAACATTATAAGTTCAAGAAATCTTTTCTGTTACATTTTTGGTATCATTATTATCTCTAGCTAATTCAATTTAATCATGCCGATCAAAGTGTCAATCATTAAATTATTAACCAGCTTATTGCATGAATGGATCGATAGCTCACAAGAAACGCAGTTACCACAACAATCAGGCATAGAAAGACTGCCATCACACAAAACAGCAACAATTCAAGATTTAGGTTAGCCAGCCAACAACAACTGTCAGAAATGACTCAATTTGGCCCAAGAAATGCTCCTCTACCTGTCACTACATCATCAGTGGGATTTTTGCCACTGAACCAGCTAAGATGATTACTGGTTATTGGTTTTATGCAAGCTAGATGATGTAAGAGAGCTTACCTCCTACACAGATAATACTCATAATATGTATGCCTTGTAATATTTTGGCCCTTTGCAAACTTTAAATGTTGAGGGTGTAAAAGCAGAACTTTTACCAAGTGCCTCTCCAAGAGCTAAACCGAAGTGGGTGGCAACCAGACGCCTGAAACTTGTGAACGAGAATTCTATACCGCCATATAAAAGTGGACCAAAAATAGATGTCTTTAAGTTTCAATGTGAAAGCAGGAAATGTGAAAGGGAGAGCAGTTATTTCAATGCGTCAGAAGGTTTGGAAATAAAGTTCAGTGATGTTGAGCAAACGATCCTTGATATTGATGCTGACTGTTTACCTTTGGCGGGAGAAACGGCTACAAACTTGGAGAAGGGAGAGATTTTTTCTGACGAACTCATAGATTGAAGTAATCACGCCATCTTGCAAACTGTAAGTAATGTTGGGCCCAATGGAAATGGTTGAATGGAGTGCCAAACTAGACAGAAAAGCAGAAATAGCTTGAGGATGAGGCCTAGACCTAAACGTGACAAATATTTTATTTACAATGACAATGAGTTCTAAATAATGACGTATAACTTTCACTTAATGCTTAATCACCTGTTTCATAAACGTTACTTAGCTATTATGGGTAGATGTCATGGCGATAGTTCTGAAAATGATTTTTTGACTGACAAAAGAGAATTAATTATTAATAGCTGCCAACAAATGGACCTTGGAACGTTAAGAAAGACGGCAAAATATGATTGCAGTGATCGAATTGTGCGTGGTGTAAAACCATCGGACCCACAATATCAAGGTCAAACACGTGTTAAACATTAACCTGTCAACAGCACTCTGTTTCACCTCATTTTTTTTCAACTTCAATAACACAACATGAGTAGGACAATTCCAACGGACTTACAGTGAGTATTTGTTGTTAAGAATGGATTTTGGTAATAGTAAATGGAACAAACAATTGGGCTGTGGTGGACAGAAGAAAACTCAATGTTTTATTAAAACAGACTTATTCTAAGCTTTGTTATAGTGGGCGAACACCTGGCAATCAACCTGTGTGACAAAATTACGTTAGTAAAGCTAAGACACTAGAAATAGCCAATAACAATGATTTTTTACTATTGGTAGAAGAGAATGACTAGGATTCATGGTAGTAATGACACTCACTAGCTTGGCATGAATGAAAGGTTTGACAAATCGCTCTTGTGTTAAGCCTGGTTCACATACATCGTAGATGGCTCGCACGAGGGATCCGCGATCACTTGCGAGCCATCTGCGATGTATGTGAACCTGGATTTCCTGTGGCTCGTGCGACGTCGTAGAGGCTCGTAGAAAAGTTCAGCTGAACAAACTTTCGTGCGACCGTCGTACGATAGAGAGTAAATTTCCTTGCCTTCTTTCTCAAAGACACGCATGTCAAGGCTGTTTTATGACAACATGGCCGCCATAGATACTTTGGGTGTTTTAAATTCTGTCATTAGTGACGAGCAGTTTATGGACGCTGTGCGCCTTTACCCTTGTCTCTACAACACATCTTCAAGGCAATATAAAAACTCAAAGACAACGAAGTGGAATGCTTGGAAGGAAGTGGCTGAGAAATTTAACTGCACTCCACAGCTTTGTACACAGAGGTAGTAGTAGTTAGTTAGTAGTAGTTGTACAAGACTAACTTAACTAACTTACTTAGTAGTAGTAGTAGTAGTAGTAGTAGTAGTAGTAGTAGTAGTAGTAGTAGTAGTAGTAGTAGTGGTAGTGGTAGTGGTAGTGGTAGTGGTAGTGGTAGTGGTAGTGGTAGTGGTAGTGGTAGTGGTAGTGGTAGTGGTAGTAGTAGTAGTACGTAGTAGTAATAATAATAAGCAATAATAATAAAAATTCAACTGCACTCCACAGCTTTGTACACAGAAGTAGTAGTAGTAGTAAAAAACTTAATAGTAGTAGTAATAACAAGTAATAATAATAAATAATAATAATTATTTTATATTATTTATCATTATTATAATAATATAGTTACAGTAGTAAGCAGTTAGTGATGTTAGCAGTAGTAATAAAATATAGGTAGTAGCAGTAGGTAGCAGTAATAGTAGTATTATTACTACTACTGTAGTAGTTACTGAGCCTGTCGCTGTTGTTAATTATTGGTTTGAGTTAGTAGTAGTAGCAGTAGTAGTTATTTAATTATCATTATTATGATTTGTTATTATTATAATTATTATTAATAATTATTATTAATATTTTATTAATAATATTTTATTATTATTGTATAAAATAACAATAATTTAATACAACAGTAGTAGTAATAATAATACTTAAAATTATAATAATAATGGGGGTAATAGTTGAATATAAATAACTATAATAATCAGTTAATTTTCATGTCATTCAATCACCCTCATTCATTGGTACTGTTATTGTCACAGTATGATATTTATAACAGTATTATCATTATTAATAAATGAATTGCAGCAAAGTGTTGCATGTAGTGACTATGAAACTCATGTCTCGGAGTTTTATAGTAATATGTTGTTTGTTACAGTCTACAGAAACTGTACACTACAACTTTTTTAGATGCCGTTTACTTAAATGTTTAATTTTTTAGTTAGTTACGGTTTTTCTGTTTTACTTTCGTAAAGTTTGGATTGCAATTGCCTACTGACATTAGGATAGATGTCACCTTACTGGAAATTTTCTCAAACTTTTAGTCCCACAATTGTATACAACGTCATATTCTTGGAACCGAAACAGGTTTTTGTTTATTCATATTGTTGTCCTGTAAACGCAGTTACCATGTGTTGGTGCAAATCCAACAAAGGCCTTAGTATATCAGAACAAGCCTTCAATTAGTACATGGTTTCCTCTTCCAGGACTTGAAAATGTCACTGATTGAGAGTAATAAATCGCTAAGAGTGTAATCATATTTACTGACAGCCACAGGTTTGCACACAGCCAACCTCACCATCTAATGATGGCAAGGATTGGTTGCTAGCACATTGGAAAAGTTTTTCTTTAACAGCAATTCAGATTGTGAGCTAATCAGAATATCATTGAGACAAGTCGCTATTAATGATTTTCGTAATGTGCAGTATATGTTTGTGAAAAAAATACACGCTCTAATAATTGTACCAATAAAACACAATTTTATTTATCACAGGTACAGCACAATTCGTACTAGAATCGGACGTTATCTGAGGAACGCCAGGCCATCAGGGAGTGGTACGGATGACTTTGACATTCATGTTGACTATCTGTGTTATAGATGGCTTTTCCCATTTATAAAGCATCGTGCTACAGTAAGTTCCTTAGGCATACCTGCTAGTGCTGCTACCGGTGCTGGCGCTGCCACTGTTGACACAGACGAGGAGCTTAATATAGATGAAGATTCAGGTAAGAACACCTCATCTGTCAGTCTGTCAGTGTGTCTGTCAGTGTCATTCCTGTTGAATACACTGGGAGAATTAAAACAACTGTAAAAAATTTTTTGCTGGATTGATCTAATGTATAGCATGGATTTAAATATTTTACTTATTCTCAAACCCTAAATATCTGTAGATTGAATATTTTGTCAATAAAAATGTAGATGGAGGCGATCACATTTTGGTAATTCAAGTGTCAAATAGGTATATAGGCCTAAACAACTACAAAAATTTCTGTAAAACTGTATGTTGAACCAATTTGACGGAAGGTATTAGTTCAAATTTGCTAGTTTTTCTCAAACCGTAAACATTAGTAGATAGTTTTCTGAAATGCAGGTGGAGACGAATCACAAACCTTTGGGTTTTGCTAACATATGGTGGTTTTTCTCGTCGATCAATCAATTTTGAGTTTGTCAGTGACACACATTGTTCTTTCCACTATGCATTAAATTGCAACATTCTTTCATATCATTGTTTTTCCAAGTAAAACAAAGGAAGGAAGAGATAGAGAGGTTAGAATAGGGCAGGGTTAGAGCTATACATAGTCTGAGTAGTAGAGCGTAAATGGAGCAAAGGGCGAGGGGGATCGGTGGGGTGAGAATGGAGAGGGCCAGCTTTACGATATTTAGATAGGACGGGTAAAACTGCTAATTACAGATATAAAATAGTCATTATTACATGCATGTATACATCTTTACATATATATTGCCTTACATTATAGAGTCAAAATACACAAAGTTACATGATAAATTTAAGTACTACATGTACATGTTTATACTCGTTGTAACAAAAATATTCAATGTTGTTGAATGGGTGCACCAGCCATCACACATACATGTAGCATCTGACTTACATGGTCTCAGTTCATAAACATTTTTTTATGCTTTCTGACATTACCCCTATGTAATTTGGAATAGCTGTGGACTCTTCTAGTTGACATAATCATGTTATTTCACAGCACAAGTACCACCAACGAGCACTCCATATACTGAATTACAAGCAGCGTGCAGCACCAGCACTTTGGATAGTGCCAGTTCTTTAGGCAGCAGCACATCTCTTCGTGGTTCAGCTGCTCAAGAACCAGGTTAGTATGACATGGTATTCTGTTACCGTCCTCTTGAAAAACTTAAGCACATGGTGGAATGCGGTTGTTACCAAAAATTTCTAATATTTTGTTCAACTTTTTATATATATTTGCTGGAACATCAGGCCCTATTACTTAAGGATAAGCTTGTATAGCACTGGCAGCATATGAAAATTTTGGTATGTTTTTATTATTTGGCCATTGGCTGAGATTGGTTTGAGTTTAAAAATTGATATATTTGCTTTTGTTGTTATTTACATTTGCAATGCTATCTTACCTCAATTGATGTTAGTATTGCATTTTAATATTTATAAAAAACAGAAATTTATTATATATGACAAATATTTCAATACTGTCGTGATTATTTGCCAAATTCTTCATGTAGTATTATTTAATATAAATCAATTATAAATTTGATTATCCTAAAATAAAGTGTACTGGCATTTCATCAAATCATTTCATGTGATATGGAGTCATTGCATAAAGTTTTGTCTTGTGTGTTTTTCAGAGAGTGCCAAGCGGCAAAAATTTGATCCCCCTCACAGACCTTGGGCACGGAGGGAAAAGAAGAAAGAGAAAGGCAAAACTATTCAAGAAGACATTGATCAAGCTCTGCTAGAAAGCCTCAGACAGGAACCGGATGACGATGCAATGTCATTTCTGAAGAGCTTAGCTCCAAGTGTTCGGCAAGTGCCAGCACAGCAACAGCTAAGCATGAGGATGGAGCTCATGCAATGTGTGAATAAGTACATTCACTCACCACAACAACAACCATCAACCTTAACTCAATCATATGCTATTCCATATCATCAGGCATTTGTTACACCAAACACTAACACTCAATCAATAAGTCGTGTAACCACGTATGCCCTGGACAAAGATATGCAACTTAGCCAACTTACTAACCCTGATAACTGTTAAAACTCTAGAGCCTTATATTCAACTTACTTACTCATGTCCTTGAAGCATAAATAAATGTTTTGTACTCAGTCAAGTTATGTATTAATCAAATTTCATTGTACAATGATGATGACACATCAGATTTATATGACAGTTGAACACACAATGTAGAATTAGACATTTTGGAGCATACAATTTTTGGTGCAAAGTTCAACTATTCTTGCATGTGTCCACTGTCACGTACATGCGTGGTCTGCCAAGGTACTGCGCCGTCAGCAGAATTCACATAGTTGCACAACGTGTCTCTCACATTTTTGGCAGAGTTTGTCATGTTTCGGGCACCTTGAGCACTAAGATTGTTAATTGCATTGTTCGGAATGTTGGTTCGCCATCCTCCATCTACTAAATTGCCAGAATCATCATACGAGTCAACAAATCCAGCAGGTATATATTTCGCATTGTCTGTCAGTAGTAAGTAGTTGTGGACTACAACGCAAGCCTGCACAATTACATCAACTAGATCGACATTTGCCACTATTGGTCTTCGGAAGATGCGCCACTTGCTTGATAAAATTCCAAATGCATTCTCAATGGTTCTCCTAGCGCGTGAAAGCCTGTAATTGTAGATCGTTTGTTGCTCTGTCAGGTTTTTTCCTGGATAAGGTTTCATCAACCAAGTTTTCAATGGAAAGATTTCATCCCCAACAAGATAGTATGGCAGATGAAAGCCTTTTGTAGTGCATGGATTGGGTAGGTTACATGTTCCACTCTCCAGTTGCTGAAACATATCAGACCTTCCAAAAACTGCTGCATCATTGTCTCTACCATAAGAGCCAATGTCAACCCAAATGAAGCGATACTTGGCGTCACATATTGCCATCAGGTTAGTAGAGTGGAATCCTCTGTAGTTGAAAAAATCTGACCCACCCAGTTTGGGGCACTGAATGTTAATATGCTTTCCATCTAGTGCTCCCAAAACATGAGGTAAGTTCCACTCATCCTCAAACTCTGACGACACTTTTAACCAATCTTCTTTACTTGATGGGCACCTGAGGTATATCGGTTGGAGAACTTGCCAGATAACTTGGCAGACTTCTCTGACAATTTGAGACATGGTGGACCTGCCTACCCGAAAGTTGAAACATAGTGATGCCTACAAGTAAATATTTCAACAGGTTATTTGAGCTAAACATTGTTTACCGTAATTGATTCAAACAGTTTCAGGAACGAGTAGTAGTAAATCACTGTCATGTGTTAAACAAACAACTACTAATTATTTATGAGCACATCTAAATTAATAAACAGTGCTTTGTACAACTTGACACATTATCAATTTTTTTCTTATATTTCATTCAATTGTGATTGCCTTTTTTTAGCTAAAAAGTTGCTAATCTCAGCATGAATTACTTGACTATACACTGAAATAGTAGTTTTACCTGAGAAGAGCCAGTGGCGAGATATCTCAAAGTTATTGCCAACCGATGCTCTGGACTGATTGGCTTTCGGTTCCAACATCTTTTAATTAAATGAGGGGCAGTCAAGGAGTTCAGGTGATCAAATCTCTCTGGAGACATCCGCATGTACCTTATGTAAAACAAAGTATACAATCTTACAGACAAACATACCTAATAAATATAATTTATGCAATTTACAATAATTGTCGCTCACATATTTGAAAATTAAAACCACACTCACCGATAGTACCATTCTCTGTCATGATTTTTCAGCACAGGAAGCAAACTGGCAAATTGGCCGTGTTGTCGTGTTTGAAGAACTGGCCTCACCCACCATCTCCTTTTTCGTTGTTTGAATGTCTTGGTTGCATGTCTGAAAGTCAATATTAGAGTAATAAAGCGTAAATGCTGATGGAAACAAGTTTCTATTTGAAAATAAGCAGTGCTGCTCTTTTGATAAGCATAAATGATTTCAGTGACTATAAAGCAAGTATTGCCCATCCAAAGAAATCTTAAAAAGTATACAGCAGTTACATGGAACTTCATCAGCGCATAAAATCATTCAAAAATGCTAAAAGCATGTAAGATTAAAGGAGCGGCCACACGGAGTAGTTTTTCCACGATTCATTGGAATTTCCACTATTTAATTCGCACGAATGTGGAATTCTTACGAAATCGCGCATCGTGGTTTGTTAACGATGCACGATTCGTGTAACAAGAAAATTTGCACGATGGTTAATTTGATTGGCTGACTGAGATCAGATTGAGGTCAAGGTCAATTTTAGAAAGAGCATTCAGTCAAATTTGTTCATGCCTCCACTCGTTGGCCTCTGCTAAGGGATGATGGATGATAATTGTTAATTACAAATAACGATTATTTATTTTAATAGTCAATTAATTTAATTATTATTTAACTATTATTAATTAATTATTATAATTTTTTTTATAATAATAATAACTAATAATAATAACAATGGTTATTAATGAATATTTAATTATTATCATTGAAGTAATTCTTTATTGTTATCGTGTGCATTATTATTCTTGTTTATCATTATTATTTACTACACAGGAAACTGCTTAATAATCACAAAGCTAGGATCGCCAAAATTTACCTTGTCTTCTAATTGGCTGGCTACAATTTACACGCGTGAAATCATTCGTACGATATTGGAAGAAGACAACCCCGTGTAGCAGGTTATGATTCGTACAAATTTTTATTAGCACGAATTCGTGGGAATTTGCCCGATCGTGTGGCCCCAGCTTAACACTTAGAAATAGATACCTAGCCCAATTTACCCCATAGTCAAGCACTAACTTGCCCCAACAGATGCCATAGTGAAAAAATCCATGGTTCCGAAAATGTTGCATTCGTAAGTAATTCTTTAATCTTCTAAAATATACCTCATATAATAGTCGGTCACTAACATGTAAACTATTTCAGCAACTACCGTTTTTATCTAAAAACTTTTGAGTAAATTATCACTACCAAATTTCAAGAAAGTGAGTCAAATTAATGTAATAGGGGAAATCTTTCTTATCGGTGGTTTTTGTGGGCTTAACTTTCAGATTAAGTCAGACTACCTTGACCTTAATGTTTCTCACGTTAGAGACAACCGCAGTGGATTTATAGTCAGGTCAGCGCTTGTAGTTTTGTAGCTTATAGCTGTGCTGCTTCTTGTGCAAGAGAATCTTTTGAGAGCTAGGCTAACTCTGAACTTTATTGCTTGAACACAGATATTTATACAAAGAGGGCGGGTAAAATATGTACAAGCCACGCCTCGTACTTACAACATAGCACCAATTTACAGTTTGCTACTTCGTGGAAAATATTGATAATAATAATTAAAATATCTATTTAGGTACACGATAGAACTGCACTGAATAGACTCTCGTAGTTAGGCACAGGTAGACAATAGAACTAGAATAAATGTGTAGACAGTGTACAAGTGAGTAAATAATAATGTAAATAATAGCGATAAGTGTTGGCGTCCCTCACAGTATTGTTATTTGTATACTATCTTTTCATTTAACAGGTCGACAGTAACGGCCGAATTAAGGATGAAGTACTCAATGCTGTACACCTTACGGGAATACACAGCAATGGCTAAGTAATTAGCTCGCTTTCCACTGAGCTCCACCTTGTTCGGGCGAACTGTCTGAGGCCGAACTGTTGGCTAGACCAAGTTAATGTTTTGTTTATTTCAGCTTGCATCTATTCTTCGTGTTCAGTGTAGTGTGAAATTGCCTCTGAGAGTTAAGCCAACTCTGAGTTTATTACTGTGATACCAGAAAATTTACACAAAAGTAGAACAAGGGGAAGTGTAAGCCATGCCTTACAGTACAGTCACCAAAATATAGTCTTACAAATCTCCGTGGAAAATATTTATAATAAATAACAATAAATGGTACTTAGATTCGAAATAGATGTTTGTTGTGATACAGGAGGTAAAATATAAGTGTAGGATTAAAAATGTGTAAAATGTTGCCACGGCAATAAGGTTTGATAATGATGGCGTCCCTCACAATATTATCAATTAATCATTAATAGATTATTATACATTTATTATTATCATGAATTATTATCGCCATTGTAATCATGATGATCATAGCAACAATTGTTGTAACTCTCATGAGTAGTATTGTTTTCAAAATTCTATTGATATGACAAGTATCTTAAATTTATCTCAGTGAGCCGTGTATGATTGGTAACGAACTGCAGTAGTAATAAAAATTATTAAAATAATGAAATCTGTTTATAATAATAACATACATATATTATTATATAATACTTACTACCGTATTATTATTATATATGACAAATGATAATATTATTGTATAAAGATTTTATTTTAATTAGTTTTATTACAACTCCAGTTTGTTACCAATTATCATACAACAACATGGCTCACTGTGATAAGTTTAGTAATCAAATTATTATTATTTATTATCATCATCATCATGGTGAATCAATTCCTGGTCATAACTGACAACAATCAACGACGAGGATTATTTTTATTTCATTATTATTAAATGATTATTATTGTCAGCAACAGAAATTTAGTAATTTCGTTGTTTTGTCAGCAACAGAAATTTAGATTGTTTTGATACTATACTTCTATTCCAGATAGTTATGATATATGTATGTGTAGTGTTGTGTAATTAATGATTTGGTTGATAAGCAATAGAAATGTTTGATGCAATGCTGTGGTAGCAGGTTGCAATAGAATTTAGAATTATCTACTCTCTTTGGTTCTATTTAAGTGTTTGGTTCTATTTATAGATCGATGTGTAATGGTGTAATTTGGCTAGCACTCTGGACTGCAAGGAGTAAACTGTTGCTGACTTATGGTTCTCCCTGCCGTGGTAAGATTACAATTTACTTCTATTTAGAATGGAATGTTGAGAAATGAAAGTTGGTGATTATAAACATTCACTATTCATGGATCTTGAATAAAAATGGGTATAATCTATTTATAAAACACAAAGTGGTTAGTAGGTGACAAAGCAGGGACAAAGCTTAGATAAGACAATGCTATTCAGAGCAGATTAAAATATAATATTTATATAAACAATTATAACACAAATGCAGAAAATCTGGAAACAACTGAATTCTGGATGTTATCAAAGGTTGGAGTTGTCTGATGTATGAAGGATAACTCCAAAGAAAACTTTTACAAAAATTGAAATTATTTTATGGAAGGTCAATTACAGAAATGTTATTATCATTACAAAGTTCAAAATTATTATAAAGTATTTTCACAAGATGTTGGTTGATATTCTTTTTTTTTGGAATTAGTAAATATTCAGATTTACAAGATGTAAATAATTTTAATTGAAAGATTTAAAGTTTTGAATTGTTGATGAATTTGAAATTGTTGAAATTTTAGAATAGTTGTAAAAGTTAGAAATTGTTAAAAATTCAGATTTGTAGTAAAAATTTGAAACCAGCAATATTTTTACGTGACACAAAATTTCTGCTAAATGTTAGAGAGAAAGTTAGTTATGGTAATAAAGAACAGTCTTACAAAATGATATAGTCCAAAAGCTCCAGAGGTTAGAGTCGAGAGAGTGATCAAGTCCAAGGGCTCAGGTGACTGGCGAGGTGCTGATGGAACGGAATCCTGTTGATGTCGTGGGCGATAAAGTTGTTGATATAATGTTAGTGTAGGATAATGTTTGTTGTAATACCTTCCGCGGGAAATTTGTTTGTTGATTTTGTTGTATAGCTGTGGGCTTAAGTCTTCTGTAGGAATTGACGTCTGCGAACTTGTTGTCGTTGTGGGCTTACGAATCTTCTGTGAATGTTTGGTCAGCTTGTAGTAATTTGTTCTTCCAATTCTGGGACGATTTCGTCCAAGATTGGGATAGGTTAATATGTATGGATGTCTGTCTGTTGCAGAAAGTCAAAACTGTTTATCTACAACCACAGATAGCGAGTAGAATCTGGAATATTGAAGTTGATAGCTGACAGAACTGTATGTAAATCACAGCAACCCGGAGTCCTAGGTTGAGTGCTCTAACCGTGATAAATACTGACGGTGAGAAATAATTGATGCCACAGAAAACTATATAAAAAAAATGTTGCCACAAAATGTTGAAAATTTAGCTTGAATACTGAATTGTGTGAGACTGCTGGCCAGCGTCTTCTCTCTATGAAATCTATATCAGTACTGCCAGACAAAAAACTTTTCATTTTCTTTTTGCCTGCACATTTACAATTCACCAATCAGTGGGCAAGCTCCAGTCTCACAGCCAATCACTATTGTATTCAGAACTAAGTTTTTACCGTATCATTCGCAAAATTTTATACTTTACAACCCCTTCGGCCACGCCTCAAGTCATGAAATTTTCACACAGACAGTCTGTCTGGAGTTATAGTTCATTCATCCCAATAGAATTCTCGTCTATCAAAATCTATGGTTTCCCACCGGTCTGTCTGGAGTTATAGTTCACTCATCCCAATAGAATTTCATATATCAAAATTTACGGTTTCCCACCGGTCTGTTTGATGTTATAGTTTATTCATCTCAATAGAATTTCGTATATCAAAACTTATGATCTGCCGCCTTTGATATTTGTATTACTATGGTCTCCCTGGTATGTAACACTTGTATTATTAACTATGCAGACTCTGGTCAGTATATACATTCAGTTCTGTCAGCAACTACAAAATCTTTGCATCGGGTTTGCATCCCCAGCTTTCATCGATTTTTTTGTTGTTGTATAGATTGGAATACAAAACAATAGATCAATAAAACAGATACATCACAAACATCTCAATGGTTAAAGACTGATGTTCAAAGCGTGAGCAGTTAATAGCATTCATTCAAGCTTTTAAAAGAGTGTATCGGCATGGAATGTTCATTTATGATTGGGTGGAATATTTTGTACCACGGGTGAATTGACACTGAGACATTCACAATGATTCTTACCTATCGTCTGCAATAGAATACATAAATGATTAGAAACATATTCAACACATGGTCATTGTACTCAAGTGCGGATGGGTCAAATTTAGATGATATAACACAGGAATCAGACAACCTTTTTTTTCAATGTTCAACAATTCATGATTTATTTTTCCACCCTTCTGAGCCTCGTGACGTTTTCAGTCCTTCTATCATGAGTCATGATTTGATACCTGTGTTGTTGTTTCACTAATGTATTGGCTAAATGCATTAATCGTTGTTGTTGGGCTTCTACCAGGGCTAATGTCTGCCATGAATTGTATACTTTTGTTTGCCTGCATATTTTGACTTGTTGTTGGTATTTCACAAACATGAGTTATATATATGTATCATTGCTGCCATTTCTGTATCCTGACATTATTATTATGACCATTGATGATTTGTTCAACTTTATTACTATTATGAATCATCATCACCATCATTATTATTATTATCACTATTATCATTTTTAATAAATTTATTACTACTACTACTATCAATCTATAACTATATTTTTTAATAGTAATAATAATAATAACAATAATAATAATTAATAATAAATAATAACAACAATAATAATAATAAAAATGTAATAACTTGGTTTAGCTAGTAGTGAGTGATGACTATTAAAATAATTAAAACAAATTCTAATAAAATTAAATAGTAATAATAATAATTTTTATTATTATTATATTATTAATTATTACAATAATAATAAATAATAATATAATAATTGTTATTATTTAATTTTATTATTATTTATTGTTTGTTGTTTTCGAACTATTTATTTATTACTGTTTTTTATTTCTATGACGTGATTCAAGTTTTGTCATCAAAAGTTTATACCTTTGCTGTAAACGTCTCCTTAATAGAATCAACACAGCAGTATTTCGTGATACCATGCTTGTCATATACATGCATACATGAGAACAATTAATGAAATCAAATGAAACAACAGTAGCACTTCCAGAAGGCACTCCGTGGCTGATTTTGACATACATCATCAGCTTTCACACCTCCTGCTGTAAAGAGCTATGACATTTCCTACGATCGTGGGTTTGCCAAGTTTATGTGAACATGTATCGCGGATCCGTCGCACGAGGGATCCGCGATCACTTGCGAGCCATCTACGATGTATGTGAACCAGGCTTTAGGCATCGTTGGAGTGCCGTTAGGCGTGCAACGTGTTTTTAGTGAAGACAATGCCTAGCTAAAACTTCTGTCTCATTTAACCTACAAATTTCAAGAAATAGTTCTAAACAAAGTGTGTTGAGACTCTATGGCTCTAAGTGTTTGAGGGCACTGAACATGCACAAGTCTTCATTAGTTGGAAGAAAACATTAAAAAGTGTGTGATTCAGTCATACAATCTCTATCAATATTGTAGTGTCTTTGAGTTTACACCACCGACACAACGGCCTCCATGTACTCCTGTTTGCAATAGCTAATGTCCAGACAATGATAAACGGTGCCTTGTTAACAATGATTTATTATACACATTCTGTTTAGCAAGATAAAAGTATGCTAACAAATCCACCATTACTATAATCCAATCACAACACTTCTCACCAATCCACAATAACTTCTGCCTCCCTGATCTCCAACAATTCCTTTTATAGGAAGAGATCAGGAAGGCACACTCCCTTATTAGGGTAAACCAATATAACAAGTTCTTACAACGTGATAGCAAATCATTACAACCAATACAACAATGTACACAAGGGCAATCAATAGGAGTAGTGCACACATGGCACATTGTTCACTAGATCCAGGGCTCCTCCTCTTTTAGCTTGGGTTCCACTCCAATGCCCTCATCTCCTGTGTGGCTTCAGCAGGCTCCTATGTTTAGTATCCGCTCAGGCTTGTCCATTGGTGGCCATTTATGACAGAGTATCTCGGTATAGCGGCCATTTATGACAGAGTAGCTCGGTATAGCAGCTATAAATCATGCATGCTCAAGTATGGTTGAGTTATTCAGCTGCTAACATTTTAGGGATATTCTTAATCAAAAGGAAGGGGTTCTTCTACATTCTTTCAGGGGTGACAAGAAGTGTAGGGTACGGGGTTGAGGGGGGAGGGAAGGGGCTGGGGGTCACTGGTCTCACACAAATCTCCCACAATATAATGGTGTTAGTTATTTTTCATAATAATAGTATTTATAATAAAAAGTTTAATCATAGTAACAATAAAAATAGGAATAATGATAACAATACTTTTGGATAGATAGTGCACAGGCAATTAAATATGGTCACTACTTGAACATGAGTGCAGCAGGGAGAGACAAATGACAGTAATCATACCCCTGAACAAGCTCTTGTATTGTTGGCAGAAAACTGATTTTATCATCTGAATTGAGCTCCATGGTAGTTGATTTATTCTGCTCTAATGCGATAACTAAAAAAAACAAACTAAAAAATGGATAGCTGGACACGCTGCTCTCTGATAACAATAAAAAGGTATCACAACTCCCAGTGGAAAAAAAAACAAGGCTTACTTATTATTTTTACACTCTTTTTGGGAGAAGGTTTAAAACCGACCAAGTTTGTAAACGTCATGGTGTGTTTCTGGACCAGTTCGAAAACCATCAATTTCATGCAACTATGGTAAGCAATGCATAATTAGTAATAGTCGGTTATCTATAAATTGCTTTCGCAACTTTATTTTTGCTTTTTTGAATGGTTTGTTGGGTTTTTCACTCAACATCAAGATATCACTCTACCGCTTACAACATATTGCACCCGCATATGAGGAAGACAGTAGGTTGGTTTGCGGCGATTTGGTGAAGTTATTTTGCATTAGTTACCGGCTTACTAAAGGGTTACTAAGCAATCCACTGAAATGCACAACATGTGCTTAGATAATGGTCCAATAAAAAGTAACAATGAAAGTATGAGGAAATGGATACAATGAACTGTCACAAAAGCTACGATCGTTTTGGTCTGCATTAACCATGAGTCTGTCCTTGCTAATATTTAATAAAATTAAGTAGTCAACTAAGAAATGTAAGGCATCATTTATGAATCTCTTTCAGCTTTTCTCCTCTGCTGAATTACCAGGTTACAGATCTTAGTGTCTGACCCCAGGCAAGTAGAACCACAGAACCTTGTTAATCTTTGGTTTAATAAACCTCACTAGGCCAGTAAACCTAGCAGCTACTGCCGCTTGCTTTACCTTGGAAAGGTTATGTACGTACTGTTGGTGTATCAGCCGCACAATTTCATCACATCCCAAATAATTGGTGACTACGTCTGTTTGTGTACGCTGTATGTTCCCAACGATGTGTCACTAACTTAGTAATTGTTTAGTTTCTTTCACAAACACTGATATAGAGCAAATCACATTGCATTAAATCTGCTGATGCCTACTGGGTATGGAGTTCGTCGCTATTTAATGTAAAAGTTACATTTCATTAATCACATATATATAGTTCATGCTCTAAACACTTCACATATATCTAAATAAACACACAAACGAATATTGGCTATCACAATGTCGTTGTCTCCATTGTTAAGGAATGATTTTCAGCTTCACTATTATCATTCCTACTGTTGAATATAAAAACATATTTCTATTATTGTTACTGTTATTGCCAATAATAATTCAATTGACCATCATTATAATAATCACAGTGGTTACAGATGATGCACACAAACAGTTCATATACACATGTGCCATATATGATAATATATTTACACACAGGCCCATATAGTGAGTCGAATGAAAGCTACGCTTCGTTGATCCAGTCACAGGGCAACAGGAAACAATGTAATTTTCAACCCAAAACACTTTCAAAAATCAATTATTTTATGTTTTAATCAAATATAAGCAACGTTTTAGCACTAATGAAAAACACAAGCTCTTCCAGGACAGATTTTTGGTATTAAAATCAGAGTGGGAAAACTAAGTTAAACTGGCTATAAATGCAGTACACTCACTGCCCCTTACTGATACACACAATGTACTAAATTCCTATTAACCTGGTTTGTAGTGTTCATTCTATCACTAGTGACTGCAAGCAGGCTACTACTAGTGATACTGTGGAGGACGGACAACTCCCCAAGGACAGTTCTATGTACAATACGTTCTATCAAACACAGGCCTACCTTTAAGGAGTGGCTACACAGGCCGATGTTTTGCATCGGAAGGCCTTGCGATGGGCATGTCCGATGGGCGTGTCCACTTCGGCACATCGTCGGGCCTGTTCGTGAGCATAACCAACATGTTGGTCGATGCCCGATGCCGAAACAACATTGGCGTTCTCTGATTAAGTTTCCAAGCTTATCAAGTTTAACCATTTACAACGCATTCCCGTTAGAACTTTTGTCAACAACGAGCATCCACTGCAAACTCCAAAGGAATTATTATTTTATAATAAAGTTTGATCAGTGAATTAGTTTCACATGTCTCATAGAACAGTGGTAATTGATAATTTCAACATAAATGAGTATGAATACAATAATTCAAATTAATAACAAGTACAACAACAATAAAATAAAATTTATTATTATATCATTTATTATTATAAATAATTAATATTCACAATATCTGGAAGATTTAATAATAAACAAAACCAAAAAAAAAATATTGAAGACAATGTTTTCATGGTGAACAAACAAATACAGCCATACATCGCATTGGAATTGTTCTTCAATTATTGTTGTTATTACAGTGATGATTATTAATTGTATCAGGGAAACAAATAATTTGTTGTCGGAAATAAAACAGGCAAAAACCCGCACTTTGTGCCGTGTGATTGGCTAGTTTAGTCGTGGCTCACCAATGTGCTCGAGTGCATCGTCACTCTACTTCGGCCTGTGTAGCCACCTGCACATAACCTTTAACCATCGCATAAGCACATCGGTATCAAAACATCGGTGCAGTGTGGCCACACCTTTACCTAGTTAACCAACTGTACAGCTGGGCGGAGCTTGCGTACACATTTTATATAAACCACACCTACTTTAGTATCATGCCAGCCAACTGTTATTAATGGGTGGTATTTTCTATTGTGTGCTCATCTCATGCCTAGTATATCCATTGTATGCCTTATGTATAAATGTTTGTGTATCGTGTAAATAAATCAGAGTCAACTACCACACTCTCATGAGCTCTATTGTTCTTACACAATAACCTCATTTGCTCAGCTATTCATACAAAGTACCAATTATAGTTAACTATAAATGTACTCAGTGAAACCAGTCAGACAAAGTACACACTAGACACTGGCCATGTGAAGTCGTTCATACAAAAAACATGCAAGACACAGCAGCCACTGACTGTTCGGCCTGCTAAGCAGTTGTTCGGTGCACCTTGTCAACACACAAGTCCACGCTGACAGTTCGGACCGCTAATGATCTTTGGTCATTAGCGGTTGAATCCGCCGAACACCAGTCAGCAGTGGCTTGCAGTAGACGGGACAAACCAGTCATCTGTCAGAAAACGTGCAGGTGGCCAAGCACTGGCTTGGCACACATCCTGAAATCCTGCACAATACTGCAATTTCATTGCAATGGAGTATTGCAATGCAAAATCTGTTGATAGCTCAGTAAAATTTTGCTGTAGGCTAATTGGAGGCTAATCAATAGCTTGAGCGTGATCAACTCCTACAACGAAGTTCATACAAACGCGGTGGCGAAATGGTAACAATGATGAGCTAGTTTATTTGCTTCACGGTTCAGTGGTTAGTAGCTGCGTAAACTTCGATACGCCTAGTAGTAGTTGAAATTAACAGTCACTAGTAATAGTTGATAGGGCGAGGCCTACGCGTCAGGTTAGTGGACTTAGATGTGTAATATGTTTATTATATTCTGTATGTTCTGATGTATGCTACACAATTATTAATAATTTCTGCAGTTTTACTGGGTGCTTTTACTTGCTGCTGTTGTATGTCGATACATTGAATAATATATATATGGCGTAATACACACATACGATACAACAATAGCTAAAACAGATAAAATTTATAAATTTACTCTTCACAATCACATTTGGTGTCAATCTGTCAAGCAGAAGCTGCTAAGTTCACTGATGCTTAATAAAATTAGCTTGAGTTTCATCGACGTTCTGAAGAGTGAATTTGAACAAAATAATAATAATAATGCCTTAATTTAGGACTGAATCACATTTTTTGCTTGCGGTGGCTTTCTAGGGGGATTGACCTAGCGTAACAAGTAATGAGGAGATTATATCCTTATACATATATACTGTCTGCGTGTATTTCTGCTAATCATCACGGTTAATATATGTAACCGTACAAATATGTTGGCTGATAGTCGGAAATAAACTGTTAGTTAGTGGCTCCGTCAATGTCTACCTTGATGTTGGGGAACTTGTAAGTAGTGTCTCTCTTGTTGTCGGCCTTGAATAATACGAGTACAGTCCTTAGTTTTTTGTACATGACTGTAATGTTTATTTCAAAGTCAGACTCGTCAACCGTGATTTCCTTGGTAGTGTGTGCCCTATATTTGTTGATATGGTCAATGTGACAAAGATAGTTTTGAACTAGTTCTCTAGCCAAGGTAATTCTAGTATGTAAAATTCTTCTGGAAAATGGTTTCAAGAACAAGAATATATTCTCATGCGGCCAGCTTGATGCGAAACTTAACTACGGTATTGTGAATAGGCTGAGGATGGAAAGCCGCTTCAATAACGAATGAACCCAGTTGGAAATGCAATCTCTCCTTGGGTACAGAAGACAGTAATCTGCGCCTGTTTTTTTTTTGTAGCGATCGGTTGGATGCCCTTGTTTGTTAGCTCTTTTACGTGTCTATGCTTTGAATGCGAAAACTCTTGATAAACTGACAGGTAGTGGTAGTTGCTAGTGTACAAAGCTGTAGTCCCCTTGAATGTCATGTTAAAACCCTTAACAATCTAAGTGAAGAAATCAAAGTGTGGTCAGCTGTTTCCAGCGGTATTTTATATAAGTACCACTGCACTGGAGCCAAATCACAAAAGCTCATATAAGTCATCATTGTTTGAAATACTTTTTATACATTTGTTCAATATTTGTAGCATAAAATGAAATTCTTTGTTGAGTAATATCTATGTGAACATATTTTGCTTTAATCTAGCACAAATTTTTTCTTTTATTAATTAGACTTTGGCGGTAAAGTTTTGCTCAAAACTTTTAACGGTCACTGCAGCCTAGAATAAACAAGGAGTCATCTCCCCTTCGGAAGAATAACTCCATATTGAGCAGTACCGGACATTGCAAAGATTGCCTATACGTTTATTAAATATTACGTGCCCTGTAATGCTAAAAGGTTCGCTTTCATCCCAGTCAATTTATGTGATCTCTTGTAATTGTATAAGGGCGCACAGTCGCGTTAGTTACCATCCATATGACACACATCCAAAATACCGAAGTGCAAAAACAAAATACTAATAATAAAACAAGTGGAATGTTTGTTATTTATTAAAATTTAATATTATTTTTCATAAACATCTGACTGAATAACAAAAACCGGTAATAGACTACTAAAGTGAAGTATGAATAATTTCAAAAAGTATTATGCTCATTTTGAAAAAAAATGATTGATTTCAGCGGTACCGTAAAAAATAATTAGCGTTTTTTTTAATGGTTATGTTATTATTACTTAAACTACTTTGGGATTACAGCTCTATGAATAAATTTTGGCTATTATTTATGTCCGAAGTTATTAGTTGTTTAAAATTTGATACGAAAGTTGAATAGTTCAAGAAAAATAGTGTATTGATTCCTATTTTTATAATACAGGTGGTTATATAAGCACTATATTTCGCCCCTTATTACTTGACTGAAATTTTGATTTTTTTTTTTTGTTCAAAATTCCTAGTGGGCTAGGAGACATCCTGAGCTTTCAGATGAATTGTTGATTTAAGCTTTAACTTGTCAACTTGCAGCGTTATGAGCTGTTGAAATTGAGCCTTTTTCTATAAGCCACACCACTCTTGGCTCTAGATCACCTTCCAGTAACCTGTTTTCTTGGGAGATGAAGCCAGACAACCCTGACAAATCTCTAGGACCAGCTAGCCGATACGGTGAAGAATACTGTCACCAAATAACTGAAATAAAACTTTCATATGAAAAATAATTTCTTGCCCTACCTCTACCAGTTAAAGGATTTTGTCAATGCTTTCTTACTCTTGTCTGCTTTACTCGAACGTGGAAAGCCACCCTTGATCCTACGGAAAGAGGGAAGGACACTCTTGCTATGAAATAAACTCTACCAGAATCACAAAAGTTTACTGTACCGTCTAATTCCAAGCAACAAATCATTCTGATTTCAAGAGCTACCCAAACACATGCTTATTGTTATTATCTCTGATAACAATTCATTGAAAACAAAAATAATGTCCTAGATGGTGTAGTGACCACCATAGTTCTCTAAACAAGTGCAGAGTGTCAGGCAAACATTCAATTATTCTGTCACTGTCAGAAACCACTCTAGCAAGCCGGTATTTTCACTGCCGGTCCTGCAGTCGACCTGCCGGTTTAGCAGTCAGCCATGCCAGCCCTGCAGTCTACCCTAATGGCCTTGAAGCCGCCTGACAGACTCTATAATCAGCCCTGCTGGCCCTGCACCCACCTGACTGGCCCTGTAATCAACCTATACTGGGTGAGCAACAATGAGTCTAGCCTTAAATCCCAGAGTGGTCTCAGATGTTACCAAGCCTAATGCGATAATATAACTAATCACAAATACCTCAAAAGTTGGACCACAAGCTAGCCATGCCCTAGGGATTCAGCGCAGGAAACTGATGGTGGAATACCAACCATGTCTATGCAGTATTGCTCATAAACTCCGCCTCTTACCTTTCCCGTTTGTAATATGTTTAATCTTATTTACTTCATTTGATTGCCTGCTATATTTTCTTGTGTTAATTTGACCATTCATATTCCAATTCTTTATTGTTGGCTAAATGCGCTTTTACTTTGTGTGCATCTGCCTATGAAAGGCTAAGCTTTGTACTATATCAGGGTTCCACATAAGCATGTGCCTTAATAACTAGATACTGTAATACTGTAATTGAATTGCACAGGGCTGCAATCATCTCAGCCGGTGCTAACAACATATGCTAATTACTCATATATATATCCAAGACTACTCTACAGCCTATCTACTAGAGGTTATGCTTGACTGCTCAAGAGTGCAGAGGACCTACTGCTTCACTAAAGCCAAGCGCAGGAAGGACTTCCCGCCTCTAAGTTTATTTACCAATTTTGACACTTGCCACATGGTAGCTTGTTTTCATTACTCAATTTGTATTAGCCAATCATATATTTTCATGCTTACATGATTTTGTACCTCCTTTATATATAGCTGCAGCTCAGATACAATGAGATACTCTTAGATACTGTCAGATACAGTTAGATAAGGTTAGTGTCTCAAACTAGTATTGTCTAGTTACTGCTAGTGTGTCTGCGCTAGCGTTCAAGGCTAGCGAGCACCAGTCCCAGAAGCCGAGGAATCGTTTGAAACTACCAGGAGGAATACCTTGGAAGACACTTAGGAGAAGACGCTTAGGTTTCAGCGTAGCAACGGCCAGCCAAGAGGACTATACTGCTAGATAAATTGGACTATTATTCAATACGTATTTAGAGACCTATTGCTCGATTAACACTTGTACTTAGTGTTCAGTTCTGTGCGTTTTGGTTCATTAGCAAGTAAGAATGAAGTACTGCTACCCTGTTAAACTTGTGGAATCTGTTTGGCCGGTTTCTGAACTTAATCGTGTCTGCTAGTTAGCAACATCCAGTACTCTCGGTATCAGAGAGACCATACTGCCTTGACACTCTGTAGCCATCGCTATCACGAAATACAGAGTAAAGCCAGTGAACAAAGCACTCTTGCAATACCAGTAATCGTTCTTGCTCCTCATAACGGGGAAAACCGTTACAATACTGTTATTTTCTGAAATTTACACAAGACAATTACTGCATTCTACTCGGAAGCACTTAGTTTTCATTCTAAGCCATGGGCTTGTTGCAGTTGTGAGGTTTGAACATTAATCCTCCATAGCGCATTTAATTAACTACTCTCTGCAGGAAAAGAGGCTTTGATGGTGGATTTTGATGGGTTCCCGACATTCCGCTTCACATGTACAACAAGTTTCATAGAACACATTTGTTGTCCACTAAGTAGAGTACATGGAATACAAGATAACAGTAATGGAATTGTTCATTCCTGGATTAGAATAAACCTAGTTTTCAGGCAAATTGTGGCTGGGCTTGAATTCTTTGGTTGAGCCTCTTATTTGGTTTTAATTCATTATTTTCATATCATAAGCTCCGTTTAGTCAAACCCTTGCACATTTTTCTAATTTAAAGACATTTCTTGTTGGTATGTTTTACTAAATTACATTGAATTGGATATTATTTATTTAATTTAAATTTGATTTAGTTATTTCTCAATTGTTTCACTTCGGATGTTTTTGATGTTTAACTAATTAATAATTGAAAAATGTAGATCAGACCAAACCTGAATGCATATCAACATTGAAACTTAATTTACCGTACACACATTCTTACACCAAAACTACTCAATTACAAGTTAGTCTCACTGGTGTCTGGAGAATGCGTTGAGTTTATGGCATAACTAAAACTTCATACCTTACACATTTCAATTGCATTTACTGTTTGGTGAACTGCTTGGTGTGTGAAAAGTTGTTCTTGTCTGGTTGTCTAACCATAGTTTTAAGCATATGAGCATTTTGTTTCTCGCATATTAACTACCGAGATTGAAATACTTTTTTCTTGTTCTACAAAGACCTTTTTGTTTGTGTATGCCTTGTTGGTTCAAATTGTGTTTAGGCCTCCCCTCTCTCATGCTTTACTTCTCCGCCTCCTACAAATGCGATTTGTTTGGATTCAGAAAATTACTTTGTTGTTTTCCCATAGTTGCATATACGATAGTGCATACAACATGTGGTACAAAACAGTGAACATGAAGGCTTGCTCCCTGCACTAAGTTAGCTGTTCAACTGTTGTAGTGAGAGAAATGGATTTAATTGAGACAAAACATAAACATTATGCTGGAGGAAGTTCTGGTGACTCTCTCATGGAAGGTTGGTTCAGATTTTACTGCTTTTTATGTCATCTACAATTATTGAAAGATTTGATTTATGCACATCAGTCTTTGCATTTCATTCTGTAGTCGTTTCATGAAAAATACTCCATTTTTGATATTTTATATTGTAAACAAGTTGCCACACACAGTTACGGGACGTTTTTAAGCTTAAATAATATAATTATAATAGCATGAGCTGAAAATCAATATCCTAGTGGATTTTGATCTGGGTTCCATGAAATACCGTTAATCTAAAGAATTCTTTTTTTCTTTCCTGAGGGACACTCTTTGCACACCAGGTGATAAAAATTTAACATTTATTATCAGTTGTTGTGTTATAAATAGAGCCCTTGGTTCAGACCAACTAGAGAGGATGCTAGTTTAATAACAAGATTTTTTGGCTCGAGTTCGGCTCTCGCGAAGCACTAGAATATGGAAAGAAAGGTGTAAGAACAATATACCTGGTGAATGCATGCAATGAAGAATAAAACTTTCAGCCTTTGTCCAGGCTCAATAAAAAAGTATTGATCAACATAATGATAGTGTTAACAAACCAGGTGTAGATTAAGCACGGCATAACGCAAAGAAGGTAACAGAAACATAACAATACAAAAATTTTAGCGAAGAAGGTGCTAAGTTGCTAAGAGGCAGGTTCAAGATCTGGTAGCCGATAGAAAGCCCCCATTGATCTCTGATGAGTCCTAAGGCTCCATCTATTCTGTGGTCTGTAGTTTGATGTAGCACTGGGTGGGCGGTTCCTGTATACAGGTTGGAGGATATCCTTGGCTATTTTTAGAAGCTTTGTCCAAGGCAGTCATTTTCTGCTGGCCCAGTACAGTGCGTACCAGCATGGTAGAGCTCATTTTTGACCCTGTAAGGGTCATTACCGACTAGCTAAGTTTCTATGCTCTCCCTGCACTATATTGTTGTATGGGTTAGCAGTCTGAGCCCCTTCCCACACATGTTTACTGTTTCCTCCAAAACTAGGGAAGGATATAATTATTTTGTGAGTACTATACACAAAAATGTGTTGCTTGAATCTAAAAGATTTTGTTGCTGACATTTATGACACTGTTTACGATGGGCTGCGCAGTGAGGGGAAAATTGAAGAGGTCACAGTTTCCGCAGGCAGCATTTTGTTTGTTTTTGTGTTAATTGCTTTCATTCCCACTGCTGGTAGCAGCCCTAGTGTGTTTACAATTAAACCTAGTTTTCTGTACCTGATGTACTGGTGTTTTAGGTTTCTCAAACAGCATGCATAGAAGTTGGTGACTTGCTGCACCTAAATAGAAGTAGAACTTAAAGTATCAAGCCATTAATCATTTTTCTGTGATAACAGTCTCTGGCTATTATATTTAAAGTTATTACAAACTCATCATTCGTTTGACAGCCTTGCTTTTCAGACACTAAATAACGGCACATCACAAAACAATTGGCATGTGGTTTACAAAACTTATCAAGTTTGGCTATGAAATCAAGATATACATTCTGTCACTTTCATCGGTTCATTGCATATTCGCCGAATATCAAGTTAAAAATTAACATCCACGTCTAATTTTCAGCTTTCCTAACAAGCTCGCAAGCATTTTTGATACTTAACCATAAATTAGGTAAGTCTTCACCACTTTGTATGGGTTTTGGTTCTAAGAACACGATATTCATTGTTAACATATTGATACTGCTCACCTGGTAAACCTTTTTTTCTGTATTTTGTGTAATCCATATAAGTTAAAATAGTTACCATGTTCATACTTATCCGTTGCAAGATGGCAGAAACCCTGTCATGCTTCTTTTTGTTGGAGGTAACAGAATTCTAGTCATAAACAACAGGCGCTGGCTATTTTTATTATCCAAAATTTTAGAAATTGTCACAAATAGCATATAAGTAATATTGTACGATCTGTTAGTAAAGACATGGTAACTTTTTTCTTAGCCAGTAGAGGTAACTGTTGTTTTCTGTTTAGTTTATTTACTGATTTAAAGTTTGAGATTGTAATAATCAAAGCATCGAGCAAATAAAAATCTCTAAATATATGTTTGTATTCATACTTTTTATTGAAATAATTTCAAGTCTTGTTAGGTAAGTCTGATAGCATAGTGGATAAAGCGCACTGAATTAGAAGTAACGGGTTGCGGTGATCGTTAGAATACTTCTTTGGTGCAACTAAAACTTCATTACTTTTTTTCAAAAGTAATCAAGCCAGTCCCGGTGGCCAACCGTGTGTATTGTGGGAGATTTTAGCAGAATATCATCCCCCTTTTCTCTCCACCCCTGCAAACCCCACTCTCTTGCTCTGCAGTAAATGATCATAAGCCTTTGGCTATGAGTCATGGTTGAGTGGTCCTGAAGTATAACGAGGAGAAGTTGTACCCCCTCCACCCACACCAGTGGAGCTATGTATAGGAGTTAAGCCTACCTAAAAAGGAGTGACAATGCTACAGCAGGCCTACCTAATAAGGAGTGACTCATGCTACAGAAAGTTACCTTATAAGGAGAGACAGTTGAGGGGCACCCAAACCAACTTACCATGTGCTCAGGATTCCTATTGGTTGATGCTGTTGTTGTGTAGTGGATTTTGGGGGCTGAAAACCCACTAGCTGAGGTCGGTAGCTTGCTGCCACCAGTTGTTATATTTCACCTGCTACAACAGCAGGGTCGGTATGCCACCGAGATAGAGTATCAACTCTACAACCAGAAAAGAGCCCACGGCTCAAACACATTACTCAGTGCTATCGAGTAATTAGCCATTTATTCCTCCAGAATAAATACGAGTTAGTTAAAAGGCACAAGTTGCACAAACAATAACAATAACACTAACACTAACTGAAGACAAATGGTAAATGTTTTGCCTTTTATAGGCATCTCACAGGAAGTCACAGGAAGTGATCTTTGTCACAACCAATCACAAGAGCATAATAGATAATTAACCAATATACAGTCTTCTAATAATAGACAGCGAATCACATGGCTAAGATAAATATGGTGCTATCAAATGTAGGAGGGGTTATCAGGTGACTGTCCAATCAACGGCTTATGCAGTTCCTGCCCCGCCTTTGCAACCTTTGTATCCGCTTCTCTTCCAGTTTAGGGGTAGTTATGTCCTGGATTCGTCTTCCTGAGTATTTTAAGATACTTTGTGGTTCTCAACCTATGCTGATTCATTTCCTGCCGGCCCGGCAAGGTCGGTAATGTGTCATACAGGGCCGGCATAGACCGATGCATGGTCGGCACTGTGTTTAGATGCAGGGTCGGTCAATTCGGTATTGATTGATACGACCGTTTCTGTGTCTAGCTATTAGTATAGGGTGCTAGACTTGATGATAATAAGATGTTCAGGAGTGTATGCTAAGAAAATCCACAACAATTGTATGTTGTGTCTTGCTTAACGATTCGTATGTGTATTGTTATGACGTATTTTATTGTCTCACTCTTGATCAGGGGTAAAAATTTGATGCCCTCTCTTATAAAAATGAGAAAGTGTTTCATTGGAAAGGCAGAAGTCTGGTGGATCTTGCTAAGTACACTTATATCTTGTTAAATAGATTGTGGAATAAATATTTATTTAGTGAAAACTGTGTTATTTTGTGTCTGGGTCGTGGACCCCGTGAAGGCTGCCAGAGCCATTTCGGAGTGGACTCCGGAATAGTGAAAGAAGATTCGGAGTGATACCGTTGTCGTAGTAAAAAGTGGAAAACCACTACATTACAGTCTATTGGTTATTGAATAGTTGATTGGTATAATTTGATGGTTGACTGCGCCTCCCAGAAGGGAAACCTCCATAACTACACAAGGTTTCACAATTTCATTTTTTTCAACTATTCACGTCTACATACCACTTTGATGATGTTCTCCCCGTCCCTCACGCAAATGACCCATATTTTTAATTGTGCCATGTTAGATTATTGAAATGAAGCATGTTATTGAAGTTGTAAGGAGCTGTGTTAACCACCCCTATGAATGCTTCTTCATAGAAATATATTTATACTTTAGAATGTGAGATGGTAAAGATGGAACCAGGAATCAGAAGCATTGGTGAAAGTTATTACCCAAGAGGTAAGAAATCAACACAGTATGATTTGTAATTTTATATGGCACTCTAGATGAGTATGCAACTAAGAAGGTATTGTGAACAATTAGAAGTTGAAAGTAGTAATATATGAGCAGATCTCCCTACCAAGTGTTTTTTTGTGGATTAGGCCTTGGAGTTGAGGTAATGGGTTTACGGCGTTGGATGGATTCGCCGAGTTTATATTGAATTTTATTTGAGGGGTATTTGAGTGGCATTTGAGTGGCATTTAAGTGGCATTTGAGTTTTGATTATTTTTGTACTTAATTTGAACTTATATGGCATCTAAATTTTGAATGTATGGCATTTAGGTTATGATAATTTTTTACATAACTGTATACATAATTATAACTCATAGGGTATCTAGATTTTGAATGTAAGGCATTTAAGGTTTGATAATTTTCTGTAATTCCGACTCATATGATATCTTGAGAGAGAGGAGAGAGAGGAGATATATCTACAATGAATAAATACAGTGATTAAAAATGAAACAATATGTGAATATATACATTTATTGTGTAATAAGTAGGGAAAATCTCTCCATATAATATAGCTAGAGTCAGTAAATACTAAGTAATAACAATTAATACATAGTCTTTTTTTACAATGATGTCTTTGATGTAGTGATGTTATATCTTAAGAAGGGAGACTTCTGTTTTATGTGCTTTTGAATTCGTAATGAACTAAAATAAAAAGTTATGTATTAGTATAGAATGATTAAACAAAAATTTAAAATAATTACATGAATTTGAATTATAGCTTTAGTTACATTGGATAGTTTACATTATATAGAAAAGGGAAATAGCTCACCAAGTCACATTGTCCAACTTGTTTTTTTTTGAATTAGAGACTATCCATCGCTAAAACAAAAAATTATTTGAGGTAAAAATAACTACAACTACATCTAAATTGAGTTGAAGTATTATTTACAATGATTAGAGAAAAAACTCTCACCGAGTTTTATCATGTATCTCATCATTTTTTTTCAGCAACATATCCTGTCTCAAAATCATCAAATTCTCCACGTAGAAAATCTTCAAGTTCATCATCATCATCATCATCAATTTCTAATATTGTTTTGTTGTGCTTTGCTTGATCACAATATTGTTTCCAATACATTCGACTGAGACTGTATGGAGAGCAAAATGAAAGATCGTATTCTGTCTTAAATTTTCCGTGGGTTGTTTTTCCTCTGTAGATCATCACACCTGGGGTATATCGGTTAGCTTCTGAATCATATTTGTCTGGTATGACAAGCGTCTTCAACAGCGTTTCTCCACATTGTTCAATGCTATAACGGATACAAATTACATTCGACTGCCCTCCTTTAAATCGATGAGGAACGAATCTATCAACAACATCTTGGTAAGGAAAAATAGCGCCGGGTTGAAAACTATTGAGGGTGTTGATGTTCAAGAAGCGTTTGAGCTGACCTTTAGTCAATGTACTCAAATATAGTGATTCCTCTTCAGCTTTCTTTTTGCTTAGAGGATGTCTGGTAACATGTCTGACATCATAGCAAAGAACGCTTTTATTTTTTGGTTTTCTCTTTCTACCCAAATATACAACGTTAAACGAAGGGGGGTAATTATCACAGTTGAAGTTTTTAGCTATTTCAACTGGACAGAGGAGTATTTTGGGTTCGAGTTCATTTATATCTGAAGAATCATGGTAGTGTACTTGAGAATATCTACACTTCTCCTTACTTGATGGATGTATCACACCAGTCACTCGCATAATGCTTGGGATAGGAAGATCTTCAAATGTTTTGCAAATCGGAACTTTCGGTGAGTCAATCACTTGAGAACCTTTAGACTTTTCTAATTCCCTAGCTCTCCTTTCGTTGAGACATTCAACTGTTAAATGAGTTATAGCTGCACTCTCCATTGTTTGCTTATCAACGGAAGTAGTTTGTTTTCTCACTATTTGTTTTCGTTTCCTTACTATTCGCTTTTTTGGAGCAGTTTTCCTTCTCTTAGGAGTTGTTTTGCCGTTTTTCATTTTATTTTCTGTTGGATATGGACCTGTGCTAAGGAGCTCTTCAGAAAGAGTATCCATAACATTCTAAAAATAAAAGAGTCATAGTTGCATGAGTGGCTAAGAGTGTATTTATTACTTAAAGTGTCTTATATATATATATATATATATATATATATATATATATATATATATATATATATATATATATATATATATATATATATATATATATATATATATATATATATATATATATATATATATATATATATATATGTATTTATGCCAAAAGCAGTTAAGATCATAGAGTTATGGTAGATTGAGAATGTGCTTATTAAACTATTGGGATGTGGAGACAGACAACAAAGGATGCATTCAAATATATATATATATATATATATATATATATGTATTTACTTAATATCATACTGCTTTTAACATCTCAATTGGTAAGAAATAAAATATAATAGTTTGAACAAAATATTGTAAAATAATAAAAAACAACTAAAAATTTTTCATAAATATGTATGAAACGCTTCTAACATTAGTTCTAAAATATCTACAGAAGAGGATAGAGCTTTATCTATTTGGACATAATTATAAATATGCTTTCTGAATTTATAAAAAGTTTTTTTGTTCCACTTCATGTTATATAATTTTTTGAAAACTATTCGATTCCAAGCACTCCTTTCAATTTCTTTTAAAGAATTATTAATATTAACGACTTCCACCATTGACAAAACGATTTCGAAACCGTTTTTTATAATGTCATCAAAACGTTCTGTAGATATATCATGTTTCTTACAACACATCCCCATACTCATCATGTGTTGAGTTATACAGAATATTATAACTTGAAATGTCAAACGTTCTACAGCTTTTTCTTCAACAACATCATTATTTATCACATAGTTATGATACATTTCTGGAAGGAAGTCCTTTAAGTAGATTGGATTTGTTGTTGTATTGTTCTAAAATACAAGCAATAATTAGATAACTAAAATAATTAAAGGTTTTCAACAGGTGTTAAATAGTATTTTTTATTAATTCTTACCTTTTCATCAGGCTGAGATTCCGACTTTAGATACAATGGTTGACTTCCTACGTCTTGAGTATTCATTCTGAAAAACAGAAAAAATTGGTTCAATTCTTTATAATCAATTTAAAGATAGATATGTCATAAAGCCTTCAGATAGTTGTGTTAGCTAGCGGAAATAATTGAATTTAAGTTTTACCTTTATGAAGAGAGAACTCTTAGTAGTTGCAATGGAAGATGTAGTAGATAGATGTTGCTCCTTTGCTCACTGTTGTTGAACTGGATGCTTTCTGTCTGAAACCGTTGTCTCTTATATAGGTAAATGTGTGAAAATAAATGTTTTATTCCCGCGAAAGCATTGGTTTCTATTCTCGTGAAAATAATTTTTTTATTCCCGCGAAAGCATTGGTTTGTATTCGCGTGAAAATAAATTTTTTATTCCCGCGAAAGCAACGGTTTCCATTCGCGTGAAAATAAATTATTTATTCCCGCGAAAGCATTGGTTTGTATTCGCGTGAAAATAAAATGTTTATTCCGCGATAGCAACAGTTTCCATTCGCGTGAAAATAAAATGTTTATTCCCGCGAAAGCATTGGTTTGTATTCGCGTGAAAATAAATTATTCATTCCCGCGAAAGCAACAGTTTCCATTCGCGTGAAAATAAAATGTTTATTCCCGCGAAAGCATTGATTTGTATTCGCGTGAAAATAAATTATTCATTTCCGCGAAAACAATGGTTTCCATTCGCGTGAAAATAAATTTTTTATTCCCGCGAAAGCATCAGTTTCCATTCGCGTGAAAATAAAATCTTTATTCCCGCGAAAGCAATGATTTCCATTCGCGTGAAAATAAATTATTTATTCCCGCGAAAGCAACAGTTTCCATTCGTGTGAAAATAAAATGTTTATTCCCGCGAAAGCATTGGGTTGTATTCGCGTGAAAATAAATTATTCATTCCCACGAAAGCAACAGTGTCCATTCGCGTGAAAATAAACTGTTTATTCCCGCGAAAGCATTGGTTTGTATTCGCGTGAAAATAAATTATTCATTCCCGCGAAAGCAACAGTTTCCATTCGCGTGAAAATAAAAAGTTTATTCCCGCGAAAGCAATGGTTTGTATACGCATGAAAATAAAAAGGTTTATTCCCGCGAAAGCCTTGGTTGGTATTCGCGTGAAAATAAAATGTTTCTTCCCGCGAAAGCATTGGTTTGTCTTCGCGTGAAAATAAATTATTCATTCCCGCGAAAGCAATCGTTTCCATTCGCGTGAAAATAAATTTTTTATTCCCGCGAAAGCAACAGTTTCCATTCGCGTGAAAATAAAATGGTTATTCCCGCGAAAGCAACAGTTTCCATTCGCGTGAAAATAAAAAGTTTATTCCCGCGAAAGCAATGGTTTGTATTCGCGTGAAAATAAATTATTTATTCCCGCGAAAGCAATGGTTTGTATACGCGTGAAAATAAAATGTTTATTCCCGCGAAAGCATTGGTTTGTATTCGCGTGAAAATAAAATGTTTATTCCCGCGAAAGCAGCGGGTTTCATTCGCGTGAAAATAAATTATTTGTTCCCGCGAAAGCATTGGTGTTCTTCCGTAAAAACAATGTTTCATTAATTTAACCTTATGATAAATGGCATGATTTCAGCTATATAAGAAGCACTGTTTTTACACAGAAAGCAGTCACTTCGACATTAGCAACTGAAGGAGCAAGATCTACTACAACATCATCTACTGCAACTGCTAGAAGGACTTTTCTGTTTGGAGGTAAGTCAATTGATTGAGTATAAATTTAATTTTTATCGATTTAGATACTAACAGCGGTATGATATTGAGTAAATATATATATATATAATAAAGCTCTGTTTTGAAACATAAAAAATTTAAAAGGATTGTGTAGGATAAAATTCTCACTCAAAAAATTATTAAAAATTGAATGAAATAAAAGAATATTTTCCCAAATACCAAAGTTTTGTAAATATAAAGTGAAAATCTCTATATATATATATATATATATCTATTGTTTTTAAAATAATATCGAAAACTATATATTTCAATGATTATTTTTTAAAAAAATAAAGATAAGAAAAAAAGTCATATAATAAAACCTTGTTGTGAAACATAAAAATTTAAAAGGAAGGTGTAGGATAAAATCCTCACTCAAAAAATTATTGAAAATTGAAGGGAATAAAAGAATTTAAAGTGAAAATCTCTATATATATATTTATTTTTTTAAAAAAATATCGAAAACTTTATATTATAATGATTATTTTTTTTAAAAAGAGAATTGAAGTTGCCATCGAAAATGGTTTGTTCTTGAATGGGTAAATCCATAACCTCCTCCTCATCATGACAGAAGCTTTCTGATGATTGCATTTTGAAAAACAAATTACATTGATTTAGTTTTCAGAATTGAAATTGCCATCGAAAATGGTTTGTTCTTGAATGGGAAAATCCATAGCCTTCTCATCATCATGTCTAAGTTTTCTACCCCAATATCTCCAACCTCTCAGAGATAGAGATTGTTCTGTTTAAACAAAAATAATGGAAATTGTATATATAAATGATTGTTTTTGAAAAAAAATGGTAAATTTTTGAAAAAAATTCAAAAGGAAAATGCAGAATAAAATCCTCACTCAAGAAACTAATTTTGTATGATAGGTTGCTTACCTAATAATAAGAAAATAATGAATAATTTATATTTGAGCAATTATTGAAAAAATTAATGAAAATTGAATAGAATAAAGGAAATATTTTACCAAATAGCCTGTTTTGTTTTTGTAAAGATATACAAACAGATAATATTTAACCATTTAAAGGACGATTTCTTTTTTGCAAAAAAAATAATGAAGATTTAATGAAATGAAAGAATATTTTACCAAATACCCTGTTTTTTTGTAAATTTGTACAATTAGATGAAATTTAACCATTTATAGGATGATTTGTTTTTGTAAAAATATAATGAAAATTGAATAAAATGAAAAATATATTTTACCAAAATACCTCTTTTTTTTAGATGTAAACAAATAGATGAATATCTAACTTTATCCATTTTTTTCCATTTGGGATCATGTTTTGAAGGTTTTCAAGATAGTTTTAGTAAAAGCTTATGCATTGATTGTCATTACAAGTTGTACTGTTTGGTATTATTTAATATTTACTGACTCTAGCTATATTATATGAAATTTTCCCTACTTATTACACAATAAATGTATATATTCACATATTTTTTCATTTTTAATCACTGTATTTATTCAATGTAGATATATCTCCTCTCTCTCCTCTCTCTCAAGATATCAGATGAGTCGGAATTACAAAAAATTATCAAAACTTATATGCCATACATTCAAAATCTAGATGCTCTATGATTTAAAGTTATGTATATAATTATGTAAAAAATTATCAAAACTTGAATGCCATACATTCAAAATCTATAAATTGAAATTAAGTAAAAAAATAATCAAAACTCAAATGCCACTTAAATGCCACTCAAATGCCACTCAAATACCTCTCAAATGAAATACAATATAAACTCGGCGAATTCATCCAACGTCGTAACTCATTGCATAACCCCCAAGAACTAATCCACAAAAAAACACTTGGTAGGGAGATCTGCTCATATATTACTACTGTTGAATGCAAATTACAGATATAGAGATTTTGGTTGGAGCTGACGAAAAGACAGCAGGTCAAGGTAAGAGTCTGCTGTATTATATATGCGTGTGTAAACTAAAAACTTAGGGAAAGTCTTTGTTTGTGTTTCAATCGTTTTCGATATTTCCATATTTTAATTAGAAAAATCAAAATAAAACAGGTATTTTACAAAAAAAATACTTTATTCATGCTATAGAACCTGAGGAGGTGAAATTGGAGCCAGTGGTCACAAGTGAATGTTATTATCCAAGAGGTAAAGCAAACACCACAGTAACATATGTGAAGTACCTGTAACAATCTATTATTGATTAGTGATCCAGCGGTGCGATATTTTGCATCAGCGGAATCATCTCTTTTATAGATATAAAGGTTGAAGTTCACAATGAAAAGAACACAGCAGTTGAAGGTGAAAGCTTATTTTATTAATCGTTCTGCAAAGAGCAAAGCATTGGATATAACAGGGTCCTGGCAGAGTAGTTTCACTTTAGAGATGCAACCGGAAGTAGCTTAGTCAATTGTTGAGCTTATCATTAGAAATCACAACTTGCTTGACCATTGTTCTGACTTGACGGAGTTTGAGCAAGTAATATGACAAAAATGATGTTGTTGAGAAAGCTCAAGGAATCAATAAAGCCTTTGGAAGTTATTTTTGGAAATATTTTGGTTTATTGAGGTAAAAGAAATAATCAACTATCATGTTCATGGGTAGAACAACAGTTTCGTATTTCGAGCTTAATTGAGCTTGCCAATATAAACTGATGAAAGCGCGCCCTTGAACGATCACTCTGGTTTGCCACCACAGTGACGATGTACTGTTACGATTTATGTGGATGGTGCATCATCAGTGCTTTTTACCCCAAAGTTATCAGCTCTCGTGAATAACGAAATGTTTTTTTAGTAATCGGTAAAGTGAACTGACTTTTGCTTTAGCAGTTATTGGGGGTGGAGAGCGGGCTTCTGGTTTCTTTAATACTAGCAAATGGCTTTTTCTACTTGTTTTTTTCCCTTAGCTATGTAACTACTTTTGTTTCTGTTTTCTTTTTATAGTAGGTTAGACATAGCTACAACCATTGACTATAAAATATATGCCTTTGCCTAAAATAATCAGTATTTTTTGAAGTTATGACTAAACTTCTATTCAAACACTGGAGCTGACCCATTGAATTCAGTTACAAGATTGAGTTCACCTGCTTCTAGTGATTCAGTTATACTACAAAGGAATCCATTGTTACTACTCACAGCTAAGAGCTCCAATAATGGCTGAAGCAGTTGATAGACTTGTAGAACTGTTTACACGTCAGCAAGAAAAAAGACCACAAGAAAATCAGCAACAGCACGAATAAAGACAACAGGACTACCAGCAACAGTTGATAAATCTTTTACTTCAAGAAGTAAAATACAATAACACACTGTGAGTGCTATATCAAAATTGTATGAATTTGATCCAACAACAGATGTACTCACAGACTACATGGACAGATTTAATATCTTTGTTACTGCGAACTCAGTGCTAGGGAAAAAGTTCCGTGAGTTTTTCTGAACAATTGAAGACCAGCAATATACAAACAGATAAGCAACATGGCTGCTCAGTTAACTACTCCAACTCCCATTAATAAGTTGACAATAACTGAAATGGTCAGATTCACGAGGGAGCAATATGACACTGCATATTATTTTGTATGAAAACGATACAAATACTAGAGTGATATGCAGCGCAGACCAAGAAAGAGAATTCAAGAACTTCCAGCAAGGATACGCCAATATGCTATAACATGCCCATTTACTGACATTCAAGACCTCCTGGATGAAGCACTGATGGTGCGATTCCTATGTTCTGTGAGCAATAAATTTGCACTAAAATCACTTTTCAGGGTCAAGGGCGAAGAGCTTACTTTCAACAGAGCTACTGAAATTGTACAGGAGACTGTGGAAGCAGCTAAAGTTGCCAAAGAGATCCTTCCTGGCACCCAGCCAAAGAACGACAAAGTTTCACCAAAGAAAAAGACTTCAACTCCACTGCAGCACCTTATGCAACATCCAGCCAAAGATCAATAGAAGAAGCCATGCTACAGATGTGACAGAATGGGACATCAACCTGAAACTTGTCGTTTCAAGACCACTAGATGCAGTTTTTGCTCGGAACTTAGACATATTGAGAGAGCGTGCATTTACAGGAAAATAACTCATTTCAAAATAGTAGGGAAGATTGTCACACAGCGCACCACATTGAGTTCCACCAAATCTTTTCCAGGACTACATGAGGATAGGGAACAACAAGGGTAAAGTCTCACCACTGAGCTTGACATTAGAGCCTGCCACAATTTTATTTCCCGAAATATCTGGAGGCAGTTAGGAAAGCCTGTTCTTCTACCTTCACATGTTGACTACAAATCAGCTTCAAGACCTGTTATAGAGACTATTGGAAGATACTGAATTTAAGATAGGCTACCTTTTAAAGAGGACACAACGCTTCAGTTTGTAATAAGCACTGTCCGATGTCTCAACCTACTGGGACAATCAGTTATTCAACGGCTAAACATTTTCGTTGATGATGAATTACATGGGAAAACCATTTTTACCATAACAAGCGATAAGCCTGGTACAGCATTGCAGAAGGAATGCGGAAATCTATGTGGTAAACTTCCAGACTTGTTTAAAGATAAACGTTGGTGTCTCCAGGATATCAGCTGAAGATTTGGTTCAAATCTGTGGCAAGACTTAGATTCTGTAAAGCCCGCCAAGTACCATTTGTACTACTCAATGACTAAGCAAAGCGTATGATGCAGGAATTTTGAAAAAATATTTTGGTACAAACGCATTTCAATGACTATGGCAACCCAATAGTACTGGCAAGGAAGGTGAAGCAACCAGGAGAAGTGTCAGGAGACATCAGAGTATGTGGAAACTATTCTACGACAGTAAACGCGCAACTGAAAACACACAAACACCTCATCCAATTTTCTGAAAATTTTATCAGATATTTAGGAGGACACCATTATACTAAAATAGATCTAGCAGACGCCAACAATCAAATACTTTTAACACCAGTAAGCCAGAAAAGATTAGCCTTGTCTACACACCAAGGATTCTTTTCACAGAGTAGATAACCTTTTGGAATCAGTTCAGCACCAGTTCATTTCCTACAGATCATGAAACCGAAGAACACAAGACTTCGAGGATTTGCAGTGTACTTGGATGATATTTTGGTGAGCGGAGCAGATAGCAATAGCCATCCACAGAATTTAAAAAGATGGCTGCAAAGATTAAATGACAAGGGACTGAGATATCAAATAGGCAGATGTTTATTTGCCCAACCTACAGTGGAGTATCTGGGACATAAGCTCACTCAAGAAGGGCTAGAAAAAGGAGAAAAAGTTGATGCTGTTATACGGATGCCTCCACCTACCAATGAATCAATGCTACAACTTTTGGGATCTTACCAAATGGATATAGTCTCAAAACCATTGCAAAAACTGACTGGGAAGGGCAAACCACAGAGATGGAGTCCAGAACAAGAAACCAGCTTCAACTAAATTGAAAAGATGTGGTCAACAGATCAAGCATGGACTCATTTTGATCTTAAGTTGGAAATAGGAATCTCATGTCATGCTTCAGATTCTGGAATAGGATTAGTAGTTTTTCAGAGCGATGCAGATGGAAAAGAAAGACTGATCTCCAGTAGATCAAAGTCCCAAAGCAGTACATTGGACAAATGTAGCCAAATCAAAAAAGAAGCATTATCAATCTCTTTCAAACTAAATAAGTCCCACCGGTGCTTGTATGGCATACAATTGAGATTGGTAACAGACCATAAATCACTTCTCGCACTGTTTCAAGCCAAAAAAAAGTGCCTAAGCATTTTCTGCTAACAGACTAGCTCGATCAGCTTTATTACTGAGCCAATATGCATGCAGCATTGAATAGAGATTGACCTAGCGACATAAGAATGCTGACACTTTAAGCAGACTACTCTCAGGATCCGATAAACACTTTGCCAAGATGGGGATGACGAAGATTCAGACAATGTACACACCATTCACATCATTAGTCATCCACTCCGCCCAACTGATCTGCGTGTACGGACTATCATTCTACTTTAGCAGCTGAGATGCAATAGACTACGGAAAAATTTCCTAGTACTAAGGGAGTTATAGGAAAAATATACCAAAAGATGGCTGACTCGCTACCTGAGACAGAGCAATGTCTACTATATAGAAACATAATTGTCATTCCGCTGAGTCTCCAACGCAAAGTTCTTCAGCTTTTACATCTTGGACACTTTGGTATGGAGAAGATGACAAAACTAGCTGTGTTGAGTGGAAGGCAAATCAGTTGTAAAGTTGACACTACACTCCCATCGCCGTCTCACATAACACAACAACACCAATCAATAATGGCACCAGACAGATCTCATCAGACAGTGATTCTCATTAGAAGCTATTCAGTTGGAGATGCTTGCCATGTGCTTTACCATGGACCAAGAAAAGTTGGACATCCGGTATGGGCTCCGGTAATCGTTACCAAAGTCGGCGGAACCACTGCGTAGTTGTGAAGTTTGTTCCACGATGACCCACATGAAGACGGCACATTGGGCAGCCGCAACCTAGATACCCAGCTGATGGCAAAATTGATCCTGGAGAAGAACCAAAGATAAAAGCTGAAACTCTACTGATGCCCATGCCTTCTTCGGAACCAATTGTAAGCCCTCCGAAACAGAAGAGATGAAACCCTAGTCTGCCAGATGATGATGGGTATGGCAGACACTATTCCTGACGGTCCAGATGAAAGAAACAGACCTGACACGCATGCCTTTACCTTGGTCAGAAGATTTTATGATGTCACATGAACATTCATGTAACGCCAAAATATTATTTTAGGTTAAGAGATTTTTCTACTGTTTTTTTCCCTTAGCTATGTAACTACTTTTGTTGCTGTTGTTTTTTTTTGTGGAGCTAGACATAGCTACAAGCATTGACTATATAAGAATTGCCTTTGCCTGAAACCGTCAAAAATTTTCTAAAGTTGCGAATTAACCTTTGTCCATACACTGGAACTGACTCATTAAATATAGCACCAAAAGTTTTTTTTCTCCTGCTTCTAGTTATACAGAAAAATAACAACCTCTCATTGGGCCTACCCAGTCAAAACTACTTCCGCACTGACCAATGGCTCTCATTGAGTTGACGACGTATGGGTTTGCAGGATCCCACACTACCAACTGCGAGGTAGTCCTTGACTCAGACTAGCTAGCTGTGCATTAGTTTGGGATTAATACTTTATTCAATGGTATTCTGTTTCGCAACGAAATGATATCAGCGCCATAACCACAAGACTTCTGTGCCACACAAATTGGGTCTCTCCTTTTACACGAGAACATCAGGAAAGCTCATTCCCTTGTTGGAGATGGCTAAATCGCATACAACACATAAAATACACAAATAATCGCATGCAGTATAGTCTACATAAACACAGTTAACCAATGGATTGCCAAGCACATGGCTATCAAGTTTCTGAGTTGGTTCAAACCAATCAGGATAGTGTGTGAGCTTGTGGGACAAGCTGGCTTCCTTACTCTGAGCTTCAGCGCCTGTCGCCCATACTCTCCGTGGCATATAATTGGGTATTACAGCTTTTGGTATTTAGCTTTCCACCTTCGGGATGCTTTGGCTAATTGTAAGGATTCTGGCCTGGGGTAGGCCATTTTTATCCTATAAAGGTGTTCCACGGTTAAGCATTGATTTGGTATAGCACTCTATACAGGGATGATGTAGGTTATATACATTAAAGAGGGGGATACCTGTCCAGGTCAGGCAAGGCATGTATAGGGGAGAGGTTACTATTTAGTTATGCATCACAAATCTCCCACAATAGTAGGCAAAGTTTTTGAGTGGAAAATGCATGTTATTGCCCTAAAATTCTACTGGGCAATGATTATTAGTTTTCACTTTTAAGTTACATAAAGGCAGTCCCAATATTCGAATCCAATAATTTTTGGACAGGTGTTGTGGAATTTTTACCGGTAGATTACAATGCGTTGAGGCTGACAATGCTTTGAAGCGCTATTTTGATAGTACCAGAAAACACTCGATCATTAAACTTAACCTTTTTCTCTTTACTCATAGCATCACTAAGACCTAAACTGTCAATCACTTCAATTTTTGATTGCTAAGTTGAGCTAATTTTATCTATTTTTTTCGCTCTTCACCTTCTATACCTTTTGCATGAGATAAAAACAGTTTTCACATTAAAAGTAGAAGAAAAATTAGGAAATGCGGACTTTTTCATTTAAATCAGCTAATTATTTAGTGCTCTAGTACAACCAAACGAACATCACTCACTGAGTGATTTTATGAACAGATGCCAGTCTTGCAATGAGATGCTTTAGTAGTTTATGTACCTGATCTGGCTTATGAAAATATACATAGTGTGCAATTTAAAACGACAGTGTGTCAGTGCAACTTTGAAACACCAAGTCGAGCACTTTACTATGTGCAAAACATGAACAGCAGCGTGAGCAAATGCCATCTCTTTGTAACTAAGTACTTTGGCAGACATTCACAGATAGTGTACAAGCGCAACTCACAGATCCTGCAAAAATTACTCTATCACATCAGGCTTTTAACTAAATACCATTAATTTTTGTTTATGCAAGGATACAACTAGTGAATAGCTTATCTCCAAAGTGTCCTAGGTGAACGCATTTTATGTTTTAGCCACAGAGTTAAGCTCGTCTCAATCTACAGCAGATACTCCAATCCTGCTAAACTGTGAGAAATGTGACTTGGTGTTTACCGATGATCAACAGCTGTCTATACATCGACAGTCTCATTCGAACAAATCAAACAAGAAATTTCTCTGTGATCGATGTGGCTACTATGCCCCTTCTAGCAGTCATTTAAAGAGTCATGTGAGAACACACACTGGAGAGAAACCGTATGCATGCACTCAATGCGACTATAGAGCTGCAACTAGTAGTCAGCTACACAGGCATATGAGAACTCACACTGGAGAGAAACCATATGCCTGTACTCAATGCGACTATAGAGCTGCAGCTAAGGTTAATCTACAGCAACATATGACAACTCACACTGAAGAGAAACCATATGCATGCACTCAATGTGACTATAGAGCTGCATCTAGTCGTCAGCTAAGCATTCATATGAGAACACACACTGGTGAGAAACCATATTCGTGCACTCAATGTGACTATAGGGCTGCGATCATGGGTACTCTACAGAGACATATGAGAACTCACACTGGAGATAAACCATATGCGTGCACTCAGTGTGACTATAAGGCTGCATCAAGTAGTCAGCTACACAGGCATATGAGAACTCACACTGGAGAAAAACCATATGCGTGCACTCAATGTGACTATAGGGCTGCAAATAGGGGTACTCTATACTCTCATATGGGAACTCACACTGGAGAGAAACTATATGCTTGTACTCAATGTGACTATAAGGCTGCAGCTAGCAAGTCTCTACACTATAGTGTGAGAACTGACACTGTAGAAAAATTATATGCTTGTACTCAATGTGGCTATAAGGCTGCAGCTAGTGAGTCTCTACACTATAGTATGATAACTCACACTGGAGAGAAACTATATGCCTGCACTTATTGTGACTATAAGGCTAAATCTCTTAATACTTTACGCACTCATATTGCATTACATACTGGAAAAAAAACCATATCACACTGATGAGAAACCATATGTATGCACAATGTGACCATAAATCTGTGGCTAGTAGCGAAGTACAAAGACATACTGTAAATGTTCATTCTTAAGAGAAACCATTTTTGTGCAACCATTGTGACTATCGAGCAACAGGTAACTGTGATCTACAGGCACATATGTGAACTCTAGTTGGGGAGAACTCGAATATACATGAGTAATATAGTGAGGGTATCTCATCCAAGGGTTTTTTGGGAATAGTTTGATTTGCATGGGCACAGGTGTGCTTCTTCCCTTGTTTCAAACCAATCTTTAAGTTTGTTTCGTATGGTACCCCCAGATGATAAAAGTTATGTTTATATCCTGCTTTGTGTTATGGTTTAACATTGTTTTGATTGCTAACATATGTTGAAAAACAGATTGATGGATGCATGATAGTTTTACAGTTGTAGGAATTTTGTTTTGTTCAACATTGTTTATACGTGTTAGTTCTGTTTTCTCAGTTCATTTGTCTACTGTGATGTTAATTATGAGTGATCGCAGATCCTGTTCGAGCAACTGCTACGTATGTGATCCTGGACTTGCAGTGGCTTGTACACCGTCGCAAGCTGTTGTAGAGGCTTGTAAAAAAGTCAGCTGAACAAACGTTCCTGCGACGGTTGTACGATAGGGAGTACAATTTTTTTACTTTTCTTTTTCAAAAATTACAGTTAGGTCAAGGCTACTCATGTAAACATGACTGCCATAAAAAATAATAAAATTAATATTGTTTAGTTAGAAATATTGGTCATTATTTATTATTAATTTAATTTAAATATTTGAATGAAATATTTTAATGGATTTTCGTGAGAGATTGTGTGTAGCCAGATGCGCCAGGAGTTGCCTTACCTTACTGAAGTAGATGCTAGCTGGATGCCTAGTAACCTGGAGAGCATGCGTACCTACATATCGTGGAGATGTGGTAGCCAAGTGAAAAACTCTTACTAGGAATCGTTCCGGCGGCCATCTTGACTCTTACTAATTACTTATTATTGTTACAATTTTTGCGTAGTTAGTAATGCGCCCATTTGTATAAATGTGTATGTCTATGGCATAATAGTATTTGAATGTAGTGCCTTAGTTTTATCTACCAATTATATTGTATTATTTTAACCAATTGCATGTTGTAGCTTTCAACTGCTTAGGTTGCGTATTTTTTTTTATAAGTAGCAAGGCAGATCGCCCAAGCCTCCAGAGTTATTGGAGTAGTTTTGCAGAGTTGAATCACTGTACACGTACCGAACGTTGTAAATCTTTGTAGTCATAAGCTGGAGTATTAGTTTTGTCTAACGTACCAGGACTATTAAGCACTACAAAACACCTCTCGCTGTAAGTTTTTTGTATCTTGCGTTGAATATATTATTGTTTACAACTACAACTCTCCTTGCGCTGTACATTTTGTGAAGCAGAATAACTTGTCGGTGATTAAACACTTAGAGATTAATTAAACTCTTTGATATTGATACAAGTCTTCCTAACTCGATTGCTGAAATCTACACACGTGCTTGCTAAGCAGAATTGAGAAGTATAGTAAAACCTGATCTGGCTGTGTTGCGTAACAGATACCTGCATTGTGAAGTAAGAAGTCTCTGTATTGAGACAGTGGAATTAATTAAGTGCCGTATACAGTGGTGTTATACTACCGGTTAGTAGATACTGTATCACTGGTTCGTGCCTTGACACTAGATTGGCTATGCTACCACAAAGCTTGGTGCTCAACAGTCTAGGAAGGCTATATCAACAGTGGTACGGTGAAGGTTTTTTGTCAACGCACATACAAATCCTTTACATTGGTGACAGCGGTGGGATAAGCTGCGAATGGTGGACAGTGTTAGAGGTAACACGGCCAAACTCACTGGTTACTCCTTTCCCCATCTTGTCCTGAGTAACAATGCTACCCTGTACTATACAGATACCCGGTAGAGCTTTCAGGTACTACCATACGGATTCTGTAGCACCCCCTTTCCTTTCCCTTTCCCACGCTAATGAACTGGGATGGTTAGTCAGAGAGCAAGAAGTGCAGGACGGTCTCCTGCAGGCATCTCTTAATCCGCAGCCCTGGATCAGTTGGCACAGACACTGCAAAGTGTTCTGCAACCTAAGACTCCCCCCCCCCCTGCCCTCCGACCTCATTTCAAGCCACCTAATTATTCTTGACATGGTGATGTGGAGTATTTCACTAACCAGTTTGCTGAAGTGTCAGATATTAATGGCTGGAGTGATGAGACGGCCTTTCTCCATGTTAAAGCAGCCCTGCGAGATGAAGCAGTGGACTGTGGCAGGCCTAACAGCTGGCAGGCAATATGTGCGAATCATAGTGCTCTGTTTGGTCTCACTTGCTGTGAAGCCCTTCAGAACTTGGTGCACTTGAAGAAGTTACCCAACGAAGTTGAAAGACTAGTCCGTATTGCCTATGATCATTTGCCTGGAAAGCATGTAGAGAGAATGGAACTCGAGACATTCCTGTCCTATTTGGGACAGCCATTCCTGCAGCGACGCCTGCTGGCAGTGAAACCCCAGAGCGTAGAAGAAGCTGCGAGAGCCGGGAAATAATTTCTGCACATCAAGGCGTTCCCTGACTTCAATTCAAAGGTTAGAACAGTACAAGATAAAGAGGGTGATGAGTGTTCGCACGAAGAATGCTATAAATCTTTCTTGCTTTGTTACCATCATTACCAGACAACTGCAATAGTCAATCAGGCTCAGAGACAGAGAGATCACCACATATACAGAGGTGAAGAGTATTCCTATTGCAAATTACTATTCTCCACCCCGATGCCTGATAGTAGAGTTGGCAGAACTGATTCAAGACCTGGGAACCGGGTTAAGGGAGCTCTGGCAGAAAGCAGCAACCATGACACAACCTCCTCCTCCCACTTCTCAGGCTCCTGCAGCATGCTACACTCCCATGGCACCTGTCCACCCTGTTGTTGAACAGGCACCTCCCACAGCACGGTATCAACTCTTTCAGTGCTGGAGCTGCGGAGAGGCGGGCCACATTAGTCGCCGTTGCCCTGAGAGAGCTAAAGGCACTCCCAAGTCTAGAAGAATTCCTGTGTCGGGAAACAAGATGTGCCCGCAATAGCTGCCACACCGGCTACATATGAGAAGGCATGAAGGTGGAATAAGGAGATGGAGAGAGTTGAGAAAAAGAAACCTTGTGTATGCCACCCTTTCCGACTGGCCAGTCCTTGAGAGAAGGGAAACCCAGATGATGAAGAAGGTGTAAAAGCGGAAAAAGAAGAAAACAAAGAGAATAGAAAAACAAGTGTCCTCCCCTGTCATTCCGTCCCTGTTAGAGATGCCGCCTGTGCAGTTGATGGAAGTAGCAGAGTATGAGTCTGTTGAAGCAAAGAGCCCGCAGGCTGCAGTGCCACCAGTATGCCAAGAACAGGAGCGGCTTGCACCCCCCAGAGATACGCCCCTGGCTCCTTCCCCCAACACAGCTAATGTGCAACCTACACACCTGTCCAATGCTGAATGGGAGAGGCCATATAGAGGCAGTTATTTCTTACCCAGCAAGATAGACCACCAGACAGCCACCCTCCTTGTTGATACAGGGTGTACTACCAACCTCTTGTCAAAGCAAGTGTTTGAACAGCTCCCCTTGCACGTGAGGAAGACACTATGGAAAAGTGATGCCTGTGGGGAAATGGCAGATGGTGCCGGTATCCCTTTTTTGGTACAGTTACCACTTCACTGCAGCTGCAAGACGTGCACACTATGGCAGCATTTCTGGTCAGTCAGTTGAGTGAGGATGCCATACTGGGCATGCCTTTCCTCACAAGTCGTGGCTGTCGCCTGAAGTTTAGTGGATGTTCCATAGTGGTGGCGGGCAGCAAAATGCAGTGCGCAGATAAAGATGGGACCCCATTGGTGAATGGCTTGGAGAGCTCAGAGGCATAACATCTTCCCCCTGATCTTGAGTTACTGCCACCCATTGAGAGAGCTGAGTCATCTCTCTGTGATAGTGTGTCCATTATGGAGCGGCTAGACACACAGGACGTGACCAAACCCCCAGTCATGCCAAAAAAGTTAGAAGAAGATAGTGGGAGTAGTTTGACTGGTGGAGAGTCAAACGTACTGCTGTCACCCCCCCCCCCCCCCCCCGGTGCCTGAGACAGCTACATTTCCCACACAGACTGAGCGTTTGCTTGCCAATGAGTCACTACAGCAAGTATGTGAGAGGCAGAGCCCCCCTGTGCATAAAGAACAGCCACTAAGTTGTGAAAACATAGCAGAAGAAAGAGTGGAGTGAGAAAGTGCAAGTGTAATAATACCTGAGCTACGAGCGGTTCTTCTGGGCAGGATGATGATGATGAAATATCTTGCCAACAGGGTACCAGTAGAAAGGCCAGAGTCCAGTGTATCTGACTGTAAAGATTTAGTTCCCTGGAAGAAGATCTAACCGATCGTCAGAGCTGTGAAGTGGCACCATTATTTCCCCAGTGAGAGTAGTTTGCCAGAGTGGCTGAGATCCCATGGAATGAGATGTCATTGCGGGTTGGATGTAGCTACACCCTTGTCCTGGATGTTGACAGGAAGCACACAGATTGGCCATCTAGTGAGCTAAGTTTCAGGCAAGCCCCACCCCTTTGTGAATGAGTACGGCGCCCACATGCGGTTTCCATTGGTCGTTGCCCTGTCATTTATCCTCCTTGGCCTAGTACTGGTCAAGGACAGATCAGTCTCCCGTGCGCGGGAAACGTCATTGCTTTGAAAATGTTGACAGTGACAAGACGAGTTTTTCATCTTGCTATCACCGAACCTCAACTTACTGACAATATGGATTGCACCGAGGGATCATCCAAAGAACCGAAAGAAGGAGAACTTCAGCTAGAAGTACAAGAAGACCTGTTGATGGGGATTACTGGAGATGGTGAGCTGCCTCCAGTGCCTGTGTTGTTACCACCTCATAGATCAACTCAACCTTCACTCCCTGCCCAACCAGTTGTTGTTCCTGCGGAAAAGCTTAGTGCTACTGCTCCCAAGGATGATGAAAAAAAGAGAATGCTCTCTAGGAGTGGCCAAGCACAATGCAGTAATGGAGAACTGGATGAGTGAGTATAGTTCTGCCCACAATCCCTTGACCCTTGACTACTCACCCCCTTCTTCCAGCGTGCCTGCCAACCCGGATGTTCTAACAGCTAACGCAGTGCTTCCTTTGTCTCCGCTCTATTGTACCCCCACCAGTCATGCAGCTAACAGCATGCCTTTCCCCGTGTGGGATCCCCTTCCTACCCCCCCCCCCCCCCGGCCGGAACGGGACCCAGTATCAGTGCAGTGTCAGTATCTGCAAAGCTGACAGTAGATACATGTGTTTCCTCTGCTGTGTCCAGAGAGAAAATGCAACGCTTAAGAAAGATACGGTCCTCGAGGAGGAAGAGAAGAGCGGAGCTCTTGACTGGGGTTTCTGAGTGGAACAGATCTTCTACAACCATCCCTCTTCCAAACCGGCCCCCTTGAAGTACATGCAGTGAACACCCGAACTCTTATCCTTATGGAAGGCTTAACATCTCCCCAGAGAAGAACCTGACCTGCAGGGACTGTTACTGCTGTCCCTGCTGTACCTGTGGAGAAAGAAGGAGTTCTTTCTAAATCTACTCCCTGCAACTTGTTGATGTAGCTGCTCCCCGGCCTGAGTCCCCAACTGTAATGGAGGAGGTTTTTGATGCCCATTCTACCGGCAATAAGCCACCAATAGCTAGACGACTGTTGCAGTGGATTGCCCCGTCTACAAAAGCTGCCATCCAGAGGCAACTTAAGAAGTCGAGAAGGAGTATCTGTCCCGTATGCCGGTTGCAAGCTAAGAATATGTCCATGTCCGTACGGTCACCTCTGTGTTTAGGGGGGGGGGGGGGTCTGGGTATCGCAAATCACTTCGACACCGGTAGCGAGCACTCTGCCCCACTGGTCAGTGCACAGCAACCATTGACCATTGATTCCTATGACTGAGGGGTCGAACTCCATGCAAAACTGGTGGGAAGTAAGGAAGGGGATGCCCAGAGTGGCATCGTCATTTATTTGGCCTACGAAAGTAGCTTGTGTATTAACATCTTGCAGCCAAATGGACAGGTGGATGGTGCCAAAGAAGTGAGTGTGGGATCCGTTGGCCAACACACAGTGCAAGTCTCCTTCCTGTAAAGAGTTTCCATTAGGAAAATCCAGCCAATTAAACTGGTGCTGAGACAAAAGGTTGGTAGTGCATCTAGTGTCAATAAACACCGACACCAGCTTTCTGTCCACCCGACCAGGCAAAAAGTAAGTTTCCTTGTAGAGCTGCTCTGGTCGGGGTAGAGAAGGTCAGTTGGCTTGACAGCAGAGGGTTTGGGGTTCGCTGTTCTCGAGTGCGAGAGGTCCGCTTAGTGGTTGGCCGAGTTTTTTTTTGAGGGGGGTGGGTGTATCTTGCTAGTAGAAGGTTGACGGGATGTGTATAATTCTGCGTCCTCTGTAGGACACCACACCGCGTAGTTGTGGTCAGCAGAGCATCACCCATGGAAGCAGGTAGAGGGTTCAGTATTCAGTGAAGTAGTGTAGCAGCCTGGAACTGTTTCACTACTGAGAGGAGGTACAGGTGAGCAGAACTCTTTGTCTCCTTTGTCATGGAATGGGCGTACTAGTTGGTGGTTGGCAGCTGCCAGGGTTCTCACATATCAAGCGCCGCTTCTTCTGGAGTGAGGGAGTATCCATTACCGGATTGTACTTCTCAAATCTCTCCAACTCTTTGAAATAGCTCCGAAGTGCCCGGGGGCAGTTAGGGGCCGATTTCCCTACTGCCAGTGGCGCCTCTTCTTTGACTGACCGCTGGGGGAGCGGGGTGGATGGGCGAGGGTTGAACAAGCAACTCTTTTGCAGATGACCAATAGCACCAGATCTGGGGTAACCCGGGGTAAGTCTGTATATCTATACATGCAATATACAGGGTGGATACAGGCTCGGGCTAGCAAGTATTCAATTTACAACAGATTAGGCGTAGCACTAATCAAGGGGGGAGGTTCTGGGGTTACTTTACACTTCTCTATGAACTGGACAAGGGTGTAGAGGATCATGGGGTTGCGGGAAGGAGGTCTGAATTAGCTAAGTACCACACAAATCTCCCACAATATAGTTAACCTGAACATTTCAGAACTTAAATAAGAGTAACTGAACAGAGATAACTTTTGAGAGGGATACGTTAAGCTTTTATTTGAGAGAAAAAAAAATGCACTTTAGGTATTTTAAACTTTACTCTGGACTCAAATGCCAGTTTATTAGTTTAAAAAATAAATATTGGCGTGGGAACTTATAAGATGCGTTTTTTGGATTCATATGTGAAGAATCCATATTTACTGTAGTGATTATAGAAGTAGGCTTAACGCTGAACAAATATAAGTTAGGCTCGAGTGTGGCTCACTACTGTTTTTGTTCTGAGTTGTTGGGTAGTTGATCCCTAAATACGACATCTCCCTCTATTTGATGCGGGAGGAAGTTACCTACGATCAAAATCATTCAGTGTATACAAACAATAATGGGTGGTTTTACCAAAGAGCAAAAAACTGTCACTTGAGTCTTAAAGGTTTTACCTGTCGCTTTTTTGGGCAGATATGTAACAACTCCAACAAAAAGCAAGCAAAGGTACTGTGGTCACAACTCCTATGGATATAAACAGGGCCTCATTTCTATTGACTATAGTTTCAGGTGAAAACTGATGCTGTACAAATATCTGTTTGATATGTAGTAAAAATAAGTAGTATAATATGAGCAGGTTTCAAGTAAAAAAAGTAATGGAAATTTTGTAATAGATTTATGTTGTCTATCACCAACACAACATCATCCACTCCTTTTGTCTACACTTTGGGGTCTATCCCAAACAGAATTTAACAACTTCACGGGGTCCATGACCCAGACCCACCACAAAGAGGCTCATATGAGTAAATACTTTATTCAATAATCTATTTAGCAACACAATATAAGGGCATTTAACACAATCCACAAAACTTCTGTCTCTCCACCTGCACAGCAATACATTTTAAAGGAAAAAACAGGAACCCTCACTCCTTAATTAGGAGTGAGCCAATAATACGACACAATACAAAACATTAATGAATAAAAAGAAGTGATACAAAATGCAATAACAACTTGAGCCAATAAACAAGGTGTGCACATGGCAGGGAGGCTCTGGGCTGCTTCCCCACTCTTTTGAGTGTAGTGGAAACTATCTGTCCCCTATATGGAGTCCATACCTCCCATTCTTCATTCGACACACTCGATGCTCTAAAGACCACGCAGTACTGCTAATAATGGACAATCGCGAGTCCCAAATTTCACTGAAGGCCATTTCAAAAGCTGAAAAAATGGTGTGATGGTACTTACTCTGCCTCCATATACGTCCCATAGAATGCAACCACTAGACTGCTCTATCTATGGACCAATGAGAACATTTTACAACCAAGCCTGTGATGAGTAGATGAAGACCAACCCTGGTCAGCAAATAACTATTTATCAAATGGCTGCTCTTACTGCATGAGCTCACAAGCTTGCAATGACACCCAGCAACATACTTGCTGGATTCCAATCAATTGATATCGCCCCCATGAACTCGGACATATTTCCAGATAAGGTTTTTTTGCCATTTGATGCCACCGACCGACCCTCATCATCTGTGGCAGAAAATGAAGATCCCTTACGACAGGCTACAGCCACCCAACCAGTCCCATCACCACAACTGGTTTTCAAGGCTTATACACCATCAACGACTCAAACTGTAGGTGTTAGTCCTAAAGATACTCTGCCATTTCCAAATGCACCACCACTTAAGCTAGTACATGCCGGACGGAAACGAAAAAAGTGGCAATACGGACTTACACTCCAGAGGAGAACCGCCTCAAACAGGAACACTATGAGAGAAGGATTTCTAAAGCCAATAAAAAGAAACAGATTATCCCAGAATCCAGCAGCGAAGATGATGATGACGACGACAACGACGACGACGACGACGACGACGACGACGACGACGACGACGACGACGACGACGACGACGACGACGACGACGACGACGACGACGACGACGACGACGACGACGACGACGACGACGACGACGACGACGACGACGACGACGACGACAATGATGGCTGTATGTATCTTGCTTCTGACACTGATGAACCAACAGATGTGGAGCCAACTGATGTGGTTGTTGATACCGACAAAACTTTTGCAGGCGACCATGTCCTGATTAAATATGTGACTCAAAGAAAGACAACGCAGTATTTTGTTGATTGTGTTGAAAGTGTTGAAGGAGAAAAAGAAACCATCACAGCAAATTTCATGAGAAAGAAGAAAGGCTCCTCTCGACACTTCCAGTACCCTTTGGTACCAGATAGAGATACTGATGTGCCGATGCAGACAGTTGTACTCAATCTTTGTGCGCCTATTTCTTTTGGTGGCACCTCAAGATCTGTTGAAATTGTTACTTTTGCTGTAAATATTAGTATGCATAATGTGCAATAGTACGCTTACATTAAATCAGAAAGATATTTACTATGTTAATGGCTATATATGTAAATATACCCCGACATATTTAAAGCAATATTTGTGTATTACTTCCTTTGGTTGAGTGTGGCCCAAGTCTCCCACTAAGGGGCCCAACACTCACCTCTGTGTGGTAGAGTTGGGCATGTTCACTGATATAACAAAAACATAAACTGGTGATTTTTTTGGGTTGCTGGATTTATCAAACAGCCTTACCATTACCAGACATCAAACATAGGTCTATATGACATGGCCAAGTATTAGAGGGGTTGTTATAATAGTTGCCCCGCTAGTAAGCAAAAATGCTTACTATGTCCAACCCTCACCCCTCTCCCCTACTTTTGGTAGATGTCACAGCGATAATTCTGATAAATGATTTTTTGACTGACAAAAAGAATTAACTATAGGTGGCTGTCAACAAATAGACCCTGGAGTGTTGAGAAAATGCCAAAATACCATTTGCATGGTGATCAATTTTTGCGTGGTATAAAACCATCGAACCCACAATATCAAGGTTAAACACGTATCAAACATTAACTTGTCAACAGTACTCTGTTCCGCCTCATTTTTATTCAACTTCAATAACACAACATGAGTAGGAAAATTTCCAGCAGAATTATGGTAAATGAAGATGTACAATTGGGTTGTGATTGTATCAGTATTGTGAAGGTTTTGAACTAATTGAGGTTTAAGGTAGAAAGCCTTTCCCTAATCTTTAGGCTTTCATGCTATCTGACATAATGTTATATACATAAGATGTTGAAAGTTATTTTTGCTGTCTACTAACTGTGAACAACTAATATCAGGCAGGAACTTGTGTAGATGTCATAATTAGTAAGTGATTGCTTTTGGTTTCAGACTTTATAAGACTCTAAACATATGACTAATATTTTTAACTAAGTGTAAACTGGCAATGTATGATTTGTATTTCAGGTTACGATTTCAATTAATACAATCCGTTAGCTAACTATCATCAAACCAGCCATATCCTGCTACAGTAACTAATTCTATGACAGTGGAGCTTTCACCTCACGTCTAACTCTGACAGTCCTCAGTTCTGTACCATGACAGAGATTGATAGGAATAAAGCAGAGCGTACCACACTCAAGCGCAAGGTGAAATTCAACTTCGATCAGTTAATACGGGCTATTGACAACGATGGAGATGTTTCTGGTGCCTACGAGAATCTGGCTGAGGTTTATGAAGACTTCTGTTTATGCCATGAGGCCTATAGTGAACTCGTGTTGGCTGAAGATAAGTATGAGTGTTACAGAACTGTAAGTGGCCTAAACTTAGAACAGTACTCCAAGTCTGTAGATGTTGTTTATAATCAAGCGTATGGAACGTATTGTGAGTACCAGTCGCAGAAAGCTGCCGCGTCATCTGATTATAAAGCTCAGTTGGCTTTAAATACTGCTACAGTTGCTTTGGAAAAACTAAGATCAGTTGATAGTGATCCTTTGTTGGATATAACTCCTATGTTAGAGTTTTCCCAAAATGCTTTGTCTATTTGTAAAGAATGTTTCTTGACTCCATGTAGTAGCTCTTTTAAAAATGATTTTCGTACCATGATTTGTGACTTAGAATCTCTTGTGTTAGAGGTCAAATGTAGAGTGCCCAGGCAGTACAATGTGCCAAGTTCTGATAACCCTAGAGCACCAGATCATGGTGATGTTTCTCATAGACACGACCATAGCTCTAATGATGTATTAAATTGTCCTATAAGTGCAGGGGGGAATCGGGTCAGCACTCAGGCGGTTCCGTCGGCCTCGGCCGCATGTGTCAGCTCGGGTACACTCGCCTCTGCACTCGGTTCTGATAATTTAAATTACTCCATTGTGTCGGTGTTCAATAACAAAACACGGTATACCGTTTCACCATTAAGTTCAACTATCAATGGTTTCGTGGTTCTTGTAATCAAACGTCCCAAAAGGATAGTAGCGCTAGTGACTGCCAAAACTGCTCAGGTAAGAGGTCTAGATTCAAAGAAGCTCCAATTCCCAGCTTTGATGGAGATCGTCTCAAATGGGCTGAATTCAGAACCATTTGGCTCAGATATGGTAAAAGTGAGTATAATAATGATATAGATCGTGCCTATGCCCTAAAACAAAGTTTAAGTGGTGAAGCATTGGAAGTAATTAAAGCTGTTACCGTAGATCAACCTCATGCCTATGATCATGTGTGGCACAAATTAAACTTGGTTTATAGTGATGTTAGCCAAGGGGTGCAACATGCCAATGATCAGCTTCAAAAACTGAAAGCTGTCAAGGAGGGTGAGTATATGGCATTAGTGAAGCTGGTGAATGAAATAGAAGTGGTTTACAGCCAGCTGGGCCAACTAGACCAGCTTTTTTCCATTACGTTACCTATCATTGATAACTTGTCTGATTTATTGCCCTATTCAGTGAAGAGGGATTGGCTCAAGATTCATAGAAGACTCTCTCATGAAGATCAAATTCATCCATTTCCAGAGTTTATGCGTTTTCTTGAGGAAGAGCGGAACACAGCCTATCGCGAGAGTGGCCGTAAATCCCTTAAGCCTGTCTTAAACTACGAGTCTAAAAGGAGTGGTAAATCATTCCGTGGTGAATTGGTGAGTGTAGCATTTGATTCAACTGATGAAGTAGTCAACCAGCGTGGTGGTGGCAAACTATATTGTGCTATTCATGAGGAGATTGGTCACAGAACTGCTGGTTGTATTGACTTTGTAAAACTTTCTAAATCTGATAAAATTGATGTGCTTAGGAAAAAAGGCTTATGTTTTAGATGTTTTGGTAGGCATTCACGGAAATCCTGTGGTGTGGCTGATAGATGCTCGAAGTGTGGTTTAACAAACCACCATGAAATGTTGTGTAGGGTCGATTTTGTAAATAAAAGTTCTGAATCTAACCATTGCTTATCTAATCAATGTGATACCACATTTGCCCAGCTTGGGTCGTTGTTTGCTATTCATGACGTACCAATCCCAGGATCGGCTCAATTAGCAACATGCTTTTATGATGGAGGGTCAAACACCTCATATGTGAGGAATGAATCGTTAAAGCGGCTCAAAGCAGTGAGACTTAAACCTGCTAAGCTAAAAATCACTACCCTTGGAGGTAGAGTGGAAGATTATCAAACATACAAGTATAATATTCAGCTAAAAGCAATTGATGGATCTGTCTGCTCAGTGGAAGCTTATGGGCTGGATTCAATAACAGGGCCTGTAGCTCAATTAGATCTGGGTGCAATTGAAAAGTTGTTTCCCTACTTCAACGCAAAGTTACTCAGGCGCAGTCAGGTCCAAGTAGACATTTTAATTGGGGTGGATCAATTTGGCGTGCACCCAAAGAAGGAGCTGGCTAGATGTGGGAGGGATCTGTGCATACTAGAGGGTACATTTGGCGTATGTGTGCAAGGTACACACCCATTGCTGCAAGAGGGCACAAAGAAGGACAGTCACATTGGGGCAATAGTCAATGCTTCTGAAGCCTGGAACGACTTTCCATATAGGAAATGTAAAAGCCCACAAGCATTAGTATCATTTATAGATGGAGAAGAATTAGGAATGGAGGTAACTCCAAAATGTGGAGCTTGTAGGTGTGGAAAGTGCCCAACAGTTGGCCATTCTTATTCGTTTCAGGAGCAATAAGAGTTAGACATAATCAGGAAGAACCTTACCTATGACAGGAAAGGAAAACTTTGGATCACTCGGTACCCTTGGATAAGGGATCCATCATCTTTACCAGATAACTTTTACTCTGCCTTTGCTACGCTAAAAAACACAGAAAGAAGTCTGCGAAAGGACCCACAGTGTACTCAAATTTACAGTGATCAAATACAAGACATGGTTGACAGAAAGGTGGCAAGAAAACTTACCCACAAGGAAATGAGTGCTTGGATTGGTCCGGTCTTCTATATATCTCATTTAGCAGTAAAGAGCCCAAACTCCAGGTCTACGCCAGTTCGAATAGTTTTCAACTCCTCACAAGAGTTTCATGGATTCTCACTCAATAATATGCTGGCCAAAGGCCCCGATGCTTATCTCAACAGCATAGTAGGAATTTTACTGCGATGGAGGGAGAATTTTTGTGGTATCGTTGCTGACATTCGTAAAATGTACAATTCCATTTATATAGAGCCAATTGAGCAGCACTGCCACCGATTCTTATGGCGTGACATGGAAGAAAGAAACCCTGATGTTTATGTGATACTAAGAGTTAATATGGGAGACAGGCCAGCAGGGGCAATTAGTGCAGAAGCTTTGTATAAAACTGCAAGTATGTTCCAGGAAGTTCATCCGGAAGTCGCTCAACTGCTAACTCACTCAACTTACGTCGACGATATAGTGGATTCTGTGGCGAACGTGCAACAAGCTCTTGCTTTGGCTTCAGAGACCAATATTGTGCTGAGTGAAACTGGATTTAGCACGAAAGGATGGCTATTTAGTGGAGAGTGTGAGCCTCGTACCAATCTTATGATTAAACCAGACAAAAAGAGTGTCTCGGAAGTTACAAAAGTGCTAGGTGTTGGGTGGAAACCAGCATTAGATGTGATCACTTACACTGTAGAAATGGGGATAAGCAGCGCTGATGTAGATTTGACGAGAAGAAGTGTTCTAGGACGTGTAATGAAGATATATGACCCTCTGGGGATACTAAGCCCATTCACTTTGCAGGCTAAAGTGCTCTTAAGAGAAACCTGGGTAGAGAAACTTGGATGGGATGAGGTGATGAATGAAAGTCTCCAAAAAAAGTGGATGTCATTTTTTTCTCAGGTGGGGAACTTGACAAAAGTGAGTTATGGCAGATGTCTCCAACCTCGAGATGCTCTTGGGAAACCGTCATTGGTAATGTTTTCAGATGGCAGTGATGAGGCATATGGTGCTGCTGCCTATGCGCGGTGGAAGTTGAGAGATGGGTCTTTCTGGAGTAGACTGGTGATGGCTAAAAACAGGATTTCACCAATAAAAAAGATACCAACCCCTCAGATGGAACTTAATGGAGCTGTGATATCTAAGAGAATTAGAAAGTTAATTGAAAAGGAAATGCGGTATGAGTTTGAAGAAGTAATTCACCTCATTGATTCCATAACCGTTCTGGGAATGCTGCATAAGGTTTCCACTAGATTCAAGGTTTATGAAGGTGTGAGAATTGGAGAAATTCAAGCTGCTACTGGAGGAGACATGAAGTGCTGGAAATGGATCGAAGGGGAGTCCAATGTTGCCGACTATCTAACCAGGCCAAAGAAGCTGTCTTCAGTCACAGTCAGTAGTGAATGGTGGAAGGGGCCAGCGTTCCTTCAAACGCCGATTAGCTGTTGGAACATTAAAGATAGTGTTGACAGCTCAGTAGTTCTGCCAGGGGAAAAGACTTTCGCACACACCTCGTACGCAAAAACTGAGCAAAGTCTAGAGCTGATGGAATTTGGAAGGTTCAGTTCTCACAAGAAAATCAAATGGGTTGTTGCTAGTGTTCTCAATATCTGCAAACAAAGAACATTCAGAGCAGGAACAGTAACAAGGATTCCCATAGATGTCTTAAAAGAAACAGAGGAACTGCTAGTGAAGATTGCACAGAAGGGACTAAACGATATCAAGCAGTACAAGCGGTTGAAACCAGTGTTGAATAAAAAGGGGTTATGGGTCATTGGAGGAAGGATTGGGAGTTACAATCCAATAACAGAGCATCCTCAGGACGAGGCTCAAAAACTATTGCCTACCCTTCATCCTTATACAAGACTATTAATGAGGCAAGCGGATATTCTAAGCGGTCATGGTGGACCGGATTCTACTTTAGCCAGATTCAGATGGTCTTACTGGACACCGCAAGGTTCTAAAGTAGCAGATGCAACAAGAAGGAAATGCACATCATGTAAAAGGATAGATGTAAAGCAGATTAAACAACAAATGGGAGTACTACCATCAGATCGATTAAGTCCAGCCCCCCCCCGTTTAATCGAGTAATGCTGGATATATTTGGACCTTATTTAGTTCGGGGCGAAGTTCAAAAGAGAATCTCTCAGAAGGTCTATGGAGTAATATTTACAGATCTCTACTCTAGAGCAGTTCACATCGAACCAGTTTATGGATACGATGCAGCTGCATTTATTCTTGGACTTATTCGGTTCTCCAGTATCCGCGGTTGGCCAGCTAAAATATATTCTGACCCAGGGAGTCAACTGGTGGCTGTAGAGAAAGAACTTGCACGTGCATGGGAATCCATGATTAAAGTGGACATATATAAGACATCGACTGAACATGGTACGGAATGGAAATTTTCTCCTGCCAGCAGCCCTGGAGGCAAGGGCCAGTAGAGGCTTTGATCAAGTCCACAAAGCGGTGTTTTGCATTTTCAATGGCTAATCATCTCCTCTCCCCATCTCAGTTCAACACCCTGTGCTACCAAATTTCTAATACCCTCAATGAGAGGCCACTTGGAGTAGAAAAGGATGATAATTCATGTATCCAGGTACTAACACCAAATCTTTTATTGTTAGGTCGAACTGGAGCGGATAACCGAGGTAATTTGTATGAGGCTACCAGTTATAGGACAAACCTTGTTAGTGAAATCTATTGTGTATTTTGGAAAAGATGGGTGAAATGTTATGCTCCTAACATCATTCAGCAAAGTAAGTGGTATAAATCTTCTCCTAACTTGTGTCCGGGTGATGTGGTAGTAGTGTGTGACCAAAATATGCTTAGGGCAAGCCACTATTTGGCTAAAGTCAAAGAGGTATTTCCCAGTAGTGACGGCAAGGTAAGAAAGGTATCACTGGTCTATAAAAACTATAAAGTAGGGGAAAAAGTAGATCGATACAGTGGAGCTCCGGACACTGTTATTTATCGCAGTGTGCAAAAACTGGCGTTATTACTTCCTGCTTCTGGCAAGTGGGCTGGTGTTGGCGCACTGGGCGAGGCCACGAGGGCATGAGTGGTGACTTGATTTCCCATTGCATAAGAAAAATGGCATTAAATTTAAAGGCACTAGCACTAACATTTGATCTCCTTTTTTTACTAAAAATGAGGGCAGTTTATATTATCTTGTATTTTTACTGAATAGAGTTTAACTCAATTCAGTCAACATCGACCCCTCCGATGTATCAGTATTGTGAAGGTTTTGAACTAATTGAGGTTTAAGGTAGAAAGCTTTTCCCTAATCTTTAGGCTTTCATGCTATCTGACATAATGTTATATCCATAAGATGTTGAAAGTTATTTTTGCTGTCTACTAACTGTGAACAACTAATATCAGGCAGGAACTTGTGTAGATGTCATAATTAGTAAGTGATTGCTTTTGGTTTCAGACTTTATAAGACTCTAAACATATGACTAATATTTTTAACTAAGTGTAAACTGGCAATGTATGATTTGTATTTCAGGTTACGATTTCAATTAATACAATCCGTTAGCTAACTATCATCAAACCAGCCATATCCTGCTACAGTGATGGACAGTCAAAAGTTGAATGTTTTTGTTAGTATATACTGTAATGGATTCCGGTCTGTTACCAAGGACATCCACTAGTCTCGAGTATTATACCTCTCTCCAGAGGGGACACTGTACTGACCGACAGTGACAACTGTATAGGGCAACCGAATTACCCGGTAAGGCAAGAGCCCATGGCTCAGACAAACAGTACCGAGTAGTGTTTGCTATAGTGGCTTTATTACAAAGCAGTCCTGAGGGTAATTATTCCTCTAGGTGTTTAGCAATATAAGAATACATGCTATGGCTCATTGTAATGAATGCACAGATTAACAGTAGGAGCTCTCCTTTTATAGGAGAGCTAATGAACACAAAACATATAAGAGACAATGCACAGGAAGTAATTCAACCAATGACATTAATTATATAAATACTCAACCAATCACAATGCAATGCAAGATAATACAAGGAGGTGCCAAGTGGCTAAGGGCGGAGTCCTTTCTCCTAACTGTCCAATGACGGCTCCTACAGGGTTCCCAGGCTGTATATAGAATTAGGTCCACTAAGTTGGTACTTTAGGGGTAGGCACTTCCTGTTTACGACCTTGACTAAGTTCCTGGACATCTTTACAGATCCTCGTCTAAGGCGGCCATCTTGTGCCGGCCCAGTACAGCTGTACCGGGTCGGTAGAGGTCACTACCGACCCTGCAGGGGTCAATACCGGCCCTGCTTACCATGCTACCGGCACAGTATGACTTCCTACCCAACAGCTATTAACCAAATGCTGTGGGCAGAAGTCTAGCGCATTGCTTCGCAAGGTTCCTAGTGTAAACTACCCGTTTACCACTAGAGTGCACTGAAATCTACCACATACCTCTCTCCATTAAAGTCATAGCCTGGCTTTAATAATAAAATATTAAGAGTAGATATGTGTGGGGGGTAACACTTGTACCCAGGTTATATATTTGATTACATAACAGATATATATATAACAGAACAAGAGTATATATTTAATAGCATATATACGATGTCCGGCGTCTCATTTAGTAGAGAGCGCCCCTGAGGCTGGTGGCTTGCTGGCGCAACCGCCCAACCTCGTTAGTGACAAGCCGCGCTTCGGCTTTAGCCACAGTCGTCTGTTCCTCCGACAGAGTCTGGCTGATCAGCAGCCTCCGCAGCTCTCCCAGCTGCTTCTCCAGAGTAGTGACGTTATCCTCTATTTGGGTGGCTAGACGGTCACTGTGTTGCAGGAAGTGCAGTGATGGTCTGGGTACGTCCACCTCTCCTGGCTCAGTGCTGGCAACTTCTGGCTCTGGTGGGCAAGTTGCGCTAGGCGGACTAGCCGTCCGTTTGGGTATTCTATACCCGGTGAGAGTTGGCGTGAGCTTGCCTCTCTTGTCATCCTTCCTCTTCGGAGCTTCCCTTTGTACTGGAGAGCCCAGTCGCTTCTTCACAGGCACCTTGGGAGTTGGTTCCCCTTGATGTGTGGGCTGGCATCGCCTGAACTTAGATGCGTTGCTCCATCTAACAAACTCACAGAAGCGGGAGTAGCTAGGCCGATCTACAGTGTATATGATCCCCGTCTTCTGGTAGTGCATATCATTCCCTGGTGCATCGAACTTGCTCTGATGCGAGTATACCGCGTCGCGGCTCTCGCTCGCATAGTGGCACCGACAGTAATGCCTTAGATAGTGCTGCAGTGTGTGCACCCTGAGCTGCCGCATGTTCCTGGCCTGGTAGTTGCACTTGGTGCACGTGTAGTCCACGGCCTCCTGTAACAGGTGTTCCACCCGCTCCTCCGTCTCCGAGGTGACCCAGCGCAGCATGCGCCATCTTGTAGGATTTCGTCTCCCATCCTCCTTCCATGAGGTGGTTGGCTCATCGTCCAACGTAGGGGTGACTGGGGCCGGCACCTTCTCCTCGGTCTCCTCTGCCTTCTCCTCTGCAGTAGGGCTGGGTGCTTGCACCAACCGGATGGTGAGCCTCGGCGTCACGTCCACTTGGGAGCGTGAATCTACAACACAAGGTGCATGATAGACTTTATGCAATGTGTTATTGGGCTGCCTATATTGCAGCGGAGCTTGCTCTACCATAGTGTCATGTATGGGCGAGAGCAGTGGCCCTGGAAGTTCTAGCGCCGACAGAACCTTCCGTATCTTACTCCTAGGAGAACGCCGTTCCTTATTTAAGGAAAGCCAGCGCCGTTTCTCCTCTTCCCACTGTACCGTGGGGGTGCAAGCAACATCCCGTGCCGGGGTGTGGTGCACTGTGCTGTGTGGCACTAAGGTTGGTGGTGAAGACGTCGTGGGACGTTCACCCTTAGCTGCCACCACAGGCTTCTTCCTTCGGTAGGCTCTACAAGGGTAATTACTGCCTTGTAACCTCTCAGTCCCTCCTGACTGAATCTCTGGAGGACCCCGGGCCGGTACAGGGTTGCCCCGGGCCGGCATAGAGGTGCTCCGGGCCGGTAGGGAGTCATCCCGGGCCGGCAGGCAGGCAGCATCAAGTGGTGGGCACTTGATCTCCCGCTCTTTTTTATCTACTGCCCTTCTGAGGGTGTCAGCAGTCCCAACTCGTGGGAGAGCGCATACTCTACTGTCACCAGCGCATGGTAAGTCTAGAGGTATCGGTTTAGCATAGCCAGGCGGGCTGCCACTCCGTAGTGCTAACGGATCTCGTGGCGTGCAGTTTTCAAACAACCATTTCGAAAACGCTGCGTTTAATTGCTCACCTTCTGTTTCTTTCTTAGCCAGCTGGATCTCCTTTTCCTCAGCTTTCCCTTTCTCAGGCTTGGTGAATAGCTCTGCTGTGGGCATGGTCTCCAGCTCTTTCTCTAGCTGGGCAGGTGAATAGTCATCCAAGTCTAGTAGCAGATCCTCTGCGTCGCTCAGTTCTAGACAGTGGTTGGACATCTTGTAAGCAAGTGTTACTTCGTCGATGACTTTCGCGGGTATGAGTGGCTTCTTGGAGCTGCAGTGTTGTTCACAACTCTGACTCACTCTGTCTGGCTCCACAGGAAGTGTTTGGGTACTGGGGGTTTTTGGCCGCTTCTCCAACTTCTTCCGACGGTCTGCTACAGTGATTCTGTTCACTGGAGGTTGTCGGGGAGCTCCTGGGGATTCTTTTGAAACCAAGCGTGATGTGGTCCGCACCTCCCTTGCAGCCTTTTTGGGTCTGTTTACTGCTTTCCTTGCCTTTCCTCTAGGCGGGTGGTGGGAATTCCCATCTATGCACAGTTGAGCGCTCTCATAGCCTGCTTCTGTGTGGTGCTTGTTTGCTTCATCTCTGCATCTTTTAACAGAGGGTTGATAGTCAAAGGGCAGCTGCCTCTCTCCAGCAGCAGGGCTCCCTTCTCCCCAGCGCAGGGGCGTAGCCAGCGGGGGGGAAAACACTGTTTGGCCTATAGCTTCCACAGTTGTTGTCCGACCCGGCTCAAATCTTCTGCCTTCTACCTGTGGCGGGGGGCTCTTCACAGCCTGATACATTCCACCTGTAGTTCTCTCTACAGTGGGTGGTTGTGTGGGGACGTCCTCTTCTTCAGGGGTGTAAGGGGGGTCCTCCGTCAGCTCTGCTTGCGCTAGACAGACACTATCATTAAGTGGCCGCCCGTGCTTGTCCGTGCAAGGCAACACATGTCCGTCAATGATGACATGGGAGTCTGGAAACCTTAGGGCACACTCGTGTAAGGTGAGAAACGGCATGCCAATTATGGCATCTCCATTGATGTCACTAATGACGAAGTTTACGCTCGTTCTCAGTTTACGAAGCTGCAAGCTTACTTGCAGGGTACCGTAAAAGGGAATCCTCGACCCGTCAGCCATGAGTCCATGTGCCTTGCTGCGTTGCAGCGTGTCTTTCACTGACTGTGGCAATTGCTGGTACAGATGTCTCGACAGCAAGTTGGTTGTGCAGCCTGTGTCAATCAACAGGGAGGCTGGTCTACCGGCTAACCTTCCAGCCAGGAAGTAGCTGGCCTGGTAAGGTCGCTCCAGCGGTGGCGCTGCCATTTGTGTTCTCCTGGGGGGTTGTCCACTCTTCTTCAGAGTTACAGGACTGTAAGGGGGTTGACGAGCAATCCGGCTACTGTCAGTCTGTGTTCTCCTGGGGGGTTGTCCACTCTTCTTCAGAGTTACAGGACTAATGGGGGCTTGTCGAGCTGTCCGGCTGTCCTCAGCGGGCGTCTGTGCTCTCTTGGGGGGTTGTCCACTCTTCTTCAGAGTTCCAGGACTGTACGGGGTGTCAGGAGTTGTCCAGCTGCAGTCAGCGGGTATTGACGCTCTCTTGGGGGGTTGTCCACTCTTCTTCAGAGTTCCAGGACTGTACGGGGTGTCAGGAGTTGTCCAGCTGCAGTCAGCGGGTATTGACGCTCTCTTGGGGGGTTGTCCACTCTTCTTCAGAGTCCCAGCAAACGCAAAAGGTTTTTAAAACGTTAAAAAAACGTTTAAAAAGGTTTCCTGAAAAGTTAGAAAAACGTTTCCGAAGTAGGGTTTGAAAAGATCTTTTCTGTGGACACCTTTTTCCAGTTTTTAAAACGTTTTCATGAAACGTTTTTTCGTGACCATAAACGTTTATTTGACCATATAAAAACGTTTTTCTTTCACGTTTTCTCAACATTTTTAAGACGTTTCAAATAATTATTTATCTTGGTTTTTTATCTAGGTTCTATAAACGTTCTGTTACTTTCCATATCTCTGTCCTCTTGCTTATCTTTTTAAAAACGTTTTCTTGAAACGTTTATTTCACTTCTTCTTACGCCCATCTCAAAACGTTTCTCATGGGTTGGTTTCAAACGTTAATAAAACATTTTGCTTTCATGTTAATAAAACATCAGTGAGTAATGTTTCGTTGCTGTTTAACGCCCAAATAACAGCATCTCTATAATGTTTTCTTCACGTTGTTTCCTTGCTTTTTAACGTTTCAGAAACGTTTTCATAGAACGTTTTTATTACAGTGGAAGTCAACATTAGATTTCTGTTTCATTTTGATGTGTTTTAGAAGTTTATTTGTGTACTAATACATCTCTAACTTATGAGTATAAAGCACTACGGAAATGTCACAAAAAACCTGTAGCAAACACAGCTTTTTTATAAGAATACAAATATTTTGGATTTGTTTCCAGTCTAGATTCCAGACAGTATACAAAACATATTCATGGCGACTATACAGCGATACGGATATAAAACATGTTGATTAAAAACATAATGGACAAGGTTTTCAGTTTTGGTTAAAAGCCTAAAATGGAAGTTGTCATTTCTTGTGAATTTGGCACCAAGACTCATTTTCGCCAACGAATTGCATAATCTTGTTGTACAATTTATAGAAAACAAAATAAACACAAAATTTACATCCATCAAGCGGCAATGCTGTTGCACAAAACTACTTGCAATAACTTTTTCCTGAAACTACAAGATTTAACCGCAGAAAACTCAACAAAATTGGAAAGACGACTCCGAATATCAAAATATAATTGACCATTAGTTTGAATTTGAGCTTCATAGAAAATTTTGCCTCAAAAAAGAAACTGAAACATGAAGAAAGTTTCATTTGAAGAAAATACAGAGCATCATCTAACGCAATTCTGAAAGAACTTTTTTGTTAAATCAGAACTCATTTCCGTAAATAAAAACCACAAATCGAAAAGTCTTTGGAGGTAGAATAATGCACTGGGCTTTGATGTAGAGACAGCTGTTGTAATCACTTTTCCTATCATCCATCTACTTTAGGAACGCCCATGTCAGAAGTCCACAGAATCACTAGCTGAAGGATTTCATCGGCTTCCGTTGAACATAATCTTCATTCTAATCTCTGAAAATTGAAATGTCAACATGATAACTTTCAACTCATGAACATACCACATATTAAAAACTTCTCTGGAGCTTATAAAACTAAGTATGATTCGCAAATGCAATGAAAAAGTTTATGCGTATTGATCTTTTCAACTTGAACTCAAACAAAAAACTAAACAAAATGCTGGCGGATTGGAACAACTTAGTTTGGTGCTTTTTCGTATGAAGAAAATATAGCAAAATTCACTATCATTGCAAAAAATGGAGGCACAAAATTACAGTTAGTGGTCAGCTTCATTCAAACAACTAGAAACTTGATGTGGTATACTATAAAAAGAACACAACTCCTGAATTAATTTAGTACTCCAAGAGCTCAGAGACGCATGTATAAACTAATTATAAAAAACAAGTGTCTGCCTGTGTTCTTTGACCGACAAGGAGTTGTCACCTCTTTCATTATTTTTTAGCCACTATGATCATCCTAAATGATCGGCTTTGAACCTACTGTCAGTGTTCAGTTGAAATTACTTGCATTTTGTTTCATAACAATAACAACTATTTAGTTACAATGCTGAAATCACTTAATAATATTTTTTTCATAACAACAAAAATAACTATATATTAAGAGAATTCATTTTACAAAGCCAACTGAAAACAAAAGCTGTCATTATTACAATTACACTTATAAATGCTCAATAATAGATGCTGCCTGGTCATTGATGAATGATGTTGATTTATATCATATTTATCTGGTTTATGTACGTTGCTATGCTATGGACGAGCATGTTTGGATTCTACATACAGACCAGATCAGTACACACAAAGTATAAGTCTGTATCTACAAGCAAGGTCTTTCATATGTAACACAATCCAATATTAATCCAAACTTTGTTCAGTGATAATAACAAGCTTACTTATTTAAAGTAATGCTTTTTAAGGTTTTATTGTAAATCGTTCAGGAATAAAGTTGTCCTTCATTTTCACATTCAGTTTGTGCAAATTAAATTGACCTTCAGGGCAAAGAACAGTGCGTAGACTGTAAGCATGAAAGGTTATGGATCAATTGTATTTTTTTTTTAAATCGGCAGTATAGAAAGCAAAGAAACAGTTTTTGAATAACATTTTTACAAAAATGGTAGGAGCTCACCTTCATCACAAAATAATTCACTCCTGGCTCAAGTCTTGTGTCAGCAAGTCAAGGTTGTCTCGGTCAAAGGAGATCATAGTGACTATAAACTCACAATCTAAAAAAATAAATCATAGTTAAGTTGGCCATCATAAGTATTGCAGTGGAACATTCATTCCATGTATACACAGAGCAGCTGACTTACAATAAAATATGCATTGTGCACCTTTCTAACAAACGCCAAGGAACAAAAGAGTAATTATACATGATATATACTATACTATGTGTCCGAGAAAATACACATAAGCCAAAAGGTGCATAAAATGCAGTTTTCAAACAATATTGGCTCAAAGCGTAAAATATGTATTCAACATCTCAGACTTGTGAGATTGATAGTATGACAACTAATTTTAATGGTAGGAATTGATAAAAAGATGCATGAACAGGGCTATTGAAGTTTTTAAAACAATTTGGGATATGGATATATGGAATTGGGAATATGTTTCTACAATATGGACCAAAATAACTTTTGCCAGCAACTCAAAGATTTCAATAAGTTAAAAGAAGACAACTTCTAATTACAATGACATCAGACAAAAGAAAAATAAAGTTCGCATGACAGAACAGCTAAGAGAACTCTTGTGTGAGCAACAGAAAACGATATACCGAGAAATTATCCACGCAAAATTTTATTCTGATTGGCCTGGGTTTCTTTCAATAGATAAAAATTGTTTTAATCTTATTCAATTTCGGACACTTTTTTGCCTCAGCGCATTCCATTCTCTCAGACGTTTTGGAGAAAAATTATTAACTTTTAACAAATTTTGTAAATTCAACCGTTAGTGTTATAGAGCTAAAAAAACACCACAGGGTTCACCAAGATCTATAACATGGGCAGATTTTTTGATAAAGCCAACTCTGTACCGGTGAATAGGGAAAAATAATTTTTCAATGATACACCTTTTTTACACTTTTCAAAAATTGACCGTTATACATAGAAAAAATCACTAAAAGTAAACCTCTAAACAATAAACTAACGGTACAGATGGAAAAAGAACTAGTTTTTTATGTATGTACATTTTTTAGGACTAATAGGCATCAAAATTGAACACGACAATAAAAATTGACAACTGTATTGAGAAAATCCCGGAATATCTTTCTCAAAATAATATTGATTATTTTCTCAATAATTAAGGTACAGATATATTTTCTACACCGATAAATAGGGAATTTCAAGCGCTATCTTCTGATATGAAGAACCATATAATAAACAATTTGGAAAAAAAATGAGAACAGCTAAAAGTTACTAGTTAGCATTATTGTTGTTATCCAAATAACGAATTCATTTCAACTTCTATATAATTCCAGCCAGCATGCTCAAATAAATATAGTTTTTTCATTCATGTATCAAAACAAATCTCTTTCGCAGAGCTTCTTTGCCAAAAAAACGTTTCAACATAATTCAGCAAGAAAAATTATCTCTTCCCCAAAAATGAACATGGTGCGGTTGTTATTAGGCACTCTCCACTTAGACTGACAACTTTTTTCAAATAAAAACCAGAAAATAGTCTGCTCTACACAATGGAGTAAAACTTATATTACTGTGGGACTAACAGAAACATTAGGAAATTGTACGGAAAATTGGCGCAGAAACTGTAATCAAGAAGACTTGAAGATGGGACAACTCCTATGAGAATGGCTGTCAATGAAAGCTGGAAAGTTTTATATAATGAGATAGACAGCTGTGCATTGTCTGGCACATTTAATAGTGAATAATCAATGTATGTTGGTATTAACACTTTTTCTCTGTTTATCGAAGGAATTGAAGGTAAACTCGATAATATGGCACACAAAAATGGTGCATACATGAAAAATCAATTTTGGGGCAACTTGTCAAGTTTGACCAACAACAAACTTTCACAGAAATTTGCAAACATCCTTTACTTTCTGGCTGCTTGCGTCAGCCAGCTATAACAGATAAAATTACTCACGGCAAAGGCAGGTAGCTTTAAAGATTAAAAAGTGAAACTTAAATGTCTGAAATACCGGCAAAGATTGTCCGTCTACTCTTATGTGTGTCATTGTAACATTATTGAAAACCATATAACAACAGCCAATGCGAGGAAAATAACTGTGTTCATAGACATGGCATAAAAAAAACATTAGAAAAAAACAGCAAAATTAACCACTAATTGAGTATTTAAGAAGCTAAAACTCCAATAAATACAATTAAAATATTGCTCAATAGCAGTAAATGCCTTTTAACAATTTATGTGATTGGCAGCAAGAATAACTTGAAATATTACAAAGTTCATGGTCAAAAGATTCTTGAGTACTTCTAGTATTTTTGACAAACCTATTATCCCCCAAAAAAGTTCTCTTGATAAATGATAGCAAATAAAAATATCAACTTCCACAACAAATGATTACACGCAACAACAAGTTTCAAGCTTTCAGTTCAAGTAATCAGCTTGATAATAATAACCAGTTTCCAAAATAATTGGATTTTCATTATTTCTTTAATCAATCCAAAAGAAAAGAAACAGTTGAAAAAGCAAAACATATGCACTTTAGATAACAAAGTGAGTGTCAAAATCACCATTAGGGGGTTTGTTTCACAATAGGCGTGTTCGGTGTCTCAACGCGTTGGTTTGGGAAAGTTTGATCAACGCGTTTATCCCTCGAACAATAACTTATACGAGTAGGCCAGTGCGTACAATTTACAAAATTTTGCAAGAGTTGTCCTCTTTTTTTTGTGTCTTCAGTGATAAATATAGCCCCGAAATCATAAGTTTGTTAGCCTAAATTCTTGGGTTTAAAAGTAGCTGTTCATTGCGAGATTTTTGTTGTCCTAACAACAACTGCATCATCTGCTAAATACAAGGTGTTATTAATAAAACTCAGCAAGCCACCAAATACAAATTGTATTGTTATTGATGGTGATAAGAATAATAATGACAATGATGAATAACAATGACAGCAACAAGCAAAACATAAATTATTAATTAATAATAATTAATAATGGTGTGCTGATTATTCACTGTCAGTGTTATAAAATAATATATTTTTTTTATCAGATACATAAAGATAATAAAAAATGGAATGAATGAAAGTTATATTATTATTATTATTTTTATTGGCAATAGTGATAGAATTAATAATAATGACAGTACTAAAAATAATAATTTATGACATTAATCATAATGATAAGTAATAATACATCAATCAAAAACAAGAAAAAGATCTTAACTTTGATAGCACGTTGTTGTTATAATGCCGCAAAAGGGTACAGTGCCGTAATTAGTGAGAAGACGACTCCTTTAGAAAACTAACGCGTTGACTTTTATAGGTGTTCGCTGGCCAACGTGCACTGTAAACCCGTTGACAAACGCAAAAATGAGCGCTGATGCACGTTGAAAAAAACTTGCTACAAAGGGGCTGATAATCCCTCGACAAAAAACTGCCGTTGAGGATTAAATGTAAACGTTGAGCACACCGAACACGCCTAATGACATTGACAATTCACAATGATTATATGACTTAGAATGATTTTTGCAACCAAAATTCCTCTACAAATAAGGATTATTGATAAAACCGCATAAAACTTGCTGGTTTCTGTTTAAACTTATTATAATTTCAACGTTTCGAAATTAAAACACATATCGTGAAAGATAAATTGGCAAAAATTCTCAGCTCACATTAAAAAACATCTTTGAGACTCACCTCCGCTTCTGGCTACCTTACTTTCGACTGCGTTTAAGGATAACGGAAAATATTGATACTTCTATTGTTGCTAGACATCGTTCTTTTGGACAATGAGTTCATCATCCTGGAATATAAGCCTATTTTATTATTTTATTATTCATACACAAATGGTTGGTTAGGCTTATCAATTTACACAGCAGTTGACATTTAGGAAGCAGTTTGTCGAAACAACTCTAAATAAACCAACAATGAACAAATAATTTAGATTCATTTCCGTAATTAGGTTTTCTGACACAGACTGAAATACATTATGTAAATGTACTGAATGAAAATGATTCTCCGTAACCAATTTTAATTTGAAGGTATTATACAAATTAGATAAGCATTATCAATAAAAAAGAGGACAACTTCCAAATATATCACAGAGAAGTGTGACGAGATAACTTCAAGTTAGCGCAGCCTGTTGATACACTTTGGCGATGACAATCAAAATTTTCAATCATGACCAAATAAAATGTTCATAGACTTTATTGTTGTCTTCAGAGTTTGACAGCAATATATCATGTTTATCAGGTCAAGTCTTCAAAAACTAATCGTTCAGATTTGTGCACTCATAAACACATTTGATAGTAAGAAATAGATTCTGAAGTTTAACACATTTTTTTATAGATTAAATTGTTACTCGACCTAAAAACGCACAATTTTTTTAAAAATAGTCTCTCCAAATAGATCGAGCAAAGTCAAACCTAGCTCATGGCCATGCAGGTTGTTGAATTACTAACAAAATGAGCAAATTTTGCTTCATTGATCGATACAAAATTAAAAAAATTATTTCTTCTCACAAAACAGGGAGTAAGGGAAAGACAACTATCAGAATAAGGACCAAGAAAACAGCACCGATAAATATTTTAAATGAAACATGTAAATTATCCAGGCCAGGCAAACAGTTTTCTGATGAATTAAAGGCTGACGGCAAATGTTATCAACTGATAGAGCTTACCGTAAGGAACTGAAATCGGTTAGTAAGCGTTTCCACAGCCGATATAATCTAGATCAACTTAGTCAAAGCTCTATATTGCCAACTTCATAGAATCTCATCTGAAGTTATAATTAAAGCAGCACTCACAACCTGCAATTCCAAACAGATTCGAATACCTATCAAGAACAAGCTTCATGTGGGAAAATCTTTGAGATACATATTCAAATCTAAATTGAAACTAGTCAAGCAGGTACATGCATTCATCAAAATTTTTATACGAATATAAATACGTAGTACTGCACAAAGTTCAGTGGTTTTTATTAAGTTTAGTCATTTGATTGTTTTAAAACCATGACTAATTAACTCACGAAAAGGCTCATAATACTCATTAAACATTGAAAATTGTATTATACCACAGCTTTACTTTCCTCTCCATTGCACGTCAACCCAATCAGTGGCAACAACTCATTTTCCGCAAACACTCAAGAATAAAAAACACTTGAGTGTCATTCCGTGGAACTGAAATGTATTCTGTAAAATATAGTGGTAAGAATTCTAAGTGCCTAATCAAAAAAAATGTTGAGACTCACCTTTGCTTCTGACTAACTGTTCTCTGGACCTGAACTTGAGAAAAACGGAAGACAATAATATCTTTACTTTGCCTAGCCAATGTTCTTTTGGAGAAGGAGCTCCCATCCTGGGAAATTAATATATTGCTCAATATATTTGGTAACAGTCATGCACAATTCATAAGTCGAGGTTCTGAATTTACTTGGCAAATAAAATTTAGCAAGTCGTTTGTCAAAAGACTTTTCCATCAACTAAAAAAGACGAATCAGAATTTGTTCTGTACCTACGTTTCCTGATGCAAGCGCAAATGTAATGAGTGATAATGAGTGCGAGCTGCTGGGTCATCAATTGTATTGGACTCTCTGTTCAAATGCTGCAAGAAACTGTGTGCTTGGAGACCACTACAACATAAAAGCGTGGAAAAAATATTAACGTACATATCATTATTAAAAAGTTTTTTTTAAAGAAACTAGTTAAAAATAACCAATAAAAAGAGGACAACTTCGAACTATATCAGACAAAAATACCATGGGACTACTTCGAATTAAGCCGTGGCTACACGCACCTACGTTCCGTAAGAATGTGACAAAAAAATGTTTTGTATCGCCGCTCTGGTGGCTACACACGCAGATGATTGATCGCCGCAACGCTACAGAGTGTCCAGTGAGGCAAATGGACATGATCATTGAAAATATTCATTATGATTACTCTCATAAATATAAATTATCACAACTAATTGATTATGATGTTTTTGTATAATACCAAATAAATAATTTATTATCTATAATAAATAACTAACGTTTATTAATAATAATTAGTTGTTTATAAATTAAAAATAACCGTCTTTGATAGAAGTAACGAATGGTCTGTTGGCCAATCAGTAGGGCTGTCAAATAATTGCGTTATTTTAAAGATTAACCAGATTAATTGATTTTTAAGATCAAAAAGATTAACCTTTTATGACTCAGTTAATCGGATAATAAGAAACCTCAGTTACGTCTTTATAACACTTTTTATTACGCTAAACACTTCTATCAGTTTGTCTACACAAAGAGGGAGATGCATTTTTGAGTGTTTCGTGACATAAGCTCACCTTTGCCACTAAATTTCAATGTGTTATTCTGAAGAAAAATCATGAAAATGTCCATCTTGTCACTTCGAACAAGTCGATTTAACTGGAAGTGAATCAACAAGTTTTTAGGTGAGTGTTGTTGCGAAACGAGTAAACTATCACTAGCTATCAGGCTATTATTTTTGTGTTGGTTGGAGTGCAATGGAGAAACCCTGAATGTTGTTATGATTCTAAACTAGGTTAGTTTTGGGATCTATTTTAGTGATCCAGATTGTCATCATTACTTAGGTACACATTTTGCTACGATAAATCTCATTATCCTCCATCCAATGGAAAGTTTTATGATCAGAAATGCTTATAAAACACCTGGAGTGTAATAAATAAATAATAATTAAAACTTCTTGATAAAATGATGATTGTATTGTTAGTAAAAATAATAAAAAAAACCTTTAATAATTAAATAATAATATATAAATAATAATAATAAATATTATGTAAACCACTTACATATTACTATTTATTATTATAATTTTTTTTATTATTTTTACCAACAATACATGTTTTTTATTATATAAGAATATATTACGATAATTATTTTTGTTGGTCACTGTTGTCATTATTATTGGTCACATTCAAATGTGACCAATAATAATAATAATTATCATATTAATGTCTCCTTATCATTTAATAAAAACATGTAATATGATGTAATATGATTTATACTTTAAAACAATTTTCATATTACTGTCTTTATTCAATTTAATAATAAACAATCATATTTTTTTTATAAATTGTTGTTTATTATTATTATTATTATTCAGCACAAACAATACAATTAATTGATAACACGTTATAATTATTATTTAAAAAAATTGAAACTTACCAGGCATATCAATTTTTTTAGTGCAGTGTCTATTAGTTACAACAATAAAATTGAAAAACAACAATAAACAATTATTGTCACTAGATTTCGCGGGTTTTATTTATTATCTTAATCCAAGCTATTTATTTATATATAATAAACTATTGAGCTGCACCGCCAAAATATATCACGATCAATTAAGATGGTTGTCAAAAATACCTAAAGAAAATTAGTTTGTGACGTTTTTATGATTTACCCTGGTATACCCAAAGATTTCCTCTTCTTTCCCCATTGTGATTTTGAAGAGTAGCAGTTTTGTGAGAAAATAAAAAAATATTACATTATTGTGATCATATTATATATGTTATTTGCTCTTGGACTGATAGATCCAAATTGAGGTTTGCTAATCTCATTCTATAAGCATGCAGGTAGATGGATGATGACTTTACTGCCCCATCATTGCATTTGTGTCACATGAACACATAAGATTAAAAAATAAGATTAATTTAAGATTAATGGGGAAGATTAAGATTAAGATTAAAAAATTTTAATCGTTGACAGCCCTACCAATCAGTAATGATCAGGTCAAGGTTGAATTATAAAAAATTCATTGAATTTGTCAAATTTCGTCCCTATATTTTATCCAATTGAGAGTCGTTGCTTAATAGTAAAATGTCCAATCTACGAAATTGAGCATATTTTTGTAAAATGACGCGTTTTCACTGCATACTGACAAAACGTGGCAAACTTGGCAAAACACTTTGGCTATATAAACAAAATACCTCATCTATGACTTGGCAACGAAATATAAATGTTGGAATTTATCTATGTCTTCAGAGTTTGACAGTAAAATAATGTGACTTTTACCCAGTCAAATATTCAAAATATACTGGTTCTGAGTTGTGTACTCATTAGCACAGTTGATAATAAAAAACTAAATTCTCATTTTCAATATATTATATAGAACATTGTTAGTTGCTGCTAGAATGCACAAACTTGGTTATTTTTCTAAAGATATTAGACATTTTGGTGCGCTCAATGTTTACATTTAACCCTCAACAGTTTTTTGTTAAGGGATTATCAGCCAAACTACAATCACAAAGAGACTTGAATATTCGTCAAGAACAAGTTATTAATAAAATAATTTTTAAAAATTCTGTTGTTCACCTAACTCCATGTAGGCCTGAGTAAGGGGTGGCTACACCTAGCTACGTTTTGTCGGTATGCGGTAATAACGCGTCTTTTTTCTATGCAAGCAACGCTTTTTTTTTTCAAAAAGATGCACAACTTTGTAGATCAACATCTTGGTCTACGAAAATGTTTTTTGTCTGAAGCTGCGGTGATTGGACAATTTACTATTAAACAACGACTCTCAATTGGATAAAATATAGGGACGAAATTTGAAGACTTTAATGAATTTTTTATAATTCAACCTTGACCTGGTCATTACTGATTAGCCAACAGACCATTTGTAACTTCTATCAAAGACGGTTATTATTAATTTATAAACAACTAATTATTATTAATAAACATTAGCTATTTTTTATAGATAATAAACTATTTAGTATTATACAAAAACATCTTAATTAAATAGTTATGATAATTTATATTTATGAGAGTTATCATAATGAATATTTTCAATAATTCACTCTGTAGCGTTGCGGCGATCAATCATCTGTGTGTGTAGCCACCAGAATGACACTATAAAATGTATTTTGCATCATATTCCTACAAAATGTAGGTGTGTGTAGCCACGGCTTAAGCACTAGTTGTTTCCAAGTTTGGCAAAACTGTTTTTATTAAAAGTTAAAACGGTTAAATTAGAATTTTCAGGTTAAAACTGGGTTTTATGGTTTAAATAGTTTGAGTGAACAATAAAATTAGCTAAAATAAAAAATATATACAAGAAAACTGCAATAAATATAACAGCTTCACCATAGTAGGACTCAACGCCATTCGTATTCTTGATGCATTAAGCATTGGATGAGCACATCCGGGTTTTTGAGCGCCAAATGGATTTCAATACTTTGAGTGTCCCATCTGAAACGTGAAGCTGCATCAAGTATAAATGTGGCTCATATTTTCCAATAAAAAATCTTCTAATTCCCTATTTTAGTAACTACTTGAAACTGAGCTGAAAATTTGTTTCATTTGGGTAAAAATGGAAATAAAAGTACAGCATGAGTGAACGTTATGAAGAATAATGGATCGCAAGTTGAGCGTTGACAAATTTTGAAATAATCGATGAAAAAAACCATAATAACCACTGAAATTTGAGAGGCTTGAACCTGGTATAAATGGAGCCAACCCCGGTTGTTGTTGAGTTTCAAGGTTTGTTCCAAGCAACATTGAGGTGATTATAAAATATGGTTTCCAAATTTAATGATATTTTAATATGCGCTAGAAAGATTATTTGAAAACGCAACAGGTTGAATAGCAATAAATGTGCGCATTAGCTAATGAAAGGAATGTGAGAAAACCATTACTAGGCACCTTGTCCCATGATCATGTGTGTTTACGTTTCTCAACAATTTTCATGATGAAATCTCCCTAAAAATAAGAAGTTTTAACTATAATGAATAAAACTTACTGATTGCAGTGTCCAAGTATCATTTTTGATAATTTGTTTATTTTGGTGCTAAACAAATCTAAGCAAATGTTTTTTCAGCAATAGTGAAATTACCAGCTCTTACTGGACAGGCTGACAATCAATTTTATAAAAAAGCGAAATTTTGAAAACCTATTTGTACTAGCTATATTTGATTGTCACATCATTTTAATATTAAAAAAATCTCAAATCACTGATTTAACAGTCACAAATTGTAAAACATAGATAGTTGAAAAAAATTTTCAAATTTTTCTGAAAATTTTTTAAATAATTTTAATGGGTGGAAAAATATGTTTTGGATACAATGAGACCAAACTTACTATTGTCACCTTGATAGTTAACTGTTAAAACAAGTTTTACCAAATGTACTTTTAAGTATAAAAAATGCATGGTAAATGTTCTTTTTTCCCGGCAATTAGTGTTGACGCATGCATGGAGCGTGTTATACATATATAGAGATATCATGAGTACGCCTCAATAATTATACAATGCATATGTAACAATTATAAATCCTTTGCATTGGTTGTATAACATTATTTTGTAGAAGTAGCTGGACTCAGGGGCGTTTTGAGTTAAAAATCCAACCCCCTAACAAATTAGATAAATCCGCGCGAAGCGCGGAAAATTTTTTGTTAGGGGGTTGGAGGAATTTGTTAGGGGGTTGCCTGTTAGGGGGTTCACCATGAATGTTAGGGGGTTGAGTTTTATTAATGTCATACTATATTATTACTTATTAGCTAATCATTATTATTTTTTCTAATTTTTGTAGTTTATTAATGATGATAATACATAATAATAATAATTACTATTATTTTATTACTTACTTATGTTTTATTATTTTGATTATTTATTGTTATTATTATTAATATGTTTTATTTATCATTTTTTTAATTTTATAATAATAATAAATAATAATATAATTTGACTGCTTCAAATTATTATTAACTGTTATTTATAACAATTATTATAAATAGTAATAATAAAAAAATAATAATAATTAATTATTAATAACAACTACTACTAACTATCTAATAAATAATGATCATAAATAATAGTAGTGGTGAAGTGGGGGAAAATCCAATCATTATAATAATAGTTACAGTAGTAGTAATAATAAGTTTAACCACCAAGCCACATACAGACAGTTGTTAGATGTTGCATAGCAGCTTTACTTGCGTGTTGTTTAATATTAATGTAAAGAAATATTTCTTTATGGTAGAGCTTTTATCCAAAAGCACGAATATCCATTTATTTGATTGGTCAACCATATGTTCATGAGCTAATGATGTGCCTTGTTAGTTTTTTGATAACTTTATTGTTTTATCACAATGGTGGGTCAATGTCAATCCACAAAAAAAGTAAAAGCATGTAGTTGGGCTAGGTCTATGTTTCATGTTGTAATGCTAAGATAACTCCACACAACCATCAGAAGAAAATCAATCCCCGCAAACCAAAACAATACCCGACAAATTTGACCCCCTAACGTTACGGGGTTGGGAGTTGTACCCCCGACTGTTCGGGGGGTCGGGGGTACTCAATACGCCTCTGGCTGGACTACACAAAAAATAACAAGTTCTGTATCTCAGTTGATATAGACAGGTGTCATCATCAAAAATCTTGTAATTAATTTAATAATCATAATTAATAAATAAATTTAATATAAAAGTTTAGTGATAATTAATTAATAAATAATTATTAAAACTAATGGTGGTTATTGATGACATTGCATTTTGCTATATCATAGTTATTACCACTAGCTGTTATCATTCAATGATGTTCTTTTGGATTAACAGATATAATATCAGATTAATTATAAACTGGAATAAATTAAAACTAAATCAATAATGATGACAAATAAATAGCCGCGACACTAATGTACTAATCATCTTTAACTCTTTAAATTTCGTCTGCTTTATGCCTGATTGATTTATGAGTCTCGTGCGCTTTTGAGAAATATCATCAAACTTTGAAAATTTTTTAAAATTCAGCTGTTGGTGTTACAGAGTTGTAAAGAAGAGCATCAGACTCATCAATACCTATTCTATAAGTAGATTTTTAAATAAAGCTAACTTTGTGCTTGTGAAGAGGTAAGAATATTTTTTATTTGACACTACTTTTTTTCAAATTGACATTTTTGCTTTGAAAAAACACCAAAAGTAATACTCAAAACAAAAAACTGATGCGACAGATAGAAAGAAAATTTAATTTTGATGCATGTAGGTAATTTTTGAAGAATTAATGGGCTACTGCATTAGCCATAACATGTCAATCAAAGTTGGCCTTGTTTTGCGAAAATCCCGGACATTTTTTCAAAGAATATTATTATTTTTTTTTTTCTATTCAAGCTAGCACCTCACTTTTTACACCACTGAATAGAGAATTTCAAGCGCTATCTTCTGATATAAAGAACCATAATAATAAACACTTTGAAAAAAAAATGAAAAATAATAAAAAATTACTAGTTAACAATATCGTCGTCATCCAAATAATTAATTTATGGCATACTACCTGTAATTTTTAATTCTAAACAATTCCAGCATGCTTAAATAAATATAATCTAACCATTTATCAGAACAAATCTCATCCGTGGAGGTTCTCTGCAAAAAATATTATTTCAAACTATCTCAGCAAGAAAAATTATTTCTTGCCCGAGAAGGATCGGGGTGCGGTTCTCATGGAGGGGTTTCCGTTTAGACTGGCAAATTTTCCTCAAATAAAAACCACAAAATAGAGGAGATTCTGCTCTACACGACGATATAAAAATTTTTACTGTAGGTCTGATAGAAATACTGAAAAAATCGCTCGAACATTCTCGCGACAGGAGCCGTTATTTAATAATGAAGAGAGCACAACTCCGGCGACAGCTGTCGCAAATGATCACTGAAAAGTTAACCGTAGCGTTTGCGGCAAACCCAGTATTTCATTAAAACACGCGGAGCACGTGGTAAGTCCACAATGCATTTGCAATGATAGTGGTTAGGCTAATTTATATTTGGCTGCTATGAAAAATAATTTTAGTCAGGGCGTTTTTGAAAAGCTTTCCTATTATCAAAATACATTGAATACACTACAATAGTTATACACCATTCAAATTCTAACTCCACAGTCTATTATATTGTCCTATAACAATATGTCGATGCCCTTCAGGGACTTGGTAGATTTTAGATAAAATGTCGAAATTATAAAGGCATTTTCTCAAGTCTATGAATGAAATGAAAAAAATGTTCATAGTCACATCCACGTGCGGTAGACTTCTCTAGCTATAGCAATTGGATTTGTGTCTTTGTGAGCTTTAGTTTGAAAGATATGAAAAAAACATGATTTTTTGGACTTGAAAAAAATCACGAATTTTCCGGGACAATTTTTTATAACAATGATTTTGCTCATATCATGTAGCGACCGCAAGGTTTTTCAACTATCTAAAACATATTATTTTGAAATTATTATAGAACATTGAAATCATAGATGAAACATTTTTACTACACATTTGGTTGTTTTATTGATTGAAGGTTAAAATACACCACTGCATTTTAGAGTGACAAAAAAACTGTTATGCTCTTTAAATCAGGATAGTCACAATAGTATTATTTTTCTTATAAGTCGTCATCATACTTATACTGATGGAATTCAAACGAAAAAAAAATAAAATAAACCAACTGAAATCATAATATTACAAAATTTTAAACAATTGTAAATAAATAATAAAACGAATAAATCGTTAGATCACTCTAATTATTAGTGATAATGATGATTATGTGGTTCGTAGGTCAGGTCAGGGTGGTAGGTGTTCAAGGAATTATTATTATAATTTTTTAACATAATTTAGCAAGAACAAAAAGTATCGTAGTGTACCACGTGACCGGTCAAATTCCTCAGTATATGAAAACGTCCAACGCCGTGTTGACCAACCCTTCTCAGGAAAAATTAAATATTTTTTTAACTAAGGCTCCTATTATAAAAGTAAGGTTATCACCAGGTAGCAAATCATATTCTGATAAATTTGGCCAATAGGAAAACAACCAAGATTCACTGTGAATGTCGCAATTTGGGCTCAAACTTCTAAAACTTCAACAAAAATCTGTCAAGTCCTGAAACGCCATCCAGCAATATAAATGTCATCAAGTTATTCAAAAATATGTTTTATACGGGTTGGTTCATTATTTTTGGTAATTGGTTGACTGATGTTTACATTCTGACAGTTTTTTCAGAAAACAACCAAAAATTTATTTTCGATCGTCAATAGGCTACAGCGCGATATTCTGTATCACAATGTAGTAAGACAGCGCGGGCGCCGGAACTCCCCCTCTAATGATTATATAAAATAAAAAACTCTGGCTACGTTATTACGATAGTTGCTGGGTTCATCATGGCTGATCTGAGCCATGATCTGAGCATCTACTTCTCATGTGTTTTGTTTTCATTTGTAGTTTATAATAAAACCAGTTTGGTTAATTACACTTTTTCTAACCATCTTTGAATTTGAATATTATTATTATTTATTTATATAGTAAACAATATTAAGTATTTTTTTCTTCATTTTCTTTCTTCTTGTCTTATCCGTGCATAATAACAATTTTAGTCAAAGAAATGTGAAACAAAAAACTGTAGCTAATAAATAATGATAGTTGACAGTCTGCTTATAGTATTGTTATAACAATTATTATTTGTGAATTATTATTATCATCATTAGTAGATTGTTGTAATATATATAATAATAAGCGTTTATATGTATCCATATATGATACAGCGAATCGTGCTGTGCGTAACGAACATTTTTGCGGTTTGCGGTCGAGACAGGAATGCAATATTTTTTAGGTAAGAGTACATTTTTTTAAAAAATAATTCAAAATTTCAAAATAATAGCTATGGGAACAAACTTTGTATCAATAGAATCAGCCAAAAATCTGCTTTAATTTGATATTACTTTCAATAGTGTACACATTTTTTGAGTGATTTTTTTGCACTTGCTACATAATTGTTGTTTTTGTTGTTTAGATAATAATAATAATAATAATAATAAAATAATAATACTAGATGAATTGATTTGAACATTATTATTATATATTGCTTTTAAAACAATACAACAATAATAAAGACAACAACAACAATAATAATGTTTATTTACTCTGATAAGTAAATCATCAAGGTGATAAAAACATTTATTACCATTGTTTGTCCATATGTAATATCAAATAATAAATAATAATATAATTACCGACGAAATTTAAATTAATTATTAATAAATAAATAAAAATAACATTTGTAAAAAATATTATATGATTTTATATAACAATATTATATTATTGTAATAATATAATATTATAATAATAATTATTGTATATATGTATGTGATAGTAGATAATAGATGCATGTAAAAATTAACAAATAATATTATTATTATTATTACTAGTTAGTAGGTAGTAGTAGTAATACTTACTATACCATATCAGTGCATAGTATATCACTTCAATACGCTTGCTCAAAAAACAATATAGCTGAATGATAATATTTATAGAAATCAAAGTACTGAATAGCTTGGTAAATACACTTTATAGATACTTAGACATTGCATTGGTAAATTTGAGTTATTTAATGAAACTAGAGCTTACTTAAAATGGCCGCCATCAGAGGTTCATGCAGCTGTATCTCATTGGTCAAACCTCAATGTCACGTGACCTCTGTATAACCAATAACGTTTAGATAAGCTGGTGATATCAATAATAGTGCATTGTGCTCAGCTCAGGAGTGCAGAGCAATGAATAGTCATGTGAATAACTCAATTGATGAGCCTTCAAAGTACAGGCTAAGCTATCAATAGAAAGGCTTTCATATTCATGCAATAGAAGTTGTTACTAGTTCTAAGGAAGCATGCAGACTTTAAGCTGTCAACTGCTACCGTGGACTCAGATCCTGCATTAGCCTAGCAAGTTACTACACACATGAGCCCTCACCATTTTCAGCTTGGTGTTTGGTTTTTTCTTCTTTTTTTTGTTAGCCTCAGATAGACTCAAATAGAAACAGAGCTTTGCAATGTTACAACCAAAACAAAAACAGTGAACAAGTGGAACATAAATTTTCCTAAAATACTCTAACTACAATGGCAATAATGCAAACTTCCTCTGGCCTGTAAATATATCTAATCAAGCGCTTTCGCTCACAGCGTTATTTAATAGTAACTAGCAATAACAGCCGAAATCAGATTTGAAACGGAACTGATGCCATTAAATTGATTTGTACGAAGGCAGTTATTCTTTAAATCGAAAAAAATCTGTTTGCTGACTAAAAAGTAACTTGCATCAACAAACTTGGCTGAGAAAATAAAAAGTGTACACTATAGTTTTCTTTGCTATTCTCAGTGCCAATTTTCAAACGGCCCCAACTTGCTCCAATGTCAACTCTCATTGCTGCTACTGCATTGCTGAGTGTAGTTCTTTCACTGTCAGGTATCTTGCTAGCTATCATAAAGCATTGTATGTCACTGGAATCATTAGTTATGTAATTCTCTGAAGCATGTGTGTGCAATTACCCTAATGTCAGTTCCCTGGTTGCTTTAGCTGTAATAAAGACCAGACTAACTTACTAACACCAGCTATAGTGTTATATAAGAGGAAAACCACAAAATAACTCTTAAGAGATAGCTGATGAAATAGCTCAGATTTATTACATCAAAGTTATTTGCTTGCACTCTCACTCTAGTTAGCTTTTAACCCAAAGTTGCAAATACAGCTCGCCAAAGTGTTTCAGTGGTGAAAGTTATCGTATGGACTTTGCCATAATACAAAAACTAGAAACCTTCTAGATCTATTGTTGTTGCGTCGTTGGTCTACCCCTGGACTTGCTTTTCTCTAGCTGTTTCCCAGATGTAACTAAGCTTCATCAGCTAGAGAGCATTTTACACTAGTTGACACCAATATCCATTGTGGTCAACATTCATACAAAATTTTCTAAATTTTTGTTTCAAAGAAAAGTTTCATTGCTTAAATAAACTTTATTGAAAAATCATTTGCTACAGAATTTGGTTTTTCACCAATGCATATACTTGTGCTAACTGTAGAATAGATAATATCTAACAGTTTTTTTTAATGACAGTAGATATTTCTCTCAATCAAAAGTTTTAGTTCAGGCAAAATAGATTTCTAGTTAGACAAACATGGCAGTTAGAAGTAATAGCAGCGGCCATCACTTTGGTGAGATTTGGAAAAAAATTGTATTAGTTGTTTGATTGTTTACTATATATGGTAGCACATTCAACTGCAAAGTAACATTACGCTGGTAGTAGGAATGAGACTATTAATATTGTAGCTATACCAATAGTATCAGCTGCCCAAAAAATTACTTAGTTTACTTTTAGGGCCTTAACTACATTCATAAATGTGTAATGGCAGAAAAGAGTTGGTATAGAACATTTCTTCAACAACTAGTCAGTGGTTAGCAAAATTTATTCATGATGATTTCGTTTCACAATAGAACAAACAAATATTTTGTAACGTGACCTACAGGAGAAGAGGGGCAGTAAAGTTGCTACCAAACAATTGAATCTACTTTGCAGTTTAGTTTGTCGGGCCCAGCTTTCACGCCTCCTTTTAATTAATCACTCGTTCTCAGATGATACATCTAGTGACAGGGTGTTATCCTGCGAAAAATGTGAATCATGCAATAAACTGTAAGATAGCATTATAAGTCATAGAAACCTGTGGATTATGTAACAGCAAGGGGCACTATCATACAACACCCCATATAGTGGTACTTGCTGACAGTTTATCTTAGGATCAGCAGCGCATGTTGCCATGAAAACAATTGGTTTTTATTTCTTTCTACAAGGTTTCTCTGTGCTCTTAAACTATTGAACCTCTGACGTTCATATCTTGTAAAATAATTTTTCGAAGTGTCAGCAAGCTTCTTCAAACAGGGTTTTCTTTCTGTTCAATATATTTTAGGTCATACCTCTTGTGTTCGATCTAGGGTGAAAGGCCTGCTGCTAAACACTGGTGTGGATTTTAGATAGTTCATTATAGCCTGGTAAATTTCTATTTGTGTACCACTCCCATGCATTTTGTAAGCAGCCTCTACAAATAACAGTATCAGATGAAATTAAGTGGCCAAGTTGATTGCCAGTGATTACCCTAACAAAACCAGTAAGATACTAAAGCAAATGAAATTCATTGCAGCAAAAGTTGTAGCATTTTTGGAAAAGAATGAAGTAGTAGATTGGGTTGAGAGAGTTTTAAACTTAGAAGTTGAAATTAAGTTGTTTAATTAGATGGAACTGCAGCAAAAAGTTGCTTTCTCAAAGGAATTGTAATGGCAATAAACCAAGTTCTTCAACTTTGGGCAGAGAGTTCAAGAAAATTCAAGATATTTTTCAATCAACTGTTTTGTCATTGACATAAACAGCGTCGACAGAGGATGCTAAAGAGTTACATTATTGTGAAGCAATTCAATGCATGAAATGACAAATGAATGTTTGTCCAAAAGCCTGATAACTTGCCCATGAAGCAAAAAAATATATTTCACAAAAGTCATAAAAATTGATAAGACCGCAATCCAGGAAGCTTCCAGTAATAGTTATCTCAAGTTTCGCTAATTGTTGGTTGTACACAAACTTTTTAAGCTGTTCTTAACTGGTCTTATAATTAGATTTGTAAAGCAGCACGATGAGAAGGAGTGCTCAATAGAAATCAGGAGAAAACAAAGATTGTCTAACATAAAACTGGCAGCTCAGGTGGAGTTGTCGCCCTTTTAATATTTTAATTGCACACGTTTGACGCATCTCAAGGCATAGCACTAACAAGGAATTCTCAGTGTGCTAAGACTAAACTTTGCGGTTTAGCATTTTACTTGCATCTGATTATGTTATGATTTCCAAGGCAAGATTTTAATTAATATTTTAGATTTAAATTTTTTAGGAACATGTTCAATAATGTAATAAAAATATATTTTATATTTACTAAAAACTTCCTGAAGCGAAAGTGCTTCTTGAAAACGGAGTGAGTGACAGCTTTAGTATCAATAAAACTGCTGTAATTTTTTAAAATTTTGAGATGAAAATGAGCATTGGGATAACTTTGCATGATGAAATAATAAAAACACACCTACATTGTATTCCACCTATGCTTGACTAAGAGAGGCTCATTATGGAGTTTTTACAATGACGTTAAATACATACAATCTTGTTTCTCTCCTCCTTGCTACTCATTGCCAGCTGGCCAAGCTCTTCAATTGTGTTGAATGGCTCAGGAAAACTGTCCACCAAGTCAAGTTGCTCGATCTGGTGGTTTTCATCAATTTTTTTTTCCAATACTTCAATTCTGTTGAGAATTTGTTGTGTGGTGTCTAAGAAGCATTGCTTCAGCGTAAGTAACTCTGCAAATACAGATAATATTAAATATTGCTTGGTACAATGAATTTAAAACCAGCTAAAACATGCTAGATTTTTTCAAGAATTTTTATTCTTTATACTTGAAAGTACTAATATCGCATCCTACCTCTCACAATTCTCTCTTGGCCACTTCCTTAAAAGCTCTCTGCAATACAAAAATTCCATATAGCTTATTTTGTAAAGCACAGCTCCTTAGAAAGTTAGCTAAAAAATGTCAACATGGACTATCGTGCCTCAAAAGGAGTAGCATCAACACAAAATTTCACCTCTATTATTATCAGCTTTTGACGTTTTGGGGTGGCACCATCATCAATGCAAACCACATCTCCCTGTGTTGCTCTCCGTACACGTCTTATGGCTTGACTGTAATCACCTGAACATGGGGTACACACAATTGTTTTTTATTTTTTAATAGCACATATATGATGATGGTAGTCAGTGAACAAGCTTTGTTTTAAACACTGGCAACATAGCAACATGCAAAGTGGTAACTAATAACAAACAATTTGAATCAAAAACGTTGAAAAACTTGCTTTAGAATTTTGGTTGTTTTATCGCAACAGATCAGTTCAACATAACTTTGTAAATTGATACTTAATGCTGAGTTTTAAGTTGTACACTCATAAACGCATAGCGAACAGTTCAAAACTACAGCTGATAACCATAATCGCAATCACTACTTGTTATAAAAATAGTTATAACTTCGGACTTTTTCATGCATATGTACAAAAATGTACTTTGTATATGCACGCGATATATATTCTGTTTGTTGAGTTATTGCAATTCAAAAAATTCCAAACCTTATAAAAGAAACTGACTATGGTACAATAAACTCGACATGAGGTAGACAATGACTGACGTGCAGCTGAAGCCGTAGCTGCTGCAATAGAATATTACTACTCAAAATTGAATTTCACACAGTTACATGTATGCGCTCATACCTGTTTTGGAAATGATAGCAACATCAAACAACTGCCATTCAGGATCTGGCAATTCGTGATGCTTCACTTTGTTTGTGATAGTGTTGATGTTATTGGGCCAATAGCTCAAAAGCTTTCCCTGAAATAATAAGCGACAGTGTGATATATCAAACAGGTAAATAGGCAGGTATCTGCTCAAATAAACATGTATAACTAAACTGTCAAGCGTTCTCATTATAAAATTTTGTAACAAAAAGGTACACACAACAGCAAAAAATAACACAAAAATTTATAATTTTGCATGAATAGTTTATTGGCATACAATTTCACGTTGGTACTGAAACAAAAATTGATTATTTCCAACAACTTGCTACAGGCACTAAACAGAAACATTACACATGAAGAGAAATGCCTTCCCTTGCGACAATACTTTTTTTAATAGCAAACATCTAGTACCAACAACTGTTTGATAAAAAATTTTGAAACAATTCTTTTAACCACACATGTAGTTCCAAAGTTTATGCAGTAAACAGTATTGTTGAGAACTATCCCTGAAGCATTTTTAAACTACTTGAAAACAAATTTTGTTAAGCTATAGTTCTCACCTCTCTTCGAACTAGCCACTGGCTAGTAATTATTTCTACAGTTTTATCACCTAAAACTCTACAACGACAAATTCCAGAGATGTCATTGCCATTGCTTGCTTTAGTAGGAAAGGCTAACTGGAAATTATGTTTATTACTTTTATACATTGCTCACTTGAGACTACATAAGAGAAGAATGAGATAATTATAACTGATTCATTCATTTTCTGATGGGATTAAATATCTCACTCTCCATTGTTTAGTGTAAGCTCCAGTTTGGCTAAAATTCAGGAGTGCGCTCGCTAAACAGATCTCCAGCTGTGAAGAGCTCAGTGTAATTACCATTTAATAGTGCAGTTCAGTCTCTGAAGTTGAAAGTTCATAGCTTTGTCTTATGTGAGATGATAACTTTTTCAAATGATCTATTCATGTATAACAACTAGCTTACCAATGAGCTGTAAAAACTGAAGTTCTGTTGGTGTTAAATTGTAAAAGTTGATGAAATAAATTATTTACCTAACATGGGCTTTTACTGGGTCAGATAAAAATTTAAAAGTTGGTTTTCAGAGCATGAGCTCATAATTTTTGTACTAATGTTTTCTGGTTTGCACTGTAGCAACAAAATATCTACTCACTTCTACAGAGAGATTACAAGAACTTATTTTTAATTTAAAATCTATTATTCCTACCTTTTCTGTCAAGCTGAAAAAGCATATTCCCGCAGCAGTGTGTTAGATTGTACTGATTTGCTTGTAATGCCATTAAAAAAAATAAAACTAAAACCCTTTTTAATGAAAATAATTGCAGCCAGCTAAAATTATTTACTAATACGATTGCCATTGTAACCATTTGAAATAATGGAAATAACTCACCAGGACAGTTTGCAAGGTGACAATGAGAGTAGAGCTGTAAACAAAATTGAAACTTCTTTGTACAGAATAATGGCAATGTTCAGCAGCAGTTTATAGAAAGTGAACATCATGAATTCATTCTCAGTTCTAGGTGGTTTGATTTATTGTTTGAATTTCTGAGCTTTAACAAACACAAGTACAAAGTTATTATTCGTGCATTTGTACTTTAAATCTTCTGTTTATGGATTGTGATTTTCCTTTACATATTGTTCTATGAATTGGGATAATTAGCTATTAAATTTCCGATAATTTCTAGTACTAAGTGCTTTACGTAAGTTCATTGTTCAAAAGTTTGAATAGAGGCAAGTTCAAATAATTTTAATCCTTTGGCTGTTGCAAAGCTTTGTATATTCTAGTAGCATGCATATTGTTGTAGTTGCCTTCATGGCTGTTTCATACAATTTTCTCTGTCAGCAAAATGCATACTTTTTCACTGTATTATGTAACATTTGAATGTCTGGGATGGCAAGGTTTAGCATACGCTACATGTTTCTCCAGTGAGTAACATAACCTATGCATACGTGAAGAGGGAGAAGAGTTTCAATTGTTTGAAATGTAGTTGTGGAGGAGTTGTTTTCTCGTGTGATGTTTATTGCTCTGTGCAATCTACCCAGTAAGCTACTGGTAGGGGGTTATTCTTGATGTCAACCTGTTCTTTTAGAATATGTTTATGGTGGAAAGTGAATGGATAAAACTTTAATTGTAGTGAAAGAAAGAATATACTTACATAGTAAAATATCATAATATTTTTAGTAAAAAAAGGTTGAAGTTCCTTAGAATGTGTCACAATGAAAGAACAGTTTGAATTATTACTTTTTTTGCAATTTATGTCAAGACCAATATCATTGCTCAAAAGTGCTTTTCTTGAGGGATTCTGTTTGGCAAAACTAGTTTGTTTTTAAATAGTATGATGCTATTAGGAATTTGTTACATTTCATTGCAGTTGCTTGTTTGATGAGACATCGATGCAAGAGAAAGTGTGTCAAACTAAATGTTTTGTGGAAACAACTGAAACTAGAAGTATCCTCAGCAAAGACAATTTTGGCCGTTGCTTGCAATAGACAAATCATTTTTCGGAGTTTTTTTCTACGTACCTAATATACCCATTGCTATATTGGGAATTGTCTTACTTTAATAAGACAATGTTGGCAATGCAATGAGCTGGTTCACAACAATCTAATGCAACTCCTCTGCTTTTTCTTTGCTTTGTATTACTCCTCTTACTTAGAATCTTCAATTACAGATACAATCCTAAAACATGAATAATTTAAACTATGTTGAAATAGAAGCAAATGAACAGAGGTTTAGAAAACAAATCAACGTAACAGTAAAGTTTCAGAAATATTAGAATAAAAAACTAATCACAGCAATGCGCATTTGCACAAAAAAGTTTATTGACATTTTTTAAACAAAGGTGATGTCGTATAAAAGTAATTGATTGAAAAATCGTTTAATCGGTTGTCTGAAATACGTATTTTGGAGTTGTTTTCAGGTGATTACTGCAAAAGTGTTTTAATGGACAGCAATGAAATCTCTTTTATGGGAAAGTCATCGAAAGGTGACTGACTACAAGTTTTTGATGCTTCTATCAAAATTGTTTCCTGTTTGATGATTTAGAAATGTCAGAAAAGGGCTTTAAACTTCTACAATAGCCAGCAGGCTACCTTTAGAAGCTTTAAAAATTGTTATTAAGCAATTCACTTTGACCGACACCTTCATCTTACCACTTTAGAGTATGTTAACAAACTTTGCGGTGGCATTTTCAGTACCATCTTTTGCAGGAATAGCCAAAAAAATGTCTTAAAAACATTTAGGCATTCAAGTATTTGTAATGTGATGCAAATCCGTTTTTTATCCATTTTTATGATCACCTTTCGTAGACTAACCAAATAAAAACGTTTAAAAGACCTTTTGATTTTCAAGTATTTGAAATGTGTTTCAAAAGCAGTTTTATATACATTTTTACAATCACTTTTCCTAGACTAACCAAATAAAAACGTTTAAAAGATGTTTTGGCATTGAAGTATTTGAAATGTGTTGCAAAAGCCGTTTTTATACATTTTTACAAACACCTTAAATAGACTAACCAAATAAAAACGTTTAAAAGATGTTTTGATTTTCAAGTATTTGAAATGTGTTGCAAAAGCCGTTTTTTATACATTTTTACAAACACCTTTCCTAGACTAACCGAATAAAAACGTTTAAAAGACGTTTCGATTTTCAAGTATTTGAAATGTGTTGCAAAAGCCATTTTTTATACATTTTTACAAACACCTTTCCTAGACTAACCAAATAAAAACGTTTAAAAGACGTTTCGATTTTCAACTATTTGAAATGTGTTGCAAAAGCCATTTTTTATACATTTTTACAAAAACCTTTCCTAGACTAACCAAATAAAAACATTTAAAAGACGTTTCGATTTTCAAGTATTTGAAATTTGTTGCAAAAGCCGTTTTTATACATTTTTACAAACACCTTTCCTAGACTAACCAAATAAAAACGTTTAAAAGACATTTCGATTTTCAAGTATTTGAAATGTGTTGCAAAAGCAGTTTTTTATACATTTTTACAAACACCTTTCCTAGACTAACTAAATAAAAACGTTTAAAAGACGTTTCGATTTTCAAGTATTTGAAATGTGTTGCAAAAGCCGTTTTTTATACATTTTTACAATCACCTTTCCTAGACTAACCAAACAAAAACGTTATAAAAACGTTTTTGTTTGCAAGTAATTAAAACATTATAAAAATAAACGTTTATTTTGCGTTTTTTGCAAAAATTTTGACTTTGAATGACATTTTATTTGCATTTTTATAAAACGCTAACTGACTTTAACCAAGAAAAAACGTCAAATAAACGTTACAGTTACAAAATCACTAAATGGTTTTACGAAAAACGTTTCCTGAAGGTTTATTCACTAACGTTTATCAAACAGAGTTTGAGAAACATCAAAAAGACAGCTTTATATATGGAAGTCGTAGAAAAGTGACCGATTAGACATTTTTAATACATTTCTATCCAACTGATTTTCTACTCAACCAAAAAAAAACGTTATAAAAATGTTTTTCATTTTCCAGGATACGAAAAGGCATTTTTGCGACGTTTTAAAAATGTTTCTTAAATGTTTCACTGCAACCAACCATTTATTTACCAATAAAAAACGTTTTGAAAAAGACATGCGTTTGCTGGGAGTTCCAGGACTATAAGGGGTTGTGGGTGTGGTCCGGCTTGCCCAGCTGCAGTCAGCTGCCGGTGGCGCTACTGCGGGCGCCGGCCGTTTCCCGTCTGTCTGGGGTTGTTTGCAAAGTGAGCTGCGCGCTGAGTTCGGGGGCAGGTACTCATCATGTGACCTGGTTGTCCGCAGCCCCAGCAGCGTGTTGCAGGCTCTGCCTCCAACTGTGGAGCGGGAGCCGCCTGTCTTGCTGCTCTCAGCGACCGTAGCTCTTCTGTTAGTAGCTTTAGGCTGTCCATGACTGTTGCCATAGGATCCGGTATGGCAGGTGTAGGGGTGTGGTGTGTCTGCTGTACGGCAGTAGCGGTGGAGACACGTTGAGACGGGCCCTTGGCAACCGTCCTCATCCATTCCTCTTCCTCCTCGTCGGCATCCTCTTCCAACATCCGTACATGAGCCTGGCGCTCCTCAAACGGTGTTTTTATCTGCATATACTCGTTGCCGGCCCGGACTGCTTCAGCAATGTCAATGGGCTGCATGGCCAACAAGTGTCTTTGCAGGTAAGCATTTCCAACCGTGGTGCTGAAGATATCCAGCATCATCCTCTGCATGGGTCGGTGAGGTAGATCTGCATACGCAACGCGCACTAGGCGCTCTACTTCACTTGCATGCTCTTGGAGCGACGTCTTGTGTTGGCGGCGTAGGCTGGTCAGCCGGGACATAGCTTCCCTGGGTGTTAGCCCAAAACGTGCTCGTAGTGCGGCAAAGATACCCTGCAGTTGTGGAGGCTTTCCACAGTCCAATGCTTTACCTCGTAATGCATCCCTTAGGTATAACATGGCCGTGTTCTCTGGCCACTCATTCATTTCGGCTACCTCAATGAATCGGCTGATGAAGTACTCGACGTCTCCTTCGCCGTCGAACTTCGGAGCCTTTAGCCTAGCTGGTGCATTGTCTTGGTTGGGCCTCATCATAGCCGTCAATGCTTCGGTCAATCTATCAATGGCTGTAGCTTCTGGGTTGCCAGCGGGTGCTCGACCAGCGCTACGTGCTCTCTGGTTGGCCATTCTTTGCAGATAGAGGAGTGATCTCGACTCAAATCTAAGAAATGGTCAGTACAACTGGATCCCGGGCCGGTATAGGTTAGATCCGGGTCGGTAGCTGTGTTTCCAGTGGCTCTAGCAGATCTAGGGGTTGGTCCAATGGATACTGTGGCAGTATCTGGCACTCCGTCGCTTGTAACAACCGTTACGAAACTTCTTGTACTGCTGTAGGGCGGAGCGAAGCTCTACGGGCCTACAGGCAGTAGTGTAGTGACACTGTAAATGGATACAGTGCCGGGGTCACTGTTACCAGCTGAGTAGCACTCCAAGCTGAATAACCTCTGGTAGCTGAGTCTGTATAGCGGATACACGACTCTCTCATTCTTCTGTACAGTGCCGGTATCTCTATGTCCAGGTCGGAGCGAACTCTACGAGCCTGTAGGAGATACGGTAGCGTCTGTACTGGACTGCTGCAAACGGAGCAAGCTCTACGGTTGATGCAGACAGCCTTTAGTAGTGGATACTGTGCCGGGATAGCTGCTGCAGTTCGGAGCGCACTCAAACGAACCTGCAGAGAAATCCGGTAGTATCTTGCGTCAATTGCTCTTCCGATCTACTACTTCGGTAGATCAGTTTCTCCTCCTCTCTCCAGATCTACACCCGGTAGATCACTTCTCTTTCCTCAGTGGTAGCTGGCCTGCAGTGCATTCGCAGGGCCAGAGGGTAGCGTGAAAGAGCACAGCGTGGGAAGGTACCGTTTATCCCACCGCTGCCACCAATGTAATGGATTCCGGTCTGTTACCACGGACATCCACTAGTCTCGAGTATTATACCTCTCTCCAGAGGGGACACTGTACTGACCGACAGTGACAACTGTATAGGGCAACCGAATTACCCGGTAAGGCAAGAGCCCATGGCTCAGACAAACAGTACCGAGTAGTGTTTGCTATAGTGGCTTTATTACAAAGCAGTCCTGAGGGTAATTATTCCTCTAGGTGTTTAGCAATATAAGAATACATGCTATGGCTCATTGTAATGAATGCACAGATTAACAGTAGGAGCTCTCCTTTTATAGGAGAGCTAATGAACACAAAACATATAAGAGACAATGCACAGGAAGTAATTCAACCAATGACATTAATTATATAAATACTCAACCAATCACAATGCAATGCAAGATAATACAAGGAGGTGCCAAGTGGCTAAGGGCGGAGTCCTTTCTCCTAACTGTCCAATGACGGCTCCTACAGGGTTCCCAGGCTGTATATAGAATTAGGTCCACTAAGTTGGTACTTTAGGGGTAGGCACTTCCTGTTTACGACCTTGACTAAGCTCCTGGACATCTTTACAGATCCTCGTCTAAGGCGGCCATCTTGTGCCGGCCCAGTACAGCTGTACCGGGTCGGTAGAGGTCACTACCGACCCTGCAGGGGTCAATACCGGCCCTGCTTACCATGCTACCGGCACAGTATGACTTCCTACCCAACAGCTATTAACCAAATGCTGTGGGCAGAAGTCTAGCGCATTGCTTCGCAAGGTTCCTAGTGTAAACTACCCGTTTACCACTAGAGTGCACTGAAATCTACCACAATACTACTTCTACGCTTTGTTATATGGGGCCAACACCTGGCAATCAACCTTTGTGACACAGTTATGTAAGTAAAGCTAAGACACTAGAAATGGCCGATAACAATGAATTTTTACTATGGGTAGAAAAGAGTGAATAAGATTTATGGTAGTAATGACACTTACTAGCTTGGCATGAATGAAAGGTTAGACAAATCGCTTCTGCTTTGGACGCCGTTGGAGTGCCGTTAGTCGTGCACCGTGTTTTGAGTGAAGAAAATGCCTAGCTAAAATTTTCTGCCTGATTTAATCTACAGATTTCAAGAAATAGTTCTAAACAAAGTGTGTTAAGACTCTATGCCTCTATGTGTCAGAGGGCACTGAACATGCACAAATCTTCATTAGTTGGAAGACATCATTCAAAAGAGTGTGATTCAGTCATACAGTCTCTATCAATAAAAATATGCAATATAAACAGCACAAATAAATCTCCATTAGTTGGGAGATATGCTCACAACTTGGAGCTAGTATACTTTTACTCAAGGATGGCAGGTAGTCAGTATTTCTATAGTATGTTTTTTTCAGAAGTGATTGCAAGCCATACACAGTATGAGTATTATCTGTGTAGGAGGTAAGCTCTCTTACATCATCTAGCTTGAATAAAATCAATAACCAGTAATCATCTTAGCTGGTTCAGGGCAAAAATTCCACTGATGATGTAGTGACCCGTAGAGGAGCATTTCTTGGGTCAAATTGAGTTATTTCTGACAGTTGTTGTTGGCTGGCTAACCTGAATCTTGAATTGTTGCTGTTTTGCTTGTGGCAGTCTTTCTATGCTTGATTGTTGTGGTAACTGCATTTCTTGTGAGCTATGGATCCATCCATGCAATAAGCTAGTTATTAAGTTTATGATTGGCACTCTGATCTGCATGATTAAATTGAATTACCTATAGATAATAATGATCCCGAATTTGTAACAGTCAAAATTTCTTGAACTTATAATGTTGCCAATCTCTGATTTGACGATTTGGTGGATTAACATTGAATATTGCCAGGTAACCAACAGGTTAATTGTCATGTCTGTCTCAACGTTATGGTATTACTTTTGTTCTCTGGTGGAATCCACCAACCCTAGAGTTTATTATTGGATTACCGTTTGTATCTAACTAACAAGAAATTTCTGTGTTCCTTTAATAAAAATCCATTCTCGCCTGCTTTAAGAAATTAAAAAAACATGAGTGAAACTGACAGGTACCAATTGGTAACAAAAATCATCCCCAGCGATTGCTGTGGCATAATCCGAGGATTTTGAGACTGTCTAATTCAAATCTTTATGGAAATGTTACCTGGACACTCACGGGTCATTTGATGATTTTAGCTACCCAGGAATGTATGGAGTAGCAGCGGGGCCACGTGGAGAGATTTTAGCTACCCAGGGGGTGGTTTAGCTACCCAGGGATCTAAGGAATGAGAGTGGGGCCACGCATCGGAGTGCGGCGCCTCAGTGGAGAGGCACCTGGTGTCGTACAGAGGGTGAGACGGATATTGATAAATTACAATGGACAAAGATTTGGATGATATACTTTTTTCAGTTGTTTGGGGAGAGGGTACTGACGGAGGCGATAGAGCATACATGACATCTATTCACAGATTAATGGAGCCCACCGACTGGTCCAAGTGAATATTCTGTTATCTGACTTAACGGCAACATGAACAAATGGATGGATGTATCAAACAACTTGTGTTTTAATGCTTCGTTTCTTAGTTTAATGTGAGGGTATGAAAATAGACAGTATTGGCGGGTTACATGCATACACACACAGAAAAAAGTGGAACATTTGGGATTAAACAGGTGATTAAACAGTGTAATGATTAATATAATAGTACAATCCGGCATCAATAGGGGTGATATCTGGTATTTCAGTAGAAAATTTGGGAGTGTTTGCTGGAAGGAGTAATTAAGGATTAAAATCAGACAATAACTTTGCCAGAAATTGTGGGTTGGTCAATAAATAACTCTCAGGGGATTAAACTTTGGTTTTAATCAGCTAGTAAGAACTTTACTCCTCAAGCGATTACAATGTGGTTCTACAGTGTTGTTATTCTACATGTCCTTAATTGTTAGCTTTACTGACCCAGTAAGAATTTTAATCCCGAAATGATTGAACTCTGGCTCTTACTTTCAAGTTGGATTTTACTCCTGATATGATTAAAATGGAGAAAAGCCTTGGCATTTATAGTATGATTACCTAATAGCAAGTGGGGGTATCAATGATCACCTAAGCATACAGTCTTATCGCCCTGAATAGGCTATTATTTTCCCGCTTCAATCACTAACAAAGAGAGCACACGAGGATGATGAAGGCTTACACAGCTGTCTCAAAACTCTAAGTTAATGATGACACAGAAGCAGGTAAATAAGATATACTATGAATACACAATTTTATGTGTATTGATTAGTAACTAAATTAAAATACTAAACTGAACAAAAGATGTTGAATGTTGTTTAGTAACTAACTGATTGTTTTCTTTTTTGTCACATTCAAAACTTTTGAACTTGAAGTGGTTGCAAATAAAAGTTGCTACTATATCCTAATTCTGCATTTTAGAACAGTCACCAACTAGAGATGTCCTTCTTTAAACGAAAATTGAATATACATGAAGTCAAGAGCTCACAGGTGATGAACAAACAGCTGTGATGTTGCCCAATCTTCATTTTCAACTTCTGAAGGTTTGTTGGATTCGGTTTATTTTTTATTTTGGGATACCTTCTTATTGTAAACTGTGCCTAATGATGTCACTCTTATTTTAGGAGCTTGAAGATCAAAATCAGCCATCATCTCTCAGTTTCAACTTGGAATATATTGCATGTACGCGGAGTGTACCCCAGTGGAACTATGTCCTAATAGACTATACTATACTAATCATCATTCAAACGAGCCAGTTATTTTTATCGATTTCTTTTCTATCTTCTTAGTTGTTTTTTTGTTGTAATCGCTGTATTTCCTTTTTAATGGTGTTGTACTGATCTCAGTTTCCTTCTTCAATACAAGTTGCCAATACATTCTGAAATAAGCTTTGTCATTTTCTACCAGCTAGATTCAATACAAAAGAATTACCTCCAATTCAAATCGCTTCCAATATTTAATCGTTCTCAAAGAAAAACCGTACAGACATAGCACTCAAGGAAGATTTATGTTGATCCTAACTTTAATCAATGACTGGACTAGCAATGCTCCAAATACAATCATTATGCGATTAACAATATGCATAGACAGTGATCAGAAATGCTCTTGTGTTTAATCCTTGGGGGACTAACTCAATCCAAATTTTAATCCTAAAGTGATTGAATACGGACCATTAACCAGTGCATTGGCTGTGGTAATAAATCACTCCCTGTTTAATCACATTTCAATCGCTCAGGTGATTACGTTCGTGGATAGTAAGAATTGATTGAAATAGGATTAAAACTCCTCCACGTTTTTCTGTGTGTGTACAGCCACGTGGATGTTAGAAAAACGAAAAATTTAGGGCACCAAAACCAACCAAAGACAAACAAGCTCTACTGAAACTGCCATACAGATATGTAATGGACAACAGTGAAGGACTAAAATATTTACATCGTGTCGACAGTAACATTGGTACCGCTGTAGCCTTATTATGCTATGCTAAGAGAAAAAAAGAAAGATGGTTGTTATTAGTTACACACCAACAACAAAGTCGAACACTTGTCATAAATGATTGTAAGGGTGATAAATAGCACAGATTTTTGTGATAGTAGTAGTATCGTAATAACAAAACGACGATGCAATAACCAAATCAATAATAAGGAATAACAATGATAATAATAGTAAAATCACTCTTTCTTTATCATTTCACAAATATGATAATAATCATGAAAATTCCATGCAAATATACCCTTTTAAAAGCTGCGAATGAATGCTATTGACTGCTTATGGTTTAAACATCTGCCTTTAACGATTGAGATGTTTGTGATGTGTCTGTTTTATTGATCCTTTATTTTGTATTCCAATCTATACAAAAACTGATAGCTGGGGATACAAACCCAATGCAGAGATTTTTTGTTGCTGCTGACAGAACCGAATGTACCTACTGACCGAAGTCCACATAATTAATATTGCAAGTGTCAAATGCCAAAGAGACCATAAATTTTAGTATAAATGAAACCAATTAAAATAAATGAATAATCACACCAGACAAACAGACTGTGTGAGAATTTCTTAACTTGAGGTGTGGCCAAAAACGATAGGGTACACAATATAAATTTGTGCAAATTATGACGGCAATGATCTGGTACCAAAAACTAAAAAGAACGAAAGAGAGTGGATAATTCCAAATTCCATTGCAATCTGCTTCTAAAACATTGCATCAACAACTTCTATTGTTAATCAGCCAAGTAATTGCAGTCACTTCACGGACTGATACATTGCAGTCACTTCACAGACTGATACATTGCAGTCACTTCACACACTGATACATTGCAGTCACTTCACAGACTGATACATTGCAGTCACTTCACAGACTGATACATTGCAGTCACTTCACAGACTGATACATTGCAGTCACTTCATAGACTGATACATTGCAGTCACCTCACAGACTGATACATTGCAGTCACTTCACAGACTGATACATTGCAGTCACTTCACAGACTGATACATTGCAGTCACTTCACGGACTGATACATTGCAGTCACTTCACAGACTGATGCATTGCAGTCACTTCACAGACTGATACATTGCAGTCACTTCACAGACTGATACATTGCAGTCACTTCACAGACTGATACATTGCAGTCACTTCACAGACTGATACATTGCAGTCACTTCACAGACTGATATATTGCAGTCACTTCATAGACTGATACATTGCAGTCACTTCATAGACTGATACATTGCAGTCACTTCACAGACTGATACATTACAGTCACTTCACAGACTGATACATTGCAGTCACTTCACAGACTGATACATTACAGTCACTTCACAGACTGATACATTACAGTCACTTCACGGACTGATACATTGCAGTCACTTCACAGACTGATACATTGCAGTCACTTCATAGACTGATACATTGCAGTCACTTCACAGACTGATACATTGCAGTCACTTCACAGACTGATACATTGCAGTCACTTCACGGACTGATACATTACAGTCACTTCACAGACTGATACATTGCAGTCACTTCACAGACTGATACATTGCAGTCACTTCACAGACTGATACATTGCAGTCACTTCACGGACTGATACATTGCAGTCACTTCACAGACTGATACATTGCAGTCACTTCACTGACTGATACATTGCAGTCACTTCACAGACTGATACATTGCAGTCACTTCACAGACTGATACATTGAGATACATACAAACAAATAATTGAACACAACACATTATATTCTACATAAAATTGCTAACCTTTCCTATGTATATTTAAGTTTTTGTTGCTGACAATATATTTATGTGAATGAGTGAACAGGAGTTGTTTACGAGTGTAAATTCTGCTTGCTGTCAGCAAGCCGTCGTTTACCGTCAAGGTTGAGGTCAGAGACAATGACTTTCAGCAGAGTGAAAGTTTGATAGGTAAGTTTTTTCATATGAGATGTGTGATTTATCTGCCGCAACAAGTTTGCTCACATCCTTGTGAGTTGAAACTCAATTTTTTAAATTTGGATTTGTTTCCCTTGATTTTTGTGCTTGTGAGGTTTATTGAAATTTTGCTCATCTTTCAGAAAGATTTAATTCAACATAGAAAACTTTATTCATTTGCATAGTTCAACATGGCTGCTGCTTAAACACAGGGCAACGGATTAATCTCTCATCATTATTTTGCGATATAGCACTTGAGTTTAAAAGTCTGCCGGTCCCTAAACCCATGTATAAATCTTTCGCCGTTTACTAAATATTTCTGTGGATAAGAATATTACAATGTCTATAGACTTAATATTGGCACCCTAAATCTAGAGGTAATTATGTAAGAACAATGTATCAATCTATTGTTGAAATGGTAGGAAGTCAATGGTGGCCTTTTAGTCATTAGAACGGTTGTTACTAGGGATGGAACGGGTCAGAAATTTCAGGACCGGGTCAGGACCAGGACTTTTCTGAAATTTTCAGGACCGGGTCGGGTCGGGCCAAACATCGCAGCGTGGTCTATCATACAGCCCCGTTAACTCAACTTCAAACATGGATGTCATCTCCAAACACATGCTAAGATGTAGATAATGCTGGATTATGTGAGGATGTTGTTACATTTTATTAAGATAAATTGTCTGTGTAAATGTAGATGTGTTTATAATTTAATGCATAATAATAATAAATAAATAATATACGGAAAGGTTCCCAAAAGCGCCTCAAAGCCCACCAATCTTCTGCTGTAGGCCTGTGTAAAATGCATTTGGATTAAACCTAGGTAACAACAATAATTTCACTAAAGTTTTTTAAAAATACTAAATAAATCGATGGAAAGATTTATTCCATTCATCATAATAATAAATAAATAATAATAATATTATTATTGATTAATATTATAATCATTCATATTATTATTATTATTATTATTATAATAATAATTATAAATAATCATCAATTGTTTTTGTAATTAAATTATTATATCATAATAATAATAATAATCATTAATAAATATAAATAATGACTTTAAAGAAGAAGATAAATGATGATGATGATGATAATAATCATAAATAAATAATAATAATTATAATAATAATTATTATTATTATAATAATTATTATTTTATAATTAATAACAACAATCATAATAATAATTATCATTACTAAATAATAATAATACTATTAATAACAATAATAAATATTATCATTTATTATTACCTAACAAATATTAATAATAAAAATATTACTATTGTTGGGGAATCCTACGACAACGACGAAAGTAGCTACCGGAAGGACATTACTAAGTAACAGTAAATTCGGCTTCGGCCTATATTCTATTCCAGATATATGTTCTATCATACTCACTAGTTCGGCCTATGCAATCACCATTCGGCCTACTACACATTCATGTATTTTTATAACATTTATATATATTATATAGCTTTGCGTAGAGAGGCAGCATTTCAATCAACAAATGCACATGTACCTATTTATTCAACCATGACGAAGTGCTGCCCCCCCTTTTGTTATCTAGGCCAATCAGGCCAAGTGGGTGTGACCACCTTTTGTTCTATGTTGGCAGCACAAACATTATGTAACTTACCCTGTATAAATACGTGTGTTTTGTATACAATAAAGTAGAGTTAACATGGCACTCTCACTGCTTCTTTGAATCCTTTCAATAAGCACCTTGCGCACACAAAAGAATAGCTGACAAGCTAAGTGGACTAGCAAAGACTCATACAAAGATTACTACAGCAGTAGTAAGCCGCACATAAAGATTATTGCAATAGCAGCATCACATGCTGACAGTGCACTCATACAGATTGGGCAAATACAAACACCAACAGCCACTTGGACAAGTCGATTAGCAGAACGAACAATAGTCAGTAGAAAGTGGTCAGTCAGATCGACTTACACTGCACACTACCCTAGGGTGTGTGATACTGGAACGATTGTTCCACCTGCTAATTCGACCCTACGCAGTCATCCTGCCGAACTAGAAATCAGTGGAAAGTAAGGTAGTGTGACAACTCCTCACTGTGTCCAGCGCACGCGCTGACAACACTGCAAATCAAGTTCGACCAGTTTAACTTGCTGACCTTGGGCTTACCAGAGACGAAACGCTGTACTGCCTGCACTCACTCACTACTGTGGGCCGCTGTACAGGTGGACGCTACCACATCACCCTGAAATCCTGTACACTATAATAGTAAAAATTATGTTGATGAAAACATCGTCCGCCTGTTTTTTTTTATTATTACCTACTATTTCATTTCGCAGCACTGCCTGTGGTTGGTTGACCTTAACCATTACATGGTGTAACAGGTTAAATTTATGTTTTCAATTACCGACAGGATTTCTTACATGCTTGTTTGATGTTTTTGCTACAACTATTGACCTTGAGTTTCCAACAATAAAGAATCCAACTAGCACTAAGGGATCGGTCCTAAACCGCGCCTTGCTAAACAGGGTGTTAGTTGGTGCGTTTCTTTCTTGTACTACTTGACTGAATATTTACATCACACTAACAATAAAAAAACGTAAAAACATTGCGAGGTTCTGCCTCTGCTCAGATGATTAACAGTAACAAGTTGCCAACAGATGGGTGATGTGGTTCTGCACAAGGCTATTATATTAATTGGTATGTCACGTTGATGACTAGTAGGCTATCATCAACCACAGACTGAAATACAAGGCTGTTTGGGTGCAAATCAATTATCACCTATTATTCAGGACTTCAAAGACATCATACCCGACACGATCCGGTCCCAAACCCGAAACCACATACCCGATGTTCAGGACCGGGTCCATTACCCGTTCCACCCCTAGTTGTTACAGCAGTTGAATCTAATCAGATACTAGTACAGCCTGGAATTTGTGCATGCTGAGAACATGAACGTACAAGGCATTTACCACTTAATGTTTTCGTCACAGGCAATAAGAACAAAACCCCACTATCAGCTCATCCATAAGGTGACTATTACATAGTATTTTTGTGATAAATAACCAAACATTAAAATTCCTTTTTGCTTACCCACTAATACAACTTGGACTACACTTTAGATACAATCATAGAAGTACAAACTATTTTTTATGCTTTGTTTGATTTATTGATGGTTATGCTTTTTGTTCATCTGACGATTCATCTCTGAACTGTATTATTTGTACACACTGTGTCGCTATGCACAGAGTATTGTAAAGGATTTGTGTGTACTGATTTGTTTACGACTTTCACCGGACCACTGTCTACTAGACCCTTCCTATACTATTGAGTGCTACGGCGAATGGTAGCGAGCCGACTTGCCTCAGGCACTAAACTCCGTATTGTGGCTTCTACTAACCAGTAGTATAACCCAGCTCACAATAGGCACTCAAGCAATTAATTGATCTATACGTCTCAACACGGGAGAATTTGTCTAACAATACGAGGATCTGTTACAAAATCTAACCAGATCCGGCGTCACCATCAAGTCTTCTGACTAAGCACGTGCATAAATTTCAGCAATTGATAAACTTCCACTAATCTTAACTTTGGCAATCTATTTCGTCAATCGAGTTAGGCAGACTTGGACAATATCTTCCCAACAAGCAAATAATGTTTATATAACGTTAGCTAACGTTCACTTAATGTAACATTCGCAACTCATGTTTTTAAGACGTTTCATAAACAATACAAAATAACGTCCAGGCTGACATTTGGAATTAACATACATTGAACGTTATATAAACATTTGGCACAATATTTGTACATACATTCTATAAACGTCGTACAATAATGTTAATATAATGTTGTTTTTGACGTTATTTGAATGTTTGTGAACGAATGCCTAGAAATAACATTAATAGTACATTGTACTAACGTTCATTCTAACGTTTTTCCTAAACATTATAGTTACGTTAATAATAACACATTGTGCAAATGACCATTCTGATTTTTCTCCTAAGCGGTGTAGTTACGTTGCCCTTAATGCTATGCTAATGTTTTTTGATTACATTATATTCCTCACACACAAATAATGAAAGTATAACCTCGACTTGACATGTTTTGAATTGTTCTCAAAAAAGTCCAAAACTGAAATTTCTGAAAAATTGAGAGATAGCATTTACTTTAATGCGTTATTATGCATTTCAATTTTGTTATTGTTCGTGCGACATGCAAATAACATAAATGTGAAGTTAGTTATCCTTATCTTAAGGTAATGTCAGCATCAAACACTTTTATTTTGTCACACGAATGACTAATGAAAACATCCGTTCCAAAAATTTTAGCAACAATTTTTCAGATGTCATATTGACATTGGGCAAGACATCCAAACTAATTTTGTACAAATTTTTCCCAAAAATTTGTTGTCAACATTATTCCAAAAAATTCCATCATCAGTACTTAACATTCTGAGGCCATTAAAGCAACACTTCTCTTAATGTAATACTTAAGCATTTTAGTGAAAATATATCTGGACACCACGCATAACATCTAGGGTGACATAGCATACAGCAAACCTAAACTGACTAAAAAAATTTGCAGATTTTCTAATTTTCTTGGTGTAGCAACTTTAACAAATAGCTGAAGTTGATTTACTTGTTTTAACGAAAATAGCCCAAGTCTTAGCTACCTTAGTTCAAAGTTATGACAGCTGCCTTTGGAAGATTTAAAATTTATTTCGAGTTCAGGATTGAGAAATATCAGAATCATTGGGAGTTGTTTGCTCATCGAGCATCAATTTAATCTCAGTCCTATCAAAAGTTGCCTACCCTTATCCATGAGCTGAAATGGGTTTCCATGATGCAATTGAAATATGTAAACAAATGTACACTGATTTTCAAATAATAACAGAGCCTTTAATAATCAAAAATGCTCAGATGAACTTGCCAGATTATCAGCACAATATAAATGTAACATTGTATGTTAAAGCTGAGTATCTTGAACAGATTCAAATCAGTCATATAAAATAGATGTTGGCATTTGTGCATGCCATTTTTTTGAGTGGCTACAATTGAAAAATTGATGAGAGTTGATTGAGATCACAGAAATTCATTGAAATTTTTAGCTAATCCGTGATAATCATCTTTGACTGACTGTCAGGAAGTTCACTTAACTTTCTTGCACTGCTTTAATATTTGTGGGTGTCGACTAATACGACCCACATAAGTTTTTTTTTATAAAAGGTATAATTAAAAACTAATTGTTTGGTTTGAAGCTATTTTTCTCTAGTTTAAAAGTTTTGATACTTTTATCTCATGGTTGGCATCCATCTATTTTATCTCTCAAGATATTTGAAGTGTTTTTATGTTTTACTGATTATCCTTATTAACTTCATTAACATCAAGATTTAATTGTTTGCAAGTTTTCTCTAACAACTGCATGCAATAAAGTCTCTTTACATATATTAGTTCTCAAATTTACAAATGGAGTTATATCACCTTTTTCAAGGGATACCTATATGTTATCAAGGAAAATGTTGTGGTAGATTTCAGTGCACTCTAGTAGTAAACGGGTAGTTTACACTAGAAACCTTGCTAAGCAATGCGCTAGACTTTTGCCCACAGCATTTGGTTAATAGCTGTTGGGTAGGAAGTCCTACTGTGCCGGTAGCATAGTAAGCAGGGCCGGTATTGACCCCTGCAGGGTCGGTAGTGACCTCTACCGACCCGGTACAGCTGTACTGGGCCGGCACAAGATGGCCGCCTTAGACGAGGATCTGCAAAGATGTCAGAGAACTTAGTCAAGGTCGTAAACAGGAAGTGCTTACCCCTAAATTACCAACTTCGTGGACCTAATTCTATGTACAGCCTGGGAACCCTGTAGGAGCCTTCATTGGACAATTAGGAGAAAGGACTCCGCCCTTAGCCACTTGGCACCTCCCTTTGTTATTTTGCATTGCATTGTGATTGGTTGATTATTTATATAGTTAATGTAGTTGGTTCATTTACTTCCTGTGCATTGACTGTTATATGTTTTGTGTTTGTTAGCTCTCATATAAAAGGAGAGCTCCCACTGTTAATCTGTGCATTCATTACAATGAGCCATGGCATGTATTCTTATATTGCTGAACCCTAGAGGAATAATTACCCTCAGGACAGCTTAGAGAATAAAGCCATTATTACAGACACTACTCGGTACTGTTTGTCTGAGCCATGGGCTCTTGCCTTACCGGGTAATTCGGTTGCCCTATACAGTTGTCACTGTCGGTCAGTACAGTGTCCCCTCTGGAGAGAGGTAGAATACTCGAGATTAGTGGATGTCCGTGGTAACAGACCGGAATCCATTACATTGGTGGCAGCGGTGGGATAAACGGTACCTTCCCACGCTGTGATCTTTCACGCTACCCTCTGGCCCTGCGAATGCACTGCAGGCCAGCTACCACTGAAGAAGGAGAAGTGATCTACCGGGTGTAGATCTGGAGAGAGGAGAAGAAACTGATCTACCGAAGTAGTAGATCTGAAAAAGCAATTGACACAAGATACTACCAGATTTCTCTGCAGGCTCGTTGAGGCCCTCCACCCTGCAGCAGCTATCCCGGCACAGTATCCACTACTAAAGGCTGTCTGCATCAACCGTAGAGCTTGCTCCGTTTGCAGCAGTCCAGTACAGACGCTACCGTATCTTCTACAGGCTCGTAGAGTTCGCTCCGCCCTGGACATAGAGATACCGGCACTGTGCAGAAGGAAGAAAGAGTCGTGTATCAGCTTTACAGACTCAGCTACCAGAGGTTATTCAGCTTGGAGTGCTACTCAGCTGGTAACAGTGACCCCGGCACTGTATCCATTTACGGTGTCACTACACTACTGCCTGTAGGCCCGTAGAGCTTTGCTCCGCCCTGCAGCAGTACAAGAAGTTTCGTAACGGTTGTTACAAGCGACGGAGTGCCAGATACTGCCACAGTATCCATTGGACCAACCCCTAGATCTGCTAGAGCCACTGGAAACACAGCTACCGACCCGGATCTCACCTATACCGGCCCGGGATCCAGTTGTACTGACCATTTCTTAGATTTGAGTTGAGATCACTCCTCTATCTGCAAAGAATGGCCACCCAGAGAGCACGCAGCGCTGGTCGAGCACCCGCTGGCAACCCAGAAGCTACAGCCATTGATAGATTGACCGAAGCATTGACGGCTATGATGAGGCCCAACCAAGACAATGTACCAGCTAGGCTAAAGGCTCCGAAGTTCGACGGCGAAGGAGACGTCGAGTAGATTCGTTGAGGTAGCCGAAATGAATGAGTGGCCAGAGAACACGGCCATGTTATACCTGAGGGATGCATTACGAAGTAAAGCATTGGACTGTGGAAAGCCTCCACATCTGCAGGGTATCTTTGCTGCACTACGAGCACGTTTTGGGCTAACACCCAGGGAAGCTATGTCCCGGCTGACCAGCTTACGCCGCCAACACAAGACGTCGCTCCAAGAGCATGCAAGTGAAGTAGAGCGCCTAGTGCGCGTTGCGTATGCAGATCTACCTCACCGACCCATGCAGAGGATGATGCTGGATATCTTCAGCACCACAGTTGGAAATGCTTACCTGCAAAGGCACTTGTTGGCCATGCAGCCCGTTGACGTAGCAGAAGCAGTCAGGGCCGGCAACGAGTATATGCAGATAAAGACACCGTTTGAAGAGCGCCAGGCTCATGTACGGATGTTGGAAGAAGATGCCGACGAGGAGGAAGAGGAATGGATGAGGACGGTTGCCAAGGGCCCGTCTCAACGTGTCTCCACCGCTACTGCCGTACAGCAGACACGCCACACCCCTACACCTGCCATACCAGATCCTATGACAACAGTCATGGACAGCCTAAAGCTCTTGACAGAAGAGCTACGGTCGCTGAGAGCGGCCAGACAAGCAGCTCCCCCTCCACAGTTAGAGACAGTGCCTGCAACACGCTGTTGGGGCTGCGGACAACCAGGCCACATGATGGGTACCTGCCCCCGAACTCAGCGCGCAGTTCACTTTGCAAACAACCCCAGACAGACGGGAAACGGCCGGCGCCCGCAGTAGCGCCACCGGCAGCTGACTGCAGCTGGGCAAGCCGGACCACACCCACAACCCCTTATAGTCCTGGAACTCTAGGAGAGAGTGGACAACCTCCCAAGATACAACCGACAGCAACCGACCACTGCTGGACAAGCCAAACAACTCCTGATGCCCGTACAGTCCTGGAACTCTGAAGAAGAGTGGACAACCCCCCAAGAGAGCATCAACACCCGCTGAGGACAGCCGGACAGCTCGACAAGCCCCCATTAGTCCTGTAACTCTGAAGAAGAGTGGACAACCCCCCAGGAGAACACAGACTGACAGTAGCCGGAAAGCTCGCCAACCCCCTTACAGTCCTGCAACTCTAGGAGAGAGTGGACAACCCCCCAGGGGAACACAAATGGCAGCGCCACCGCTGGAGCGACCTTACCAGGCCAGCTACTTCCTGGCTGGAAGGTTAGCCGGTAGACCAGCCTCCCTGTTGATTGACACAGGCTGCACCACCAACTTGCTGTCGAAGCATCTGTACCAGCAATTGCCACAGTCAGTGAAAGACACGCTGCAACGCAGCGAGGCACATGGACTCATGGCTGACGGGTCTAGGATTCCCTTTTACGGTACCCTGCAAGTAAACTTGCAGCTTCGTAAACTGAGAACGAGCGTTAACTTCGTCATTAGTGACATCAATGAAGATGCTATAATTGGCATGCCGTTCCTCACCTTACACGAGTGTGCCCTACGGTTTCCAGACTCCCATGTCATCATTGACGGACATGTGTTACCTTGCACGGACAAGCACGGGCGGCCACTTAATGACAGTGTCCGTCTAGCGCAAGCATAGCTGACGGAGGACTCCCCTTACACCCCTGAAGAAGAGGATGTCCCCACACAACCACCCACTGTAGAGAGAACTACAGGTGGAATGTATCAGGCTGTGAAGAGCCCCCGTCACAGGCAGATGGCAAAAGATTTGAGCCGGATCGGACAACAACTGTAGGAGCTATAGGCAAAACAGCGTTTTCCCCCCGTTGGCTACACCCATGCGATGGAAAGAGGAGACCCCCACTGCTGGAAAGACGCAGCCACCCTTCAGCCATCCAACCCCTACAAAGAAAAGTGGACTACCCGGAGGAGCTCCCCGACAACCTCCAGTGAACAGAATCACTGTAGCTGACCGTCTAAAGATGTTGGAGAAGTGGCCAAAACCTCCCAGTACTCGAACCCTTCCTGTTAAGCCGGGCAGAGTGAGACAAAGTTGTAAACAACTCTGCAGCACAGACCAGCCACTCGTACCTAGCAGTGACAGTGACAGGACCATCCTCCAACTAGCCATGGCGGCTGATCAATGCATAGAGCTTGAGGACCAAAAGGCAGATTTGCTGCAGGATGCAGGCCTTGATAATTGTCCATCAGCCAACTGTGCAGACACAGAAGTACTGGAAGCGATGCCAACGGCAGAGCTGTATACCAAGGTAGAGAAAGTCAAGCTAGCAGAGAAAGAGAAAGAGGGTGAGCAATTAAATGCAGCATTTTCAAAATGGTTATTTGAGAACTGCACACCACGAGATCCGTTAGCACTACGGAGTGGCAGCCCACCTAGCTATGCTAAACCTGTACCTCTAGACTCACCATGCGCTGGTGACAGTAGAGTATGCGCTCTCCCACAAGTCGGGACTGCTGACACCCTCATAAGGGCAGTAGATAAGAAAGAGCGGGAGATCAAGTGCCCACCGCTTGATGCTGCCTGCCTGCCGGCCCGGGATGACTCCCTACCGGCCCGGGGTCCTCCAGAGATTCAGTCAGGGAAGACTGAGAAGTTACAAGGCAGTAGTTACCCTTGTAGAGCTTACCGAAAGAGAAAGCCTGTGGTGGCAGCTAAGGGTGAACGTCCCACGACGTCTTCACCACCAACCTTAGTGCCACACAGCACAGTGCACCACACCCCGGCACGGGATGTTGCTTGCACCCCCACGGTACAGTGGGAAGAGGGGAGAAGGCGCTGGCTTTCCTTAGAAAAGGAACGGCGGTCTCCTAAAGTTGAGATAAGGAAGGTTCTGCCAGCACTAGAACTTCCAGGGCCACTGCTCACACCCATACATGACGCTATGGTTCAGCAAGCCCCGCTGCACTATAGGAAGCCCATGGACATGTTGCATAAAATTGGTAATGCACATGTTGCTGTAGACTCACGCTCACAAATGAACGTGATGCCCAAGCTTACCATACGATTGGTACAAGCATCAAGCACTCCCGTAGAGGAGGAAGAGGAGCTGATTACTAGCTTCCCCTACGATCCAAGAGGAGTTGAGAGTAGTAATATATGAGCAGATCTCCCTACCAAGTGTTTTTTTGTGGGGTCATTATCTGGGGTTATGCAATGGGTTACGGCGTTGGATGAATTCGCCGAGTTTATATTGTATTTTGTTTGAGGGGCATTTGAGTGGCATTTAAGTGGCATTTAAGTGGCATTTGAGTTTTGATTATTTTTTTACTTAACTTAAACTTATATGGCATATAGATTTTGAATGTATGGCATTTAAGTTTTGATAATTCTATACATAATTCTAACTCATATAGCATTCAAGTTTTGATAATTTTTTACATAATTCAAATTCATATGGTTACTTGAGAGAGAGAAAGGAGAGAGGGGAGAGGGGAGAGGAGAGATGAGAGAGGAGAGAAGAGAGAGGAGAGAGGAGAAAGAGGAGAGAGACTTTTTAGTTTTCTATACATTCATGTATATATGGATAATTATGTACATATTTATGGTTATATTTACATTTACACTACATAATATACATTTATTACATAATAAGTATATTAAATGCTATAAAATATGTTGGAAAATCACCAAATTAGACCTCTAGATGGTTAAAATCTACAGTATTTGGGAAATAATATGATTATATACATTGATTACATAATAAGTAGGGAAAATCTTCCTATATAATATAGCTAGAGTCAGTAAATACTAAGTAATACAAAGCACTACAACTTGTAATGACAATCAATGCATACATACATACATATGGTATCTTGAGAGAAAGAGAGAGAGGAGAGAGAGAGGAGAGAGATTTTTTTAGTTTTCTATACATTCATGTATATATGGTTAATTATGTACATATTTATGGCTATATTTATATCTACATAGAGAGAGGAGAGAGGAGAGAGGAGATATATCTACATTGAATTTTAGTTATTTACATAATAAGTATATTGAATACTATAAAATATCTTGGAAAATTGTCAAATTAGACCTCTAGATGGTTAAAATTTACAGTTTGATAATTTTTTTACATAATTCGAATTCATATGGTTACTTGAGAGAGAGAGAGAGAGAGAGAGAGAGAGAGGAGAGAGGGGAGAGGGGAGAGGAGAGATGAGAGAGGAGAGAAGAGAGAGGAGAGAAGAGAGAGGAGAGAGAGGAGAGAGACTTTTTAGTTTTCTATACATTCATGTATATATGGATAATTATGTACATATTTATGGATATATTTACATTTACATTGCATAATATACATTTATTACATAATAAGTATATTAAATGCTATAAAATATGTTGGAAAATCAGCAAATTAGACCTCTAGATGGTTAAAATCTACAGTTACAGTATTTGGGAAATAACTGCAAGAGAGGAGAGAGGAGTATTTGGTAGAGGAGGGAGGAGAGAGGAGAGAGAGGGGGCTTGAGCATAATGATCTTGGAAAATTGTCAAATTAGACCTCTAGATGGTTAAAATTTACAGTATTTGGGAAATAACTACAATAGAAAACATTATGAATGTATGGCATTTAAGTATTACTAGTTTTTTACATAATTTGAACTCATATGGTATCTTGAGAAAAAGGAGACAGGAAAAGAGGAGAGAGGAGGGAAATAATTGCACTCAAATGAAAAAAATAGATGAAGCTAGATATTCATCTATTTGTATATATCCACAAGAAAACTAGGGTATTTGGTGAAGTATTCTTTTATTCCATTCAATTTTCATTAATTTTATTTGAATTGAAGTATTATTTACAATGGTTAGAATTTATTAAAATTGCTGCTCAATCCTTTATCCAACACCTACAACAATTCTTAGTAATAGTAGTGTATTTTTTAGTTTTTTATACAACCATGTATATATGGATAATTATGTACATATTTATGGATATATTTATATCTAGATTGAATAATATACATTTATGACATAATAACTATATTGAATGCTATAAAATATGTTGGAAAATCACCAAATTAGCCCTCTAGATGGTTAAAATTTACAGTATTTGGGAAATAACTGCAAGAGAGGAGAGAGGAGTATTTGGTAGAGGAGAGAGGAGAGAGGAGAGAGAGGAGGCTTGAGCGTAAATATTTCTTTTAGTTATTTACATAATAAGTATATTGAATACTATAAAATATCTTGGAAAATCGTCAAATTAGACCTCTAGATGGTTAAAATTTACAGTATTTGGGAAATAACTACAATAGAAAACATTATGAATGTATGGCATTTAAGTATTGATAGTTTTTTACATAATTCGAACTCATATGGTATCTTGAGAGAAAGGAGAGAGGAAAAGAGGACAGAGGAGGGGAAATAATTGCACTCAAATGAAAAAAATAGATGAAGCTAGATATTCATTTATTTGTATATATCCAAAAGAAAACAGGGGTATTTGGTGAAATATTCTTTTATTCCATTCAATTTTTATTAATTTTATTTGAGTTGAAGTATTATTTACAATGGTTAGAATTTATTAACATTACTGCTCAATCCTTTATCCAACACCTACAATAATTCTTAGTAATAGTAGTGTAATGAGACTGAGTAATAATCTACACACACCTTGTTCACTCTGTATGCTGTAGCACATGTTTTTCCTTTAGTTATCTGCAGTTACTTCAATTGGATCTTATCCAGATGTTTTATAGTCTTTGCTGCTACTGTGTTTTGTCTCAAACAGAAGTCCAAAGTAGGCATTGTGTCTACAAAATACAAAAAAATTGATTGTTACAATTGATTCATTTATTTTCATTGACTTTATCTACATATACATAAAGTAGCGAAGAAACAGTTTGTGTGAGTATGAAACTATCTAGAGCATAAATATTTCTTTTAGTTATATATATTTACACTTATTATGTTTACCATACATGTAATCAGCGTTAATTTTTGATTTTTGTTTAAAAACTATTATTATTTCTGGTAAAAAACTACATTAGTTAAGTTTTAGAATCATATAAATGAAATTTGTGTCAATTTAGCATCTACTGCATTATATATTTACAATATTACTTTGTAAATATTAGTGAAAGAAATTATGAAATACCTGCGAGTAATTAAGTAATTCAGTAAGGAAATTGATTGGAATCGTAGTAATATTTTTCAAATACAACATTGCTTTGCAACAACTATTAATGAAAGCGATTATGAAATGTTGATGAGTAACTAAGTAATCTAGTAAGGAAAACTGATCGAAATCACGGTAATATTTGTTAATAGATACTTGCGACAGGTTTTATCAACGAAAAAGTCAAGCGATTTTCAAATGTTTACGAGTAACTAAGCGATTCAGTAGAAAAAACTAACAGAAATCACGCGATATCCGTTTTTGAAATATTTACGATAAACCAAATTGGGACATTGCTGTTATCAACCAAAAGATCAAGCGAGTATCAAATTTTTACGAGTAACTAAGTGATTCAGTTGGCAAAAACCGATTGAGATCATGTGACATCCGTTACAAATATTTACGTCAAGTTAGCAACGGAAAAAACAAATATTTCTTAGAATATTCGCTATAGCAAGTTACGATAATTTTGTACTCGCTCTAAAGGTAAAGGTTTTCAGTCCATTTTTGGTCAGACCAAAATTTATGCGAGACGTTTTAGGCATTATTTCAGTCAACGTAATGTTACCAGTTCATTTTCACAAGTTTTTATTATTTATTTTAAAAATAAATAATTAGAGCTTTCTACTGGTGTTAAATTATTATTGATTGTTTTTTACCTTATCACCACTTAGAGCCAGATGATTTAATTAACTAAAGACAAATAATTATTTTAGCGTTTCTTACCTTGATGCTCTCCTAGTAGCTGTAGTAGATGATGCTTCTCCGCTTGCTGTTGAAGAACTGGATGCTTTCTATGTGAAAACAGTGGCTCTTAAATAGCTAAAGTTGCACTGATTAAACCCTATGAATCAGCATTTTTTCCAATGCTTTCGCGGGAATAAAAACTGTTTATTCCCGCGAAAGCAACGGTTTCCATTCGCGTGAAAATAAATTATTTATTCCCGCGAAAGCAACGGTTTGTATTCGCCTGAAAATAAAATGTTTATTCCCGCGAAAGCAACGGTTTCCATTCGTGTGAAAATAAATTATTTATTCCCGCGAAAGCAACGGTTTGTATTCGCCTGAAAATAAATTATTTATTCCCGCGAAAGCAACAGTTTGTATTCGCCTGAAAATAAAATGTTTATTCCCGCGAAAGCAACGGTTTCCATTCGTGTGAAAATAAATTATTTATTCCCGCGAAAGCAACGGTTTGTATTCGCCTGAAAATAAATTATTTATTCCCGCGAAAGCAACGGTTTGTATTTGCCTGAAAATAAAATGTTTATTCCCGCGAAAGCAACGGTTTGTAATCGCCTGAACATAAAATGTTTATTCCCGCGAAAGCAACGGTTTGTATTCGCCTGAAAATAAATTATTTATTCCCGCGAAAGCAATGGTTTGTATTCGCCTGAAAATAAAATGTTTATTCCCGCGAAAGCAACGGTTTCCATTCGCGTGAAAATAAAGTATTTATTCCCGCGAAAGCAACAGTTTCCATTCGTGTGAAAATAAAATATTTATTCCCGCGAAAGCAACGGTTTGTATTCGCCTGAAAATAAATTATTTATTCCCGCGAAAACATTGGTTTGTATTTGTGTGAAAATAAAATTTGTATTCCCGCGAAAGCAACGGTTTCCATTCGCGTGAAAATAAATTATTTATTCCCGCGAAAACACTGTTTTTTATTCACGCGAAAAAACAGTTTATATTCCCGCGAAAGCATTGGAAAAAATGCTGATTCATAGGGTTTTATCAGTGCAACCTTAGCTATTTAAGAGCCACTGTTTTCACACAGAAAGCATCCAGTTCTTCAACAGTAAGCGGAGAAGCATCATCTACTACAGCTACTAGGAGACCATCAAGGTAAGAGATGCTAAAATAATTATTTGTCTTTAGTTAATTAAATCATCTGGCTCTAAGCGGTGATAAGGTAAAAACTAATCAATATCAATAATTATTTAACACTAGTAGAAAGCTCTAATTATTTATTTTTAAATTTTATGCTAGTTTGAGACAAAACGCTGTATATAAAGCCAATGAAAATAAATAAATCAATTGTAACAATAAATTTTTTTGTATTTTGTAGACACAATGTGTACTTTGGACTCTTGTTTGAGACGAAATGCATCAGTAGCAAAGACTATAAAACATCTGGTTAAGATCTACCAACAGCACACTTCTCCAACACAGCAAGAATTTCTTTCAAGATCTACCACCTACTTAGATGATACCAAACCAATGAAGACTCAAACTACATGAGTTTTGAAAACCAATGAAGACTCAAACTACATGAATTTTGAAGACAGCATACTTCTCCAACACAGCAAGAATTCCTTTCAAGATTTACCACCTACTTAGATGATACCAAACCAATGAAGACTCAAACTACATGAGTTTTGAAAACCAATGAAGACTCAAACTACATGAATTTTGAAGACAGCATACTTCTCCAACACAGCAAGAATTCCTTTCAAGATCTACCACCTACTTAGATGATACCAAACCAATGAAGACTCAAACTACATGAGTTTTGAAGACAGCATACTTCTCCAACACAACAAGAATTCCTTTCAAGATCTACCACCTACTTAGATGATGCCAAACCAATGAAGACTCAAACTACATCAATTTTGCAGACAGCACACTTCTCCAACACAGCAAGAATTCCTTTCAAGATCTACCACCTACTTAGATCATATCAAACCAATGAAGACTCAAACTACATGAATTTTGAAGACAGCATACTTCTCCAACACAGCAAGAATTCCTTTCAAGATCTACCACCTACTTAGATGATACCAAACCAATGAAGACTCAAACTACATGAGTTTTGAAAACCAATGAAGACTCAAACTACATGAATTTTGAAGACAGCATACTTCTCCAACACAGCAAGAATTCCTTTCAAGATCTACCACCTACTTAGATGATACCAAACCAATGAAGACTCAAACTACATGAGTTTTGAAGACAGCATACTTCTCCAACACAGCAAGAATTCCTTTCAAGATCTACCACCTACTTAGATGATGCCAAACCAATGAAGACTCAAACTACATCAATTTTGAAGACAGCACACTTCTCCAACACAGCAAGAATTCCTTTCAAGATCTACCACCTACTTAGATCATATCAAACCAATGAAGACTCAAACTACATGAATTTTGAAGACAGCATACTTCTCCAACACAGCAAGAATTCCTTTCAAGATCTACCACCTACTTAGATGATACCAAACCAATGAAGACTCAAACTACATGAGTTTTGAAGACAGCATACTTCTCCAACACAGCAAGAATTCCTTTTAAGATCTACCACCTACTTAGATGATGCCAAACCAATGAAGACTCAAACTACATCAATTTTGAAGACAGCACACTTCTCCAACACAGCAAGAATTCCTTTCAAGATCTACCACCTACTTAGATCATATCAAACCAATGAAGACTCAAACTACATGAATTTTGAAGACAGCATACTTCTCCAACACAGCAAGAATTCCTTTCAAGATCTACCACCTACTTAGATGATACCAAACCAATGAAGACTCAAACTACATGAGTTTTGAAAACCAATGAAGACTCAAACTACATGAATTTTGAAGACAGCATACTTCTCCAACACAGCAAGAATTCCTTTCAAGATCTACCACCTACTTAGATGATACCAAACCAATGAAGACTCAAACTACATGAGTTTTGAAGACAGCATACTTCTCCAACACAGCAAGAATTCCTTTCAAGATCTACCACCTACTTAGATGATGCCAAACCAATGAAGACTCAAACTACATCAATTTTGAAGACAGCACACTTCTCCAACACAGCAAGAATTCCTTTCAAGATCTACCACCTACTTAGATCATATCAAACCAATGAAGACTCAAACTACATGAATTTTGAAGACAGCATACTTCTCCAACACAGCAAGAATTCCTTTCAAGATCTACCACCTACTTAGATGATACCAAACCAATGAAGACTCAAACTACATGAATTTTGAAGACAGCATACTTCTCCAACACAGCAAGAATTCCTTTCAAGATCTACCACCTACTTAGATGATACCAAACCAATGAAGACTCAAACTACATGAGTTTTGAAGACAGCATACTTCTCCAACACAGCAAAAATTCCTTTCACAAGAATTCCTTTCAAGATCTACCACCTACTTAGATCATATCAAACCAATGAAGACTCAAACTACATGAATTTTGAAGACAGCATACTTCTCCAACACAGCAAGAATTCCTTTCAAGATCTACCACCTACTTAGATGATACCAAACCAATGAAGACTCAAACTACATGAGTTTTGAAGACAGCATACTTCTCCAACACAGCAAAAATTCCTTTCAAGATCTACCACCTACTTAGATGATGGCAAACCAATGAAGACTCAAATAACGTGGATTTTGAAGATAAGATGATAGCAAACCAATGAAGACTCAATGTTACACAACATTACTTTCTCTCCTGCTTAGATGATACCAAACCAATAAAGACTCAAACTACATGGATTCTACTTCGATGATGCTGAAAAAGAAAACTGTCCAGAACAAGAGCTCAAGAAGCTAATCTATAACTCAAGGCTATCATATCACTATAGGTGAGTTTTACTAATTTTTACCATAAATTAAACAAAATGCTGAATATATACATTTTACAAGTGAAAAAAGGACTTTTTTGGTGAAATTAGTGTATTTTTTACAACAAAATGCTGAATATATACATTTTTCAGGGAAAAAAAGGACTTTTTTGGTGTAAATAGTGTATTTTTTTACAACAAAAATGCTGAACATATACATTTTCTAGGTGAAAAAAGGACTTTTTTGATGTAATTAGTGTATTTTTTACAACAAAATGCTGAATATATACATTTTCATGGTAATTGTTTTAGATAGATGAAAGAGAATCAAAAACACTTGGTGAAAATAATGCTCAAGAAAGAACAAGTTGAACAATGTAACTTGGTGAGTTATTTCCCTTTTCTAATAATTTTAATAAATTCTAACCATTGTAAATAATACTTCAATTCAAATAAAATTAATGAAAATTGAATGGAATAAAAGAATACTTCACCAAATACCCTAGTTTTCTTGTGGATATATACAAATAGATGAATATCTAGCTTCATCTATTTTTTTCATTTGAGTGCAATTATTTCCCTCCTCTCTCCTCTTTTCCTGTCTCCTTTTTCTCAAGATACCATATGAGCTCAAATTATGTAAAAAACTAGTAATACTTAAATGCCATACATTCATAATGTTTTCTATTGTAGTTATTTCCCAAATACTGTAAATTTTAACCATCTAGAGGTCTAATTTGACAATTTTCCAAGATCATTATGCTCAAGCCCCCTCTCTCTCCTCTCTCCTCCCTCCTCTACCAAATACTCCTCTCTCCTCTCTTGCAGTTATTTCCCAAATACTGTAACTGTAGATTTTAACCATCTAGAGGTCTAATTTGCTGATTTTCCAACATATTTTATAGCATTTAATATACTTATTATGTAATAAATGTATATTATGCAATGTAAATGTAAATATATCCATAAATATGTACATAATTATCCATATATACATGAATGTATAGAAAACTAAAAAGTCTCTCTCCTCTCTCTCCTCTCTCTTCTCTCCTCTCTCTTCTCTCCTCTCTCATCTCTCCTCTCCCCTCTCCCCTCTCTCCTCTCTCTCTCTCAAGTAACCATATGAATTCGAATTATGTAAAAAAATTATCAAACTGTAAATTTTAACCATCTAGAGGTCTAATTTGACAATTTTCCAAGATATTTTATAGTATTCAATATACTTATTATGTAAATAACTAAAATTCAATGTAGATATATCTCCTCTCTCCTCTCTCCTCTCTCTATGTAGATATAAATATAGCCATAAATATGTACATAATTAACCATATATACATGAATTTATAGAAAACTAAAAAAATCTCTCTCCTCTCTCTCTCCTCTCTCTCTTTCTCTCAAGATACCATATGTATGTATGTATGCATTGATTGTCATTACAAGTTGTAGTGCTTTGTATTACTTAGTATTTACTGACTCTAGCTATATTATATAGGAAGATTTTCCCTACTTATTATGTAATCAATGTATATAATCATATTATTTCCCAAATACTGTAGATTTTAACCATCTAGAGGTCTAATTTGGTGATTTTCCAACATATTTTATAGCATTTAATATACTTATTATGTAATAAATGTATATTATGTAGTGTAAATGTAAATATAACCATAAATATGTACATAATTATCCATATATACATGAATGTATAGAAAACTAAAAAGTCTCTCTCCTCTTTCTCCTCTCTCCTCTCTCTTCTCTCCTCTCTCATCTCTCCTCTCCCCTCTCCCCTCTCTCCTTTCTCTCTCTCAAGTAACCATATGAATTTGAATTATGTAAAAAATTATCAAAACTTGAATGCTATATGAGTTAGAATTATGTATAGAATTATCAAAACTTAAATGCCATACATTCAAAATCTATATGCCATATAAGTTTAAGTTAAGTAAAAAAATAATCAAAACTCAAATGCCACTTAAATGCCACTCAAATGCCCCTCAAATAAAATACAATATAAACTCGGCGAATTCATCCAACGCCGTAACCCATTGCATAACCCCAGATAATGACCCCACAAAAAAACACTTCGTAGGGAGATCTGCTCATATATTACTACTGTTGAGTTATGGGAGGTCACCTGCAAGGGCGACCTTCTCTGGAGAGAGGTGCTATGTCATCTCATAGCATAGTACTCGACCACATATATAATCAAATATATAATCTGGGTACGGGTGTTACCCCCACACATATCTGGTCTTGAGATTTTATTATTAAAGCCAGGCTATGACTTTAATGGAGAGAGGTATGTGGTAGATTTCAGTGCACTCTAGTAGTAAACAGGTCATTTACACTAGAAACCTTGCGAAGCAATGCGCTAGACTTTTGCCCACAGCATTTGGTTAATAGCTGTTGGGTAGGAAGTCCTACTGTGCCGGTAGCATAGTAAGCAGGGCCGGTATTGACCCCTGCAGGGTCGGTAGTGACCTCTACCGACCCGGTACAGCTGTACTGGGCCGGCACAAGATGGCCGCCTTAGACGAGGATCTGCAAAGATGTCAGAGAACTTAGTCAAGGTCGTAAACAGGAAGTGCTTACCCCTAAATTACCAACTTCGTGGACCTAATTCTATGTACAGCCTGGGAACCCTGTAGGAGCCTTCATTGGACAATTAGGAGAAAGGACTCCGCCCTTAGCCACTTGGCACCTCCCTTTGTTATTTTGCATTGCATTGTGATTGGTGGAATATTTATATGGTTAATGTAATTGGTTCATTTACTTCCTGTGCATTGACTGTTATATGTTTTGTGTTTGTTAGCTCTCCTATAAAAGGAGAGCTCCCACTGTTAATCTGTGCATTCATTACAATGAGCCATGGCATGTATTCTTATATTGCTAAACCCTAGAGGAATAATTACCTTCAGGACAGCTTAGAGAATAAAGCCATTATTACAGACACTACTCGGTACTGTTTGTCTGAGCCATGGGCTCTTGCCTTACCGGGTAATTCGGTTGCCCTATACAGTTGTCACTGTCGGTCAGTACAGTGTCCCCTCTGGAGAGAGGTAGAATACTCGAGATTAGTGGATGTCCGTGGTAACAGACCGGAATCCATTACAATGTGAACACGACTTCTAGTGTTTCACATACACCATACTTTGCTACAAACAAACATAAATAATGTTTGTTGGATATAAACTATAATGAATAATACTAAATTAAATAAAACCCCGGGGTTTCAAAGTGAGTGAAAACTTCACTTCAATATCGAGCAGTAGACCAGTAGGCTCCCTTATGGTTGAAGCAACCGAAGGTTGAGATTTTTTAGGTTGGTGAATCCTATATTGACAAAATCTTTACCATTTCTCTTCATACTGTGCATAGAGTGCACTTTTGAGCCATCATAGCAGTTGTCAACAGTCATAAGTAGTGATGTCTAAAATAACTAAAGTGAAAATGAGTCGGCCAGATTGAAGGTTTCAGCTGAGTTTGCAGCTATCAATTTTATATGAAAATATTAGGCCTGAAGGACTAACTTTTGGTTGTTAGTAGTGAAATGTTAATACTTAGCAGCAGTTTCTGGGTAGGCTGCTGTGTTGACTTTAGGCTTTGATAATGACAATGAGCATATTCAGTTTTCCCCCCACAATGTGCTCCTTCAGTACAATTTGGGCTCCGAAATGAACAAAGAGCCAGGTGTGCCTCCTGCATGCGTTTGGGTATTTTTACAGTCAGTAACTTGCTGATGAAAGTGAACAAAATACATTTTAGCACAACTCTCGTTGGTATGATTAACAGTTTTATTGTTTGGAAATAAGTTTTTTTGGGGAAAATTTGTCAGCTGAAATGATAACTATAAGAAACCTGGCATTATTTTCAAGACAAAACACACATGCTTAAATCGATGAATGTTTGTGCGTACCATTTTATTAATCCTTGTATTTGGTGAAACGATTGGTTTCATACTTGTCATGTCATCTGGTTTGTAAGGGATTCACTTGATTTTTAGGTACATTACGAAAAAAAATTTCTATTCTTCAAATATTGCTGAAATCTCTGAAAACTCCCTAAGACTAGCATTGCCTCCCTAGCACCTATTGCACACATAACTTTAGTTTTCAATTGAGCAAAAACGAGACTTTGAGATGACTCAAGGTAAACATTGTTTTCACATTATCCTTTTACATCTAGTTTTAGTATGTTTGAAAAGAGTTTTCTGTACCTCACCCCATGTTCGATTTACATTTACCTCAGCTATCGACTTTTTGAACTAATAAACTAAATTACTGACTTTGTTTCTAAGCAATCACCTCATCTATACCCGCAAAGGAGCCAGCCTGTTTTTTCAAGCCAACATGTCAGATATGGTTGGATTGGGTAACTATATGAAAAAATTTACAATTTCATTTTTAAAAAGTATACATGTTTCTACTATTAAACTTAATGAAATCAACTGATGCAATCAATTCACTCGCTAAACTGATTTGTGCTCAATATGCTTATGATTGCATAACTTTTGCGAAGTCTGATACTTAGTAAAAGCCAATCTACATAATCATTAAACATGATGAAAACTGCTGAGAGATTATTAGGAGCTTTGAACATGAATTTGAATCTATGGATTAACAATGGACATTATCTTCTAAAGTCAAATCTAAAACAAGGTTTTTTGCTCCCTGACAATATTTTACGATCTCGTGAAAAAGCTGCAGACTAGATTAAATGAAAAAATATTCCCTACTAGTTGTTCATGACGCTGCATGCTGGTATATCTTAAAGCTTAAGGTAAGATGATGATTGATAAATGAGGTTGTAAACAAGCACAATAGAACTGAGACCTTATCCTAATTGTTAGGTACTACCAAAATTAGACAAAAAGTAAAAAGGCTTGTAGGCGTTTACCTGTGTGCATGTGTTTACCTGTGGATGGTTGTATGTAATACCAGCTTCATGCATGCAAATATATGTTTCATGTTTAATTGAGTTGAAGCACACACATAGGTGGCTGCATGGATGTAAACAATAATTTGCCATTCCATAGACATAGCGCATAGGTGCAGAGGCCTATTTAGCTACAAGCTCTATCACTATTTAACTCCAGCGCAATTACTAACTTATAAACTTGCCCGGCTAAACTAGTGTCTATGCAGTTACTACTATGAGACGTAGGTTTTATAACTGCCTCGTAGTAGAGTGGGTGCAGAGGCTTACAGTTAGATTTGAGAGATGCAGAACTCTTTAAAGTATGAGCACAACTTTATTCACAGCAAAATCTGGCACAAATAAAAATAATTCAAGCTTATATAGTAGTAGTATTCAAACTTATGTCCCTGATAGGACAACATTTTAATAGGTCAACTACATACGTTTTTACTCTACCTGTGACAGTAAATATTTGCACCAGAGCTAATTAAACAACACATATAATAATGTTTAAACCTGCACAACACCGGTTTGTAACTATTAAAAGTGATGAAATATTAATATTTAATAATAAAAAAATAATTACAACAATGGAACATTATACAACAATGCAACGAATAGATTACTTTAGACAGCGCTCGCTATTGATGACTTATTTTACCAGTACGTTCGCTTTGCTGCTGTAAAACTGCTGACACATCTTAGCAGCATCAGTGCTGAGCGGCTACCACTAGCAGTAACACGTTCTTTTGCTACGAGTGCAGCTTTTCACGCAGAGGTCTCCGGGAGTTGGCAAAGTGTGAGCAAGTCTAGTGAAGGAGAGGTCATTGTGTAGCCTGCAATGTCCACTTCACCTTTAAAGAGAGGGAGGCTGAGCATAAGTGCCTCTTCCACAACGGCTATTTTCAGGACCACCAACCATTACTAAAGAGCTGAATTGTTTTAGTACTTGGTATGTATCAACATTCCAGCGCAGAGTTATTTCAACCCGTTCATAAAAATTGATTATTATGAAGTACTGTTTAGTTTTCTCTGTGGTCTCAATTGAGTAATAGCTGTATTTATATGCACAGTATTATTGAGATGGGTGCTCAATAATTACTTTAAAACATACTCACTCTATTATAGATAATAACTACTTATTATGTATGCAATAAATTCCTTGGACTTGAGCAGTTCACTTAACCAAAAACAGATTTTACCATATACCAAACAACCATGATCACGGATAATGACTAATATGTAATTAGTTATTATTTGCTAATGACTCTCTGATATGCAGTAATGTGCTATGTTTTTGTCTACTGTATTCTCTAGTATGACTATATTAAGGGTAGAAATGTTTCAATATAAAAGCGAATTGTCGTCATTTAGTATATAAACACTATAGAATTGCTGTTGATGACCACAGAAATTAGAGACTTATTTGCGCTTCTATAGAATCTTAAATAAAAATGAATAGTCAAGCCAGCTAGTTTTTGGTAAAAAAATTCTCAGAAGAATCCAAGTGAATAATGCAAGTGAAAAAGATTAGTACAACGTTGCAATTCTACCCTGACAAAGTTTGTCTTCAACAAAGTACTTAAGTGGTGAAGCGTGGCATTTTTGCTGCTACAAGGATCGGAAATTGGGTCATTGTCCACAGTCTTCAAGTGCTTGTCACTGTGGTGTAGACATATGTCTAGGATTGAGCACTGGGCATGGAAAGACAATATTGGATACTTCGGCCTTATCAACACATTGAGGCTTACTCTCGTATCATAGCCAATGACACTCCTTGCTTTGAGCACTACAGGCCTGGCAGTAGGAATACGTGCCTTCCAATAATGCCCACTTGTAGTTGAGTTTATTCATCCTTTCAGCTATAGAGGGGGGGGGGGGTACCCGTCGACTAGAAGTTTTACTAAATCAATGGGTCGGTAACTTTGTGTACTAACTTGACTCGTAATACTAGACTCTCTATCCAAGGGCAAGCGTGTGTCATGAAAGACTTTGCCAGTTGTTAACTGATTCATTTTCGTGCTTGTGTGCACAACGCATTTTTGTTCATCTTTTTCTATATCCGACTCACTGAAAGGTGATATTGTGGAGAATGAGGAAAGGCATGCCAACAATGTGTTTTCATTGATGCATCTCACTTAAAGTTGGTTCGCTTCTTACATCTCTGAACTGGGGGTAGCTCTCAGGATACAACAAACTGTGATGATTTGACTACAGTCAGATATGATACCATGGGACTCACCTTCCGGCTCAGTTTGCTTGACAAGAGATTAAAGAGGTGACCCAGAAGTTGCTGGGTTGTACTTCTCAACTCTCTCCAGCTGCTTTTGCTTTATTGCAGCTGGTTTGAGAGAAACTACTGTGGATGCTGGTGGCTTTTCCAAGGTTGGTGGTGGTCCAGATATGGGAACATTCATTGATCTAGATTAACACTCTTTTAGGTCATGTCCGACTTGGCCCTACCCAATACTGGGTCCAAAGCCTCTGAACAACTGGAGTACTCTGCATTACAAGTAGAGTAGTTGACACTACAGGAAGAGGGTTCAGTGCTGATGGACTCGCTCTTTGTGTACACTTAAGTAACTTGGTATGTGTTGTGAGGTCACTAACCGTCTGTGACGTAGGAAATACCAAGTCATCCAGTATTTTTTGTGGTAATAATTGGAGCAATGGATCACCTGTAGTGGCAACAGTGTAGGTATGAAGGAGTCCCAGAGGAGTAGTCCATCGAGAGTGTGGTAGTATGAGAGAGAGGGCTCAGAGCAGGAGCAGTGTGTCAAGGAAGGGTTTGCGGTACGTATTACCATTTTCATCAACAGTTGGAACTCGAAAGGGTCAGGTTTCAGAAAAATTATTGGATTGTCGAAACTCTCCCCAAGCATGAATGGGATCTTCTACACTCTTGGGTTCTATGGCTAGCATATCATGGTAAAGGTGGGGATGGCCTAGTGGGGAAGGGGAGGTCTCTAAAACTGTTTTATCGACATGTCAGCGATGCAAATCAGCTTATGTGGTTTCCACTTCATTAGCATTTTCTTATGTTGAAGATTGTTGTACCTTCCGGAGGTGGAAAAGGCATGGTCAAACTTTGAGTGTGTTAAACTGAAGCATGCACAAAAGGCTATGAAAACACTTTGAAGAGTGCTTGGCTTCCCACGTCCAATAGTTTCATTCTGGCATAAAAAAGGAACATTGTGGGCTCAAGGTCATTGGATTCTGCAATCTCAAGAAACTGTTCAATGAGTTATTCACCATCTTCTATGCTAGTGAACTTGGATTCTTTGAAGTTCTATGCGGGGGCAGTCAAGTTGGTTGTAGGACTCCTTGAACAATTTGTTCTGGCTTTGTTAAAGCTGATTTTTTTTGTTTCCAGTGCTCTGGACTTTTGCATAGCCAACAAAAAGTTGTACAGATCAAATAAAGGATCAGTATTTGCAGTGTTTAGATGAGGGAAGCCAATTCAGGGCCGTAAACTATTGCATTCTGATCAGAAAGGGAGCTACAGGACTTGCATTTGATGTATTCAAGCAGGAAGCCATTTGCTGTGCTGGGTTGGCCTTGTATTATTAGAGCAGCTCTATGAACCAAATACTGGTGTATGAAACGCCATTTTTTGATCAGGGAAGCTGTTTGGTTTGGGTGTATATTGATCAGGACAGCTGTAGAATGGTGAAGCAGAGAAAAGTGTACAAACTTTCAAAAACTTTATGAAGAAAACTGCTAATCCTAACATGTACATCGCTTTACTCTCCTACTGCAACGCACCATCACAGAACGGATTCTCTCCAGTTGAAACGCTTATGGGCAGACAAGTCTAGACTGATCTACCTGCAGATCCCTGTACTGTCAGACCCTACAGCCTAAACCACAACCTTATCGCTGAAAAAGAACACAAATACAAACTCAAAAGAAACACTCAAATTACAATCATCACAACGCTAAGGAGATGCCTCGACTCAATAAATGCGATTTAGTACACAGGCGTGACCTAGAAGGATCTGGTACAGTAACCGAAAACCTGCCAGGCAGATTGCATGTAGTCACTGCCGACAGTGGAAATGTACACATAAACAGATGCTCACTAAATACTATTCCAGTCAATGCCACTAGTACTCAGTCACCAGAACTCAGACAGTCACCTGTGGAAACAGCGGCTCTTAGACCGACTATGGAAACTCCGACTGGAACACCAAATGATGCACAAAGAACGTTCTCACAGGATTCACATTGTTCTGAATGCCTGGGTTATGAATGGTTGGGTGGTTGACATTCAAATTGATAACATGGTTTGTTACTTTTTTGAACATCTGCTAGTTCGATTTTTACCTGTTTTTAGAAAAAGGGATATGTAACGTTAAGTTGAAAGTTTCCTCTAAGTACGCCTTCTAAATGGCTTAGCTTAGATGGGTAAAGCTCTTTTGGTCACTCTCTTTTTTCTGTTCAACCATGCTTGTTCATGCATTAAACTGTCTTACCATCAATGAATTGATATGATCTACATCTTATAGGTGTTGAGTGCGTATTGTTCATAGCAGCTGCATAAGGGAGGAGAGGGGAGGGAGTAAGGTAGAAAGTACAAGTTAGAACACCGACAGCTGATAAGCCCAATAGTTCATCTAGTAGCGTTTGTACAATCACACAATTTTATTTCCGCCACCAATTCATAAGGTTGGCTGCCATTCTTTACCAACTTCCACTAGAGGAGTACTTCTGTAAGCATCCACTTTTCTATGAATAACATAAAGTGTGGATAAAACTGCAGAAGAATTACATGCCAGTTTCTATTACTATGCAATGAACTAGAGTGTCACCTGGTAATACTGACAAGTAGTGGGTTAGCTTAGAAATATTCTGAGTATATATCCATATATAATGTCTAGGTTTCACCATAAATAGCATCTAATGTAAGGTCTCTACACTAAAAAACTCACACATGTGCGTAAAAGATCTGAAAAATATAATAACATGGAGAATGTTTATTGATAAAATAGGCAAGCTAGCCATTTCAAATAAGCTAGTGCATTGTACTTGCCTTTATAATGAGCGAGCTTGTAGTAGTCATTCTTCTTGCAACCATAACTTTTTATTGCAGCTGTTTGTAAAAATCATCTTTTTAGCTGATCTATACAAAAGGCCAGCTTCCAATGACAGCCAATCACACACTCTAGCAAACCATTTACATAGGGGAATTTCTTTCTCATAGCTTGTCTGTTGGCGACACAATTATGCAAATTCACCGCCCACTGACATTTAAAATATTGTAGTGTTTTTCCTCTTTGCACTACTGACACAACGGCATTCACCCCCTTGACTTTAACAACTAGTTTGGGGTCCGCGCCCCAGACTAACTACACAGAGTTTACACTAATAAATAAGTTATTGTTCTAAATCTACTTAGCAATATAACATGTTGATAATACAAAATGCACAAAACTTCTGGCTTCCTCACACAAAATTATTACCTTTTATAGGAGATAACCAGAAAATCTCACCTCCCTGATTGAGGTGAGCAAATCACAAATAATCATACAAGTTCACAGCAAATCATCATGGGTAATGTAACAACACAAACAAGACAATCCAATCACTTGGGCATGCACATGGCAGACAGCTCTATGGGGTGCTTTCCCGCTCTTTTTTGGCCATGGAACTTTTCCACTCCTTATATGGTATACTGTCTTCCTAGTCTCTGGTCCTTTCCACTGATTCAGCTTTGGTCTCCATAATATGTAGGTTTTTGGGCTCCCTCGGTCACAGGCTTCCTTTAGCGGCCATATTTCCCTGTTGATCCGGGGTAAAGATCCGGGGTAAGTCTTTATATATGTACATGCAGCATACAGGATGGATACAGGCCCGGGCTAGCCGGTATCCAATTTACAACAGATTCGGCGTGGCACTAATCAAGGGAGAAGGCTCTGGGGTTACTTTACACTTCTCACTGAACTGGACAGGGGTGTAGAGTATCATGGGGTTGCGGGAAGGAGGTCTGAATTAGCTAAGTAGCACACAAATCTTCCACAATAAAGTTACCCAGAACATTTGTGAACTTAAATAAGAGTAACTGAACAGAGAGAACTTTTGAGAGGGATACGTTAAGCTTTTATTTGAGAAAAACAATGCACTCTGGGTATTTTAGACTTTAATTTAGACTCAGATGTCATTTTACTAGTTAAACAAATAAATTATGGTGAGGAAATTATAAGAAGCGTTTTTGGTTTCATGCTTTGGGAATCCAGGTTTGCGGAAGTAAATATAGAAGTATGCTTAATGCTGAACAATTATAAGTAAGGCTCAAGTGTTTGTGACTAACGTGGTTGTTCTGAGTTGTTTGGTTTGTTGAGCCCTAAATACTACCTCTCCCTCATTTCATAGCGGAGGAAGTTACCTACAATCAAAATCATTCAGTGTATACAAACAATAATGGGTGGTTTTACCAAAGAGCAAAAAAATGTCACTTGAGTCTTAAAGGTTTTACCTGTCGCTTCTTTTTGGGCAGATATACAGCAACTCCAACAAAAAAAGCAATCAAAAGTAGTGTGGTCACAACTCCTGTGGATATAAACAGGACCGCATTTCTATTGTCTACAATTTCAGGTAAAAACAGACGCTGTACAAAGATCTGTTTGATATGTAGTAAGAATAAGTAGAATAATACGAGCAGATCTCGAGTAAAAACAGCAATGGACATTTTGTAACAGATTTATGTTGTCTATCACCGACACAACGGCATCCACCCCTTCTTTTCTCCACACTTTGTGGTCTATTCCAAACAGACTTTAATGACTTCACCGGGTCCATGACCCAGACGCACTACACAGGGAGTTACATAGTAAATACTTTATTCCACAATCTATTTAGAAACACAACACAAGGGTATTTAGCTCAATTCACGAAACTTCTTTCTTTCCACCTGCACAGCAATTCATTTTATAGGAAAAAAACAGGAACCTTTACTCCCTTATTACAGGTGAGCCAATAATACGACACGATACAAAACATTCATGAATAAAAAGAAGTGATACAAAATGCAATAACAAGTTGAGCCAATAAGGCAATGTGTGCACATGGCAGGGAGGCTCTACGCTTCTTTCCTGCTCTGTTGAGTGTATTGGAAACTTTTCATTCCTTATATGGAGTCCATACTTCCTGGTCTCTGCTCTTAGGCGGTTCATCTGTAGTATTCAACTTCCAGAGGTTGGTAGCTAGTTTTCTATGCCCAGGCTATCCATTTTAGTCATCTTTGTTGACTGGTAGACCAAGTGGTGTATGGGGGTATTATGGTAGGAGGGGGGGGGGACCTGACTTGACCAAGTACCATGTAAATCTCCCACAATATTATGCTGATTAGCGAAGGACTTGTCACATAACGGTTGTGTAATTTTATGTGCTAAGGATAATTGGTAGTTTTCAGACTGGTCAGATGCACTTCTAAACCTTATAACATATATTTTTATGTGAACTAGGTTTTTAGTTACCGATTTTGTAGAATGTTTAAATTTTGTCCATGCATAATTTATTCGAATACCTATATAAACTATTATTGATATTAAGAACAACAGGGTTCTCAAGGATGTGTTTTTGAGAGAAAGATGACCATTTTTTTTTATTTTCTGAATGGTATGTACTGCTGGAGAAACATACAGTTGTCTTTTTTACCAGGTTAAATGCTATGTTCATACTCCTGTGTGAATGCTAGTTTTTATCATGATTCAAATGCAATAATTTGTTTGAATAAATACGTTATAATATACTTTACCGAGCATAATATGTAAAATATATAACATTTGTGTTAGTAACAATGTATATAATAAATTGTAGTGTACAAAGTAAATAAAATGAACAATAGAGCATAAGCAATATTGCTTCAAAACATTAGGCACTGGTCAACTCTCCTTATCTTTAGGTAACCACAGGGAAAGAAATATTGTTACATTCACATTAATGATAATGAGAAGGCTGTTTCCCGTCATCACAATGTTTGCTTCTGACACAGGCTGAGTTGTTCCTGGAACGTTTTCTATAGCAATATATATAAAAACTCTATAATTACATAAAGAAGATGTTGCCATTGTTTTTATTTCTTTTCGCCAATGTAGCTTTTCTCGCTCTTACTATCATTAGTCGTAATTGTATCCACAAACATAATTGTCTCCAGAGTAATGATTTTCTCTAGAGCTGTGGTTGTCTCCGGAGTTGTGAGGTCGGAAGAAATGCAATTAACTCCGGAGTGATTGCTACTGAAACTGTAACCGCTGACCCAGTTGTAGTTATTCGTGGAGTTATAAGTGTTATAGCATTAATCAGCAGCAGGAGTTGTAGTGGCTGGAGTTGTGATGCTTGCTATAAGCCCGGTTAGAGCCAGAAAAATAGTTGGAGCTGTCGAAGCATTCTTATACCTTCTAGATATTCTAAGAATAGCACGCAAAATGATGTTTCGCTTACGTTTTCCATCCACCTCAAAATCAGTATTTTTGCTGAAATATCTGTCCTTCCTGTAATTTTCCAAAGCCCGAGGGAGTAAACAAAACATAATACTTTAAATGTCGGTATAAAGCTGTGAAATATGACACGTGACTGCAAGACCTATCCTTGCTTGTAGCGCTTACCTAGTGTAAAACTTCATTTCATTGTAGTGTGGTGGAATTTTATGTCTACTACCACTGCGCAAGGTCCCCCTGACAACTGTTGAGTGTCAGGCAAGCCTAAATAGAGCCTGGCACAGCCAGAACATAAGTAAGTCAGCCGGTAGAAACCCTACCGGCCCTGCAGCACTCACTGCCTGCCCTGCAGAGGTACCACCGGCCCTGCAGCACACCCTGCCGGCCCTGCAGCATGTACTACCGGCCGTGCAGTGCCATTACCATACCTATACCGGGTCGGTGAGCAAAGAACTACGATAGCCTGAGAACCGAAATTAATACCAAAGGTGCAGGAGCCCGACTTTGCAACATAGCTGTCCTCAAACAAGACTAAAGCCAAGGACCACAAGCCATAAGGACCAAGAACCAGGGCTAATCATTGCACCACCATGAGTAAGCAAGATTGACTAAGAAGCTCCGCCCCCTACTTCTGGGCGCCTGGCACATTTAACTCTGTATTGACCAATGACTGTATCATATATTTATATCTCATGATCTGATTAGTGTAAACACTTCCTGCCATTACTGATTTGTTGCCCCTTGTTTGGGCATATGTTTTAATCATGTTCTGCCTATAAAAGGCAGAACATTTCACTAGACTCTTTGTATTGTATTGGGATTCTACCTGTGCTTAAGCCAAGTAGCATGATACATTTACCCTTATTATACATTGCTGGTTACGCTGTGTAATAAAGTATGGTTTACTCAACAAGTCATTGAGTTGTACGTTTGAGCCGTGGGCTCCGGGAACAGTTGTGGAGTTGGCATACTCCTCTGTTGGAAGTTGACCTCTGGAGTGAGGCGTTGTTGGTGGACGTTTGGTCGGCCCCCCCAAAATCCACTACACTGGTGGCAGCGGTGGGATTGTTCTCACACTGTTGGACTGCGCTACCTTGGAACTGCATATTGCAGCCCGAAAATCCGGATCTGTATTCACTGTACAGACCCCCCATTTGGACACTCTTGAACAGACGTTGAGCTTGCTCCGCCTGAAGAAGTGCTCCCAGAAAGTGTGCGTCACTTAGCTCTGCATAAATGTTGAGTTTACTCCGTTGCAGCAACCAGACAGCCCAGTGTCTTCTGATACCGGCCCTGCTAACACTGATACCGGCCCTGTGTCTTCGGATACCGGCCCTGCTAACTTTGTGACCGGCCCTGGGCTCTAAACGCCGGCCCTGTACACATTACTACCGGCCCTGTACAATATTGTACCGGCCTTGTGTTACTTTCCAGTACCTTGTTTACTGAGACAACTTGATATAGACAGCCCTAGATGCTGTAGAGACCTGGTGCCGCTAAAAACGGACCAGCACACTATCCATTGTACACTTGAGTTGAGTTACTCCTCTAAGTCTAGACAATGGCAAACCAACGGGCACGCAGCGCTGGTAGGGTACCACCTGCAAACCCCGAAGCGAATGTGATGGAACGTTTGACAGAAGCGTTACAAGCCGTCATGCAGCCAGCCGCTGCCAATCATCGGTCTTTATTTAAAGCACCGAAGTTCGATGGAGACGGAGACGTGGACTATTTCATAGAGCGCTTCATAGGAGTGGCTGAGGCCAACGAATGGCCAGAGCAGACAGCGTTGCTGCATCTGCGAGAGTCCCTGAGAGGGAGTGCACTTGAGTGTGGTAAGGCACCACAGTTGCAAGGCATATTTGCTGCTTTACGGACAAGGTTTGGTTTAACCCCCCGTGAAGCGAGATACAAACTTACTGGCCTCCGCAGGGCGTATAAGACTACGCTGCAGGAGCATGCCACTGAGGTAGAACGACTGGTGCAGGTCGCGTATGCGGACCTCCCCCACAGATCGTTGCAACGAATGATAGTAGATATCTTCAGCTCTACATTAGGCAACCCCTATTTGCAGAGACACCTCCTGGCAATACAGCCAGTGGAACTTTCAGACGCAGTGAGAGCAGGGAACGAATACCTGCAGATCAGGACAGGCCCTGAAGAGAGGTCTACTCACGTGCGCATGGTAGACGACGAATCTACAGATGAAGAGTACGCTGACGACAAGCCGGACACACCGCAGACTGCAGTGAAGAATGTCCGTCCTGCAGCGCCAAACGAGAAGGACTCTCTGACAGCAGTCATGGAGGCGTTGGCAGAACTCACGAAAGAAATCAAGTCATTGAAACCAGGAGCTATCCCTACACCACAGCCTCCTCCACCACTGCCTGATCAACCACCATTCCAGTGCTGGGACTGTGGAGAGTTGGGACACATGCAAAGGCAGTGTCCAAAGAAATTGTGGAGTGCCAGACCACAGCGGATGCCTGCCCAGGCGGGAAACGGCCGTCGCCCGCAGTAGATCTACCGGCATCTACCTGCGATTGGGCAAGCCGTAACACTCCCAAACGGAGCCAGAGGACGCAACATCCCTACACGAGCCAGCCCCCTGCTAAGATGCACGCGGCGGACACCACCGGCTCCCCTCATGTACGTCCGTACAAGGCAAGCTATTTCCTCACTGGAAAAATGGATGGACGAGTTGTGTCGATACTTGTAGACACCGGGTGTACTACAAACCTGTTATCTCGGCACGTCTATCAAAAACTACCCCTGAGTGTGAGGAGCACACTGCAGAACAGCGAGTCACACGGAGTGATGGCTGATGGGTCGAAGATCGCGTTCTACGGCACGTTGAAGGTGTCCGTACAGATCTGTGGGTTACGGAGCAATGTCAACTTCGTGATAAGTGATATAAACGAGGACGCCATCATAGGGATGCCGTTCCTCACCACTCACGAGTGTTTGCTCAGATTTCAAGACTCCGTCATCACAATAGACGGACACGATGTACCATGCACGGACAAGCATGGAAAGCTGCTAAAAGATAGCGTCATGTGGATAGACGCATCACAAAAGGATGTTATGCCACTTGGTGGTTGGGATGGATTCTCCTCAACAGCACCTACAAAAAGTGCGCAAGTAGTCTGCAGGACTTCCCAAACGATGGAGAGGGGGAAGGATAGTCTGCACAGAAAATTTGAGCGTGAAGGGATGAAAACTGAGGTCGCCAGAGGAAAGAGCGCAAGATTTACCTCTAAGCCCCTGTTGGCTACGCCCCTAGACAGGCAGAAAGGTCACCAAAAGAAAGCACAGGAGGAGTTACCTAGTGACCACCCACAGGCAATGAAAGGGAGTGGAAGGAGCTGTTGGTTGCCAGCATCGAAGACAGTGGCTAAAACCACTCATGATGCAATAACCGGGAAATCCGGGGAAGGCGCCAAAACAGCTATATCCGCCAAAGAAGTTGCACCACTGTGGTCGTGTGTGGTTTCAAAAGGATTGCCAGAAGCTGCTCTACCAGATATGGCAAGGCTCCAGCTGAACTCCCCCCCGTGAGAGCTACCAGGGACCACCAAAGTTTACCCCTAATACCCCTGCTCAGCCGTCTCCTGCAGGCACAGACAGGATGAGTCATGCTTTTGAGAGGAGAGTTGACCAAAAGAAAGTGATCATTCCTTTGCAAGACAGTGACCACTACACAGCTGCTTCTTCACCTGAGGAGAATATTGTACGAAAGATAGCAACAATGGCAACCCCTCACTGCTTAGAATTAACGGAGGAAGATGACGAGTTATTACTAGAAGCTGGTTTAGCTGCCTATCACCCCCCAGGACTAGGAGAGGACGACTTGTTAGCTATGCCTACAGATGAGCTGACAAAGAAGGAGAAGGATGTACCTCCCCAGCCAACCCCTGCTGCTGTGAACACAGAGTTGGCATCAAGAGATGAAGAGGGTGAGTTATTTAACTCTCAGATGTCTGCGTGGGTGTTCAAGCACAGAACATTGACTGACCCTTTAGCTTTGCAAAGTGGCAGCCCCCCCAGATTTCAGTCTCGAACTACAGGGCTTCTACCACTTAGAGATGGTAGAAACAACTCTGCGCTGACCTTGAAGACGGCTAAACCCCTCATTCAGGCAGCAGCTTCAGAAAAAGGCGGTAAAAGGTTAGTGACAAGTAGGGATAACTCCCTGCCGGCCCGGCAGTCAACCCTGCCGGCCCGGGGGACATCTCTGCCGGCCCGGGGCCACTGTGACCCGGCCCGGAGGGCTTTGCAAGAGTCCAGGAGAAAGGCCATAGATGGCGAAGGTGGCAAAAGTCCTTCGCGGCCGCTCCAAAGCCAAACGATTGAATATCTCTCACAGAAGAGAGGTATCCCTACCTAGAGTCATCTAGAGGAAGTAGTGAACAGTCTGTGCCCCCTACCCCGGCCCGGGGTGAGGGAAAAGTTGCTAAACACAGACAGGGAGACGAGGAGACGAGCCGAAAGCGCCGGCTCTCTTCACAGGAAGGTGTAATCCCTTCATCTCCCCCAGCTGACGACCTCCCAGTGCCTAAACCGCCTGGCGATCAGTCACCAAGCCTGACTCCTGCCTTCCACTGCCATGTAGCAATGCCAACACCTAACAAGTGTTTGACTCCTGATAAGGACATTGTCAATGTTGCAGGTGCTGAGTCCCACTCTGTGGTAGACGTGAAGCCGAAACTTGAGGTGCGGTTGGTACAGCTTACACCACCCTCGGTGAAGGAGGAGGATGTTCCTGCTGAGCAGCTGATGCTAGAGGACGAGCCATGTACCACCTATACTAAGGGAAAGAGAAACCCTACCAGGTGGCGGATGCTACGCTGGGTAGCGGGTCCTACGGAGACCAGGATAGAGGGCCTATTGCAGACTGCAACAGACTCCGTATGCCCTAAATGTTGTTATGAGGCCAAAAACAACAGGCAGTTGAGGGTTCACATGTCTCAACACTACATTCGTCACTACTGTCGGTGCGGCTACCACAGTGAAAGTCGTGACTCCGTATATTCACATCAGGTGAAATACGATGCGCCTGGTGATCAGATGCACCTTGACAAGACTGGTGTGATCTACACGGTCGATAGGCCAAGCTTTGACCGTTTTTGCCAGTTTGTGCAGTGGACGGACCCTCCTAAGTTCAGGAAGTCTAGACCTACTCAGGTGGGCGTAAAGAAGGCGACAGCCACACTATCCTGCAAGCGGGAGGCATCCCCTACAAAGCAAATGGTGAAGAAGAAGAGGAAGGTATCGGAACCGGAGGCTAGCACTGCCCTTCAAGTATACCGGATTCCAAAGAAGGTGTGCCCCAGCTCGGCGCCACCACCACTCGAGCAGACAGAGTCGCTCGACAACTCAGACGGAGCTAGTCGGCCAGTAGTGCCAAGACCCTCCTTGCAGATACTGCAAAACAGTAACCGCCTGGCGGAAGTGGTGGAGAACCACATCCTTACTCTACGCGGCTCATTGCAAGAGTTGAGGCGTCTGATAATCGGACAGCAGTTATCCGAGGAAGATCGGGCTCTCGCCAAAGCCGAAGCCCAGGCTGTGACGACGGAGATGGAGCGTCTGCAGCAGCAAGCCGAGAGTTTGCGTGGCGACTTGTTTTAAGCGCCCATTGACCCTGTATATCTATATTTGTATATATATAATCACTGACCTGTATTGTATTTGTTCACACAATACAAACTAACCGAGCACAAGTGTTGCTCGCTACTACATGCTATTCTCTTTGTTGAATTATGTAATTAAAGACCAAAGAGATACAGTCTTTAATGGAGAGGGGAATGTGGTGGAATTTTATGTCTACTACCACTGCGCAAGGTCCCCCTGACAACTGTTGAGTGTCAGGCAAGCCTAAATAGAGCCTGGCACAGCCAGAACATAAGTAAGTCAGCCGGTAGAAACCCTACCGGCCCTGCAGCACTCACTGCCTGCCCTGCAGAGGTACCACCGGCCCTGCAGCACACCCTGCCGGCCCTGCAGCATGTACTACCGGCCCTGCAGTGCCATTACCATACCTATACCGGGTCGGTGAGCAAAGAACTACGATAGCCTGAGAACCGAAATTAATACCAAAGGTGCAGGAGCCCGACTTTGCAACATAGCTGTCCGCAAACAAGACTAAAGCCAAGGACCACAAGCCATAAGGACCAAGAACCAGGGCTACTCATTGCACCACCATGAGTAAGCAAGATTGACTAAGAAGCTCCGCCCCCTACTTCTGGGCGCCTGGCACATTTAACTCTGTATTGACCAATGACTGTATCATATATTTATATCTCATGATCTGATTAGTGTAAACACTTCCTGCCATTACTGATTTGTTGCCCCTTGTTTGGGCATATGTTTTAATCATGTTCTGCCTATAAAAGGCAGAACATTTCACTAGACTCTTTGTATTGTATTGGGATTCTACCTGTGCTTAAGCCAAGTAGCATGATACATTTACCCTTATTATACATTGCTGGTTACGCTGTGTAATAAAGTATGGTTTACTCAACAAGTCATTGAGTTGTACGTTTGAGCCGTGGGCTCCGGGAACAGTTGTGGAGTTGGCATACTCCTCTGTTGGAAGTTGACCTCTGGAGTGAGGCGTTGTTGGTGGACGTTTGATCGGCCCCCCCCCCCCCCAAAATCCACTACACTAGGAGAAAAATGTTTTTTTGATAATTGTTCATAGCAACATTGAATAACAGAAAGGTGACCAAAGAAACCCCATCATGGCTGAGGATATATCGTGTCCATGTCGAAAATTGGTATTACTCGAGGGGAAGGGGTCTATATCAGCTCCTGTGAAGACTTAGCTGAAATGGCCAAAACCGGTAAAGGCTGCATACACATGGTATAGGGTCACATATATTAGATAAATGTGATACTGTGGGTAGGCGAGTGGGACACTAAATATGCAGTGATGTAATTTGGCGTGTGCAACGGGGAGCACTGATTGTCTCAATACTGGAACCTTGCCTGAAGTGCCTTCAGTAGTTTACAGATAATGCAAATCTCAGAAAGCTATCATTTACATGCATCCCCATTTACAGGACCTTGGTAGTGCTGAATAAAAGGTCTAGTGTTGCAGGTTTTGAGCAGATTAAAAACAAAGCTTGGGAAAATTATACCTGTCTAGAGCAGAATTATGCAAAGAGTGGTTAAGTTTTACAGTCCATATATTAAAGGTTTGCGATAACTAAATGGAAGCCATAAATATCATGAAGTCAGTTGGATACAAGTCCGATGATAACTGAATACGAGAGTGTTATAGCGATGGTCAAGAGTATTTGTAACAATGAACAGTTTGATGCTTACATACCGATCGATGTATGTGTATTACGAACCAAACAAACATACCACATTTGTATACCACAAATTCTGGACTAATCCACCCATAACAAGCCTAGTGGCAGCTTCTTTGTACACCGGTGTTGGATTGCTGGCTATATAGCATTTCTATTTTTTACTCGAATATCGTGACGCCCTTGATTCCTGAGTACTGCCAAAATTTATTTTAGTAACCGATGAGCATTAAGCTACTGGGCCATGATTGGTTACATTTTGGAAGGGCAGTTTAATAATAATTTTACTATTAATATTACTAACCAGATTACCTAATGAGCCTATGATTGTAGATTACGTTCAATGAACTGTATCAAAGTATTAGGGCTTTACTTGCCACTACCAATCCTTCAATTGAAAGTTTGAGCAAATAATAGTGTGGTGGAGCACTGGTATGACCAGTGTGTTAGAGAGGTGACTATGATAGCCCTTTGGTATCAGACAGACCTATAGTTCGCGTTGGCACAAGCTACAAAATGAGCCGGCAGAGTTGCTACCATACGAACAAACAACCTGCGAACGAGCGGACTACCGGCACAGTTCCCACCCTTGGAAGGTATTCCAGGCTGGGAACAAGTTGACTGTCGTTGCGGTATGAGCAAACACCTAACCCAAGGACCCCAGCACCACTTATCCACATCATAAATGCCTCTGGATTACCAGTTATCAAAACCAAAGCCTCCGGAGAAAAATTGAGGACTTACTCCAAAGATATAAATCCATCTAATGACAAACTTGATTGGCTATGGAACTATTAGTTCCGCCCCCTTACTTCTGGGTGCCGTCTATGATTAACTTTGTGCCTATTACTTGATTGGATTGTATGTATAACTTGTGTGTAACACGAGCTTACTTATATATCTTGTGCTGGATTGGTCTACTCCTAAAGTAGGGCAACTAATTACTGTGCGCTTTGTGGGGCTTGGCCTATGAAACTCCAAGCTTGCCTGTGTTCTTTGCCACATGCCAAACGTTGCCTTTCCCATTTTTTGCCACCTCTACCATTGCTCTCATACTGGGATTGTATGAGACAATAAATGTATAGACTTGAAACCACATAATTATACGTCTCAGCTGAGAGCTCACAATTAGTTGTGGAGTTGAGAAACGCAACCATAACAATCTCCTGGTGCCACACCAGTTAAAGGTCTTCTCTGGTGAAAGGCAATAGTGGTTATCAGATCTGTAAAAGATAACTGAGATGCTGAGCCGGTAGATAAGATCTCTGCCTGTATTCAGTCGTTGGAGAACAGTTGGTGACTTGGTTGCGTGGACGTGGAAATCCATCACAATAGCTGAACATTCTCAATGACACAACACTACGTTGATGAGGCTTTTTAAAAACCTAGCCAGTTCAGTCCCAGTAGCTTACAACCCATTGACCATTAAAAATAAGTTTTAGGGGTGCCCAGGAAACAAGAGCATCACAACATTGAAGCAATCATAAGACTGTCTTTTAGCCAGCAATCAAAAATTGGTTCACAACAGACTCTGCTCAATGGCTTGTAGTGGATGAGCTGATTTATAATGTGTGGTGGGTACACAGAATTCATCAGAAAATCTGATGGTTGTGGGTGCTGGTTGATGTCACACCCCCTCCCCCAAACCTATAACAATCTTCTAAGCCAGATGCGAACATGCTCAATGGCCGTCATTCAGTTGGTTATTGAAGTAGTCGCGTCATTTACCATCACAAGTCTACTGGTTGGGGTGAAACTGACTACTCTAGGAGCAACGTCTGGACTGATTTTGGTGAGGCTGACTCTGTTTATGAAACACTTGAGTAAGAAAATGCTGAAAGACATCAAGAAATACACGGTACTATGTGCCCCCATAAGTCCTTCAGATAGAAAATATCGGGACTGTTCAACATTCATTTTATAAACACGGCAGGTTTTCATGAAATTTCTGGTGAGTATGGGAACATTAATGCACATGTCAATGAATGAAACACATAGTTTCATGATGTTTTTTATTCATTCAATTTGCATAAATAGGTTTCAAAGAATCACCCTAAAGTCATATTTTCTTGTCTATGTAATTAAAGATTCCAATCTCTCTGGCTAGCAGTGCTATGCTCACAGGTTTCAAATATGGGCCTCTCTTTTTGAATCCAATAGCATTTAGTCCCATTCTAGAGAAGAATACTCCAGCGGCCATCAAAACACTTTTGTATAGTGTGTCTCCTATATAATTATTGTTCATTGTCGACGTTTGGTGTACTACACACTTTATGTCCCTTCCTTGTATCCATCCATAAATGGTGGTCTGGCTAAGAAAACTAAACCTTTGAATCCCACTATAAAGGTATAAAATCCCATACCAACCATTGCACTAACAAGTAGCACTGTAGTCATACTTTTAAGGCTATCTTTAGACATTCATTATATCAAAAGTTTCTAAAGTTATATTTTTGCTAGACAGTTTGAGTCAGTTTAGCTAGTTAGATTGCTGACATCAGTTCTGACTCGGGCAGTCAGTTTACTGGCCTCATCGTCACATAGGCTAGGCCTAAAGCCATGCAACCAGCTACTGCACTAACAGGTATGAGTAGCGTGCCTTTTGTTACTCTAATCATTAGGTAATAGTTGGCTCATACCTAGGCTCAGACTAGCTTGTGTTAATTCAGTAATAAATTCTTCTTAGATACCTTCACTGATCATTTTTTACCACTTTTTGTTCTTGGCTATGATAATTTTGATTTACTTAAATATCCCCGAATTTGATGTTTTCTATATTTGACGCTTTGTAGTCAATTTGAGACATGGAAGGAAGAGCCATGCAGTTTCAGTAGTCATAGTATATCACTGCAAAGCAGTCTTTGATGAAGCTCCTTACAAACACATTCTCACCTAATTCTTTTTCAAACACTTTTATATCGTAGACTGAAGCTTACAATTGTTTGCTGGTAAAGTTGACTAGACTTCCTCTTCTTGCTAGAAATATAAATGTTTTTAACTTCTACCTCGGGCATATTGTCGGCATCTTTGTTATGTGTACTTGGGCCTTGACCAACCTCTGTTGTACAGGTTGCCTCGATCTTTCTGTTGCAGTATAGCAATAATTGATTCCATGTTTTTGTATGCAGAGAATACATCCGTGGCTCGATTGCTTTTTACGGTGATTGTACCCACATGTTGAAAAAGGCGCGTCCGGTAACATAGGAAACATGTTTAATCATTGCTCTAATAGAGAAAAATCTCCTTTTGCTGAGGTTTATAACAAGCATAAATGCATTTACCAGCCCGCTTAATAAAACACAGTAATGTATTGCAAGAAGGAAATCTATTTTTTTCAAAGTCATAGTGCAAAACATTTAGCTATTTTCGCATTTTCTACGCTGAAAACCTAACTGTTCTTCTCCTTATTTGTGCAACGATTTTTCACAAAGCACCTTTTTCCACCCAAAAGTTTATTTATTTCTGTCCTCTTCCTTTGCCAGAATGTTTCGTTTTCTTTGCTTTTCTTATCATGCAAAGATTTTGCAAAAAATTGTCTTTTATTTGCTCCAAGACGTAGCGATGTTTGCTTTTTTATGACGCAAAAGGGTCGTTTCTTTTCCTTCTTTTGGATGAAAACTTTCATGAAATTCCACTTTTTCAAGCAAAGCTTTAGTTCTTTTGGTTCTATGTGTTTGAGCAAAAACAACGCTATTTTGTTCTTTTTTTCCCCTGAAGAATTAACAAAAAACATCGTTTCCTTGTGAATAAACTTAGCCACTGTCGTTTTATGTCAAAAATGTCTTCAAAAACTTTGTTTCGTTTGCTCTTCTTTCTGCTTTAAAACTGAGACTTCTATCAATGTATCTTTGCCCTTTACTTAAACTTGGTAGAGTTTTGCCTCTAGCAAGATTTGGCATAAAAATAGAATGTTCTCAGGTATTATAAATATTTTCAAAGTTATTTTTACTTGATAGTCTATGGGTCAATTTATTAAAAAATTATCTTCCTCAAGTTCCTCAGGTTAAAAGCAAATTGGCAAAACAATCAACATCAAAAAAGTAAATGCTGATGAAACAGAGGATGTTTTCCACAAGCGTACAACCGTAGTGGCATCGCAAAAAAATTCTGAATGAACTTTAAAAGAAAACAAAATTTTGTTTGTTGAACCAAAATCGAAATGGTAAATATTACTTATCTTAGTTGCAACAAATCTTTCTATCTTGTCTGACGATGATTTGAGTAGTCGAGGAATCAATTTTTGAAGCAAGGTACAGAAACGGGACAGAAAGAGGTAAATAGAAGGACAGCACCTCATCATACCACGTCAAAACCTTCAGTTAAACTGAAGGAACTCGAGTAAAGACTGAAGGTTTCTGGAAACTTTTTGTCCTCCTCTTACAAGCATCTGAACAGATCGCACTTGCTTGCTTCATATTTTATGCTGGAACAGCAAGTGATGAGGAAGTAGAGCCAAGTATCCTTGAAAAAGACCCTGAAACTCCTTGGGAAAAGACAATTTAGCGTTTGTTGTAAGCTAAACGAAAATGAATGCCGTCTTTATTTTAAAAGAAACATGTTTTTGACTAAAACAACTGTTCGTGATAGACCACTGGTAACAATTGATCTGATTGATTTTCTGCTTTGACAATTAGTGGAGTTGTGTTTCCTCCCCAATATCATTTAAGTTGCGCACTTGTTCAACTATTGTTAGCGGGTTATTGCTTGAAGTGGCTCAACACTAACATGTTATTGTACTAGAATTACAGAGGTCACACAAAGCCTGCTGTTGCAGAAAAGGAATTTTGAGTTGAGCTGCTAAAAACAAAAGTTGTTGAACCACTGGTCAACCTGTTGTACCAGAGATGAACTGCTAAATTCTTGTTTCTTGTATTATTTTGTTTCAGCCTACTTTAAACCAATGATATCACCTTATTTTGCGCTGCTCATTCAAATGTTTTAGTGCACAAATACATCCCATATTGTTATTGTTAATTGGAACCGCATTGGTATTGATGTAGAGTAAAGCTGGTTTATTGTATTGCATTCCTTACACTTGATTGCTAGCCCTCACCTATGTAGGAGAATATATACAGTAGCAACCAACCTCACCAAGTCACAAATTTTGAACAAAAGAAGCATTTATTTTCTTCAGGTTAGACTAATTGATACTCAAAGTTACTTGCTGCTAGTTAGTCATAACTCCCTGCTATCCAAACCTTTCAGCAGCCTTTGTCAATATACTCACCTGTGCACTTGAACTTGGCAACGCTCCATGCGAAAGGAATTTTCATTGGATCGGGTGAAGTGCAATTTATAGTTCTGTCTGGGAGTTCAGCACTTGTAGAGTAACCTGCTTTGCACTTGTAGATTGCAGTTAGGTTATCGTCAGCTAATTGGTATTGAGCGTGTTCAAAATCTCTTGGTGGAGAGAAGCACTGCTGACCTGCAAACATAGAAAAGTATACCTCAGAGTTTTTAACGAAAGAACTGCCAAATTATTGCTGGAACAAACGTGGTGATGCTATGCTGAGGCAATTAGTACAGAATCCTATAATTGATCAGTTTTAGCTAACTTTTCTTAAATATTGCGTTGGTCAGAAGTTAACTTATTTGATCTATCACTGTTTACAATTACGGGTAACTAACATAGTAATGTAGTTCATCGTGCTTGTACGGCTCACACTACCATCCAAAAATTGGCAGCTGTCTACAGAATGCAGCTAGTTACACAGCCAAACAACACCTCTCTCTGCAGGGTCGGTAAGACCTGCAGGGTGCAATGGAGGAGCTGCTCACAACTTCACAACTAATGAGCCCACAGCTCCGGCGGTCTATAGAGAGTTCAAGTATAAAACACATTTGTTGTCCACATATCTATTCTCTAGAAAAGCAATTGCCCAGCGAAGTTAAGAGCATTAGCTGTAGTAGTTAAGTGACATTAATTATACCAAGAACCAGCCTGTTATTGGCTGGTTGGCAGGAAGTTGATTTCATCATCACGTTAAAACCGGTAAACAACAAAGTACAATGAACCAATTGAAACATTACAGACACAGCAATACATGTAATAGTGAACAAAGTTAGATAAATGTGGTGCCTAACATCAAGGAATAGAGAATACAGGCATAGTTCTGTTTTAGGCAGCCTCATGTCCATAGTTGGTAATATGTAAAGGTATTTATGTCATGGGCTTGGACTCATGAGGCAACCTAAGCTATTTCAGTCACTTTTTCTGCTGCAGCCATCTTGGTACCAACAGGGTATGGCACTGCAGGACCAGTAAAAGTAACTGCAGGGCTGGTATGGAAGGCTGCAAGGGGCCGTGGTAACCGCAGGGCAGACATGGTGTTTACCTTTTCTCCTGTATTGGTGACACTGAGTTGATACCTTGGGAGGCCTATCTAACTGAGACTATCAGTGAGAGTAATCTCCATAATTTTGGTGAAAGTTTATAGTAAGCAGGTAGTTTACTCTGCACCCTTTGCCAATGACTTCTCCCTACAGCTTTTGACAGGTTGCTGACCAGGTGGGAAGTTGTACTGTGCCGGTTTCATAGTATGCAGTGCCGGTTTTGACCCCTGCAGGGCCGGTAGTGACTTCTTATCAAACTCGGGAGAGCAATACTGGGCCGGCACAAGATGGCGGCCATAGAGTAGGAACCTTAAACATACCAAGGAACTTAGTCCAGGCCAGGAACCATAAGTACCAGACAGTACCAGAAAAGTGGACCATAAGCTAGCTATAGCCTCGGAGCCCTGTAGGAGGTGTGATTGGACAATGGAGACAGGATTCCGCCCTCTAGCCACTTGTTGCTCTTTACACTTAACTGTTTGTTTTTACTGATTCGTTGACTATTTATATATCTGTGTGTATTGGTTGATTTACTTCCTGTGCTGTTGTTTTTATATATATTACGCTAATTATTTCCTCTCAGCTCACCTATAAAAAGGGCCGACTTTACCTCTATTCATTACATTCATTCTCATGTCTTGCCAATAACCTAGTGGATTGCCACCCCAGGACATTGCTTTGTGAGAATAAAGCCAGTAAACAAACTTCACTCTGTGTTGTTTGTGTGAGCCATGGGCTCTAACTATTTCGGATAATTTTGTTGCACAGTTGTCACTGTCGAGCGGTACATTGTCCCCTCTGGAGAGAGGTACAATACTTGAGCATAGCGAACTTCCGTGGAACCAGAACGGATTCCGTTACAGTATTTCATCAAATTCATCAGAACAGAATTGGCAAAGCAAACACATCAAGATCAATTAGTATTGTGCAATCTTTTTGGTCTGTATTCATACAGGCAAGGTAGGAAGCACTTGCACTTCCGTCAGCTCAGATGAAAGTCGCCAGGCTTTGGTCAAGCACTTTAGGCATCACTAACTAGTAGTGCTGGCCTACATTGCTGTATCAAGTCCAACAATGAACTGTGCAGCCCACTGGCTGGACAGTAAATAAGTGTAAGCCACTCGCTGGTCAGCGCTTTGAGTGCAAGTTAATGTTGGACCACAACTACAAGCTTGTTATTATTGCAGACTTCTAGTAATGCAATACAAGAGAGTAATTGAATTCTTCTATTCTTCTGGCTTGGCTCCTCCAACTACTCTCATTTATTATGGAGCTTCAGCCCGTATTTATACAAAAGGTTACGTATCCGTTTCTTTGTTCCTTCAAGCGCAGCCTTAGATAATATAATAAAATAATTCATAATCATAGATTGATTGAATAGTAATTAAGATGAAGGGTTATAATGCATAAAATTGATAAAGGTACATAGAGTGATTATACATGGATTATACACACCAATATGTGCATGTATAAATTGATGCCTCTTTCCTGTACAATAAAACATTTTGCAAGGAGCAGGCCGTAGAGGTGCTTAGCCATTTCCGGCGCATAGTCTCATAGGTTATTTCTTATCACACATTCAATTTACTGATGATCCATGAGTCCTGCAGATCTTGAGTTCGTTAGATAATGTAGCGTACTCAAGCCTTAGTTTCCACAATATACTGCCTTTGCCAGAAGAGACACTGCCTGTATGGTCAGTGCCACTTGTATACCAACTTTAGTCTAGTTCAGGTACTTTGGTATAACAACATCTGTTTGTTGCTGCACAAATGTAGGGCCGCTTTTTGTTAGAGCTTAGTGGCTTCAGTGGCATAGTAAAATGCAAACAATTCTGCTTATACTGAATGTGAGCAGCAATGAGAGAGTTCTTTACATTTAGAGCCTATTTTCAAGCCTGAGCTACATGATCGCAGATGTTTACTCATTTTACATTTCACAAGGACATCGCACGTTTAGGAATGTGCTACTATGTGGTATTTTTCTGCGATATCAGTTGACCAATAAACAGTTGTCACCTCTTTCATTATTTTCAGCCAACAACATCACCCTGGTTAACCAGTTCTGAACCTACTCTCAGCTTTCAGTTAGATGTAATTTCATTTTCTCTCATAACAATAACAATTAATTAGATGCAATGAGGGTAGTAAAACCGGAAAATATCCCTGTCATGTTGTCTAAGGACAAAAAGGTTCTCATGGTTCCAAGTGTCTTTTGGAGCACAAAACACCATCAGGACCTGAAAGCTACGTTTTAGTGCATCCATTTTGTTGAGTTTTTCGTTGTTGTAATTGTATGACTAACTGAGTATTTATTATGAATGGGTTGTTTATATTAGAGTTTGTATAATGATTTAGATTGTGGGTTTGAGTATTCTATAAAAACGAAGTGTTGTATTATTATACTGCTATTGACAAGCAAGATGCCGACGGAGGAAAATATGGAGATGGGAGTGGCAAATGAAAACGCCACTGTTGATGGTACTACAAGTGAACTTGTAGATGTTTTGCGAGTCTGAAACGACAAGTGCTAATAGTTAGAAGTATATTGGTATTTGTCATGAGATTTTCTACTTTGGAAGTGTTACTGAGTTTAGTAGGTATGAAAGCGGTGTCAAAGAAATAGGAAAGGCAGAAACTGCTCTCATCCGAATCATAAATGAAACAATTGACGGTTGACGAACATGTAATTCATCATGGATGGTAATACTGAAGGATTTGTCTCGACGATAAGCTCCCGTTTTACAGTGATGATTGTGCATCCTAGTGACTTATGGAAAATGCAAGCGATATTACAAATGATTAAAGCTAATCAGACTATAGTCTAAATACATTCTGTTACAAAGCCTATCAAAAAGCCTTTGACAATGTACTCAGGGGTAATATTTCACAAGGGAATACTAGATATAATGACAAGTTTCCCAGAGATGGACACATCAAGTGGTTGATAATGGATGAGTTGATGAACGAAGTTTCCGGTAAAGCCAATTTCAGTGCTTTGTGTACAAAACATAGTCCTCATTTGAACTTAAGCTTCTATTTGATTGTTCAGAATCTGCTTTTTAAAGGACATCGTACAGTTTCTCTGAATAGCCACCATGGTTTTTTAAAACTCCTTGAGACACTTCCTCGAATACCTATTTGGCTTGTCAATGTTTTCCGGGTAGAACAAAATATGTAGAAAAGCCTTTCAACAATCGACAAACAACCCGCACTCTTTTCTATGAATAGACACGACTCAGCGAGTGGATGGTCATCACAGACTATTGGGAAACCTTACATCGGATCAACCTATGATATTATATGCACCCAATTAAAAGCACAAAAATACAATTACTATTGGATTCAACTCTCACGTATTTTGTCATTCGTTTATTTAATACGCTGTTCAGCTGCCTGAAGCTCTACAATAAAGTTGAAAAGAAATGCGGCGCTGTTGTTATCACTCAACACTGCATCGGCTTCGATTCAAAAGTCTGTAATAGCTGATGCGAAAGAAAGATATCTTTTTACGACTCTAATATAATGTACTAAAGCTATTTTTAATGGAACAATACCATTTTCGACTGCTTAATATAATCATCTGTGGCAAAACGTGGATATTGTTAGTGTGGTTAGGAAATCAATGATAGACGATAAAAAATAGTGCTGCAAAAAGAAGGATTTCTAGCTTCCCTACTAGAACCTATCATCAGCACAGGAGTTCCTCGTACATTGAAAACTGTCCTAGGTAGAGGACAAAAATGAGTATCTCCACAGGAATGATGAGGGATGGGATGGCTATCTTAGCTCTGGATGACTTGAGTAAGGGCGGAAAAATCACTATGGTAAAAAAGCCCACTTGGATCCTGTCCAATTGTTGATAGAAACTGTAAAAACATGACATTGGGTAATGTTAATCTAGAATCGGAACAGGTTATTGAGTTGCAGAGCTACAAGAACGAATCTCAGAAATTATTTGGTGACGGAACGGTTTGTGACAGGCGTAGAATTTTTACTCAGACTGGTAGAGGGAAACTTCTGGACGCTATAATGACACCTACTGTACCAGTTTTGTCATCGATAAATCAATAAAGCATGAGTCTCCCAACTATAACATTTTGTAGAAGTTGGTTTTCAGTGGCTGAAAATGAGTGCGATAGATGAATGAGAAAATTTGGCAATGATAAGGCAACAGAGGGAAAGTAATACAGCCCACCTCCATATTATAGCCCTATGGAAGATATAACAGCGAAAAACATAAAAAGAAAGCTTTATGCTTTGCTGGCAACCTCGCATGAATCAGATTTGTCCGAGTACAAAAAGTTAGATGAAAATGTCCAAAACATGTGTAGCTATTGTAGCGATGTCAAAAAAATTAAAAGTTGTCACCAACTGATGGATAATTGGTTTCCTGTCAAGAAACCAAAGCCACAACATAAATCACACTTGGCTGATAGTACGATTATAGATGACAGGATTGACCTCCTTTTACCAATTGCACCTACTCCGTGTAAGATGCTGCTGAGAAAATGTTGATGAGGAAAAACTTGTTTGATTCAAATAACTTGTCTATGGATGTTATTGAGAATGTTGATGGTGGGCAAAGTGATGAGCAAAGTATGAAGTAGCGCTTAGGAGAGTTTGAGAAAAAAGTATTTCGTATGGCAAGAAGGAAAGGTGATCGAGTGATTGTTGTCAAAATGTTTGAGCACTTGAGCAAAACCGGCAACTACGATTTCGATAAGGACACGCTCAAACTGGAAACAGATGGGTGAGCCCTAGGATTTCTAAAAGTTTGTTTTGAGACCCTCAAAGTGATACATGCCCGATAAAATAGGGAAACACCAACTACAGCAAAGTTAAAAGTCTGCCGTTGAATCACAGGATCATACCTGTCAGGAGATCATCAACCCAAACATGTATGGGAAGATCGTTGTTAATTTCGCGAACTGTAAAATGAACACTGATGCGTTAAAGGAGTTGTATAACAATCCTGCGTCACACACGTCTCTTCAAGGAGCTAGAGCATTACTGCAAGCTCAGAAAAAACAAGAGGGAAAACAAAGAATTTGCAAATGGCTGAGCGAAAGAATGCCTACACACTGCATAAATAAGTGACTACAAACATTAAGCGCCGCCCCACAATTCTAGCTGGAATATGAGAACAGCTTCAAATAGAATTGATGAATATGCGATTGCAAAAGGAAGAATACAGTGACACAGCATTGTTACCAACAGCCCAAAAGTACTTTATAACCTAAAAGGATTAGAAGATTAGCAAATGGAAAAGAGATTACACTCAAAAATCCTTTTTATGATTTATAAGGAGTTCCGTGTGAATAAGAAAATGTCTTATTACCCAAAAGGTCCTTTTACAATATATAAAGTTCTTTTTGCGAAAATACAAAAACAATTTTTGAGCGAAAATCCGTTATGATATATAGGATTTTGTTTGCGCGAATGAAACAGAGTTTCTTCGCACAAAAACTCCTCTGTAATATATAAGGTATTTGTGCAAATGAACCAGTTTTTGTTTGCTGGAACATCCATTTATAGTGTATTGGGTTTTGTTGTGCCAATAAAAATTTTTTCGTTTGCTGAAAGTCCTTTTATGGTATATAAAGTTTTTTGGAAATTAGAAAAATTCTTAGTTTGAAAATCATTATATAAGATGTAACGGTTTTAACGCAAGTGAAAAAAATTTTCTTAGCATGAAAGTTTCTTTATAACGTATAAAGGATTTTGCACAAACAACATAATATATAAGGTTATTCCCGCTAATGTTTTTTTTTCTGCGCAAAAGTCCCTTCATAATAAATAAGGCTTTTCGGCGATTCAAACAAATTGTCTTCACGCAAAAACTCTATAATGTTGTGGTAGATTTTGGTGAAAATTCATTGTAAATTGGGATTAGCTGCACCATATCCCAACGCAAAGCGCCAGCCATCCACCTACAGCTATCGATAAGATGCTGTGCCGGTGGCAAAGCTATACTGGCCGGTAGCACAGTGTAGAGGGCCGGTAGTGACCTCTACAGGGCTGGTAGTGACCTCTACAGGACTGGTATGATCACTCAGGATCAGTCAAAGATGGCTGCCATAATTGAGAGCTCCCGAAACCAGCTAGGACTTCACACCAAGCCAGAAACCGGAGCAACCTACCTTAACATCCACAGTAACCAGGATCACAAGCTATCTAGAGCCTTGGGACCCTGTAGGGCACTTTTAACGGACAATGGGAAACAGGACTCCGTCCTTAGCCACTTGGCGCCTTTATTATTTAATCTATTTACCTTATCTAATTGGATGACTATTTATATACTTGTTTGCATTGGATGAATTACTTCCTGTACTATTGGTCTTAAATGATTTATGCTAACGATTTCCGGTCAGTCCTAAAAAAAGAGAGACTTTCCATACACTCATGGCATTCATTCTCATGTCTTGCCACAAACGCCTTAGAGGAATAATTACCCTTTAGGACTTTTTCTAATGAGAATACTGTAGTGCTTTTTGCCGCTACTTGGCCACAACTGCTAATCTGCTTGTCTATTATTATTCTGCAACTCCCTATATAGGGCACCAACAAGACTAGTCTTGAAGTTTGAGCTTTATTGCAATAACAAAACTGAGCTCTCTGGCTCAGTCCCTCATATTTATACAAAAGTATGGTATATACAATATAATACAGAACCAATCAGGTTACATGATAATAATGAAACAAAGAGTAAATCACTTAAGCATAGCGCTTATTCACGGTCTCATTGGTCTTTAACAAGAATAGGGGCGGACTCCTGTCCGACTTTTGACCCTTTGATATCATTTGTTCAAATTGTCTAGAGTTGTCTACTCTTGGTACTGTTTTGGGGAGACAACTGATAACCTTTGTATAATTCTTCACTAGCGATTATGGTCAGCTACAACTGTCTCATTTATTGAGCTCGGCTCGCCAGCAAATTCTCCCACAATACAAACACTTATCAAGCATCATCCTGTGTTGTTTGTGTGAGCCATGGGCTCTAGCCATACCGGATAATTCGGTTGCCTGATACACAGTTGTCACTGTCGATCAGTACAGTGTCCCCGCTGGAGAGAGGTACAATACTTGAGACTAGTGTATATCCGTGGTTACCAAACTGGAATCCATTACAGTATGTAAGGATTTTTTCATGAATAAAAAGATTTGTTCAATTTCTTATATGTTGCAAAGGGCTTTTCGAGTGAGAATTTTCATTGGTTTGAGCTTAAGTCAATTGATACAACTTTAGCTAATTAGGAGCAATTGTTTTTACACAGAAAGCCTCCACTCCAACAACAGCGACTGAAGGGACAAAATTTGCTACAGCTACTGGTGGGCTTCTCTGCATCAAGATAAGAAAGAATAAACAAAAATTTAGTAATAGTTATACTACTCAACTAGTTGAGCTGTGGAGCAACTATCTTTTGATTATTCACGATTAAATGATTGTAAATATTTCAAAATTTGTATTTGGTTTTTTTAGAGTGAATAGTCAATACACCAAAAGTCAATTGATGATTGAAGAACCAGAGACCCAGAAACTTTTTTCGCCATCATCATCTCACATCCACGAATCCCCACCAAACAGAATTATATGGTCTCAAGTAATAAAACATCGTGCTTTTGATTTGAAAGAGCCAAGTCAAGATGCTGAGACTATGGCTACTGATGGATGTCGAAGACGACACACTCTTACGCCACAGGAAGATTCCCTTACAAGATGTCAGAATCCACAACGTGGTGACCTAGCCCACAAGAAGGCCTTCTGCTGAATACTGTGACCCCACAATGGCAAACAGCATTGAAACTACAGGAGCATATCAATATCTACTGGTACCAAGAGTTATGCAGCTGCTTGCCGTTGAGTTCTAAGATGAAACAATGTGCGCCATCATGTACAACTATCGAAAAGATAAGACAAAAATTTGAGTAAAGATGATGTTTCAAGTGATGTAGGATTGCTTGTAAGTAAAGCTAAGCAACCATGTCCTACAATTTTGATCCACATCGATTAGGAAAGACTGGAGAAGCAATTTTCAACACGGACCCGGCAGTTGTTTAAAGTCAAAGGATGCAGCCAACGCGTTGACAGGCAAGATTATGAGACAGATCAAGGCTTATTTCAATGTAGCTCACCTGTATAGTTTTCCACCGGACAGTGTCATAAGCTATGAAAACCCAGGAATGCTAAAAAAATCAAACGCCGGATGGACCAAGTTTGCCGAGACTCTTGTGGCTCAATACAAATGACTGATAGATAAAGAGCTGCTGTTTGGGGATATCTACATTCTCCTCAAACGGCTTCATCAACAGTTTTATCAAAAAAATACAGAGCTCTTCTGTTAAAAAGACTTAATCAAACTGCGGCCAACGGAAGTTCCTACAACGTAGTCCTGCTCATACCTCTTCAAGCTTTCATTCAAACTTCAAATCTGGTAGATGCTATGAAACATTGTGACTTTCTCACTTACTTTGATGATGCTGAAAAAGAACAATGTCAAGTCAAGACAACAGCCTGACAACCTGATCACCAAATTATGAAAGGCGCTTCATTATCTCTGACGGAACGCTTTACTTGTCTTAGCACAAAGTCAAAAGTAGGTTTGAAGTTAAGTCCTACATCGATGTATGCTAGTCTCAATAGTTACTATGTCTTTTACATCTAACTAAAGAGTGCTTGCCAAGAGAGAGAAACATAAACTCTCACTTATGTCTTGTAAGAGATGAGCTCAACATTGGTGATAGAGATTACACATTAGTTTCATAGGTTTCAGAGCAATAGAAACAAATACTAAATTAATTTGCACTTTATAACAACTTCATTGGTTGTATCAAATAAAATTTCATTATAGTCATTCAGTTTAGCAATTTGTTTAGCTGATTGGTTCATTGTACAGACAGTTCATTGTCTTGTGCAAACTCAAAGCTAGGAAAAGTCTCTAGGATAAATTTTTGTATCGAGTGATCTCTCATCTCATTGTTTCGTACGCCTCGCACACTTCTCACAGATTTATCGATGCTCATCCTCTGCTTCTCAGTAAACAAAAGTACATACAGCAATTGTCTCATGCGGTTGACAAAAACTTTTTCACTCGTGTCTTATTACTCCGTATTGAATTTTTTCCTCCGAGTCTCCTCAGCAACTAGCTTACATCTGGGTTTACAGGTCGTTCAAACAAGTGGAACACCTTCACGCTGAAACCATCAGCATACACAGCCCACCAATGCTCTCCGGGTTGATGGGAAGGAGTGTTGAATACGAAGCATCCCGTTGGAAAATTGCAAAGCTGCATCCAAAATTGATCTCTAGCCCTGACGTGGACACCCTCGATGTGACAGGTGTCATAAGAAGACAATATTGATGAAACTCGCATAGTGTTCATTTCTTGTTTGTTGTTACATCACCCGCAACATCTAATTGAAGAATGCTATCTATCTCCACCACACCATTTGTTACAGAGTAATCTACCAGGGACAAACCTTGAGTAGTGTTGGGGCTAAACTGAATCTCCACACTCGTCGTAACATTTTTCATTGAGTGAAAATTATCTCTGACAAAAAAACAAACCTTATGACACTATCTGGTGGAAGATTACACAGGTGAGCTACAGTGAGATAAGCCTTGAGCTGTCTCATATTCTTGCCTGTCAACACGTTGAACACACCCTTTACTTTAAAAAGCTAGCATATCCATCAGCAGTCTGTAAAATGGCTTCTCCAGTCTTTCCTTCTCCCATGTAGATCAAAACCGCTGGCTGAGCGTTATTAACAAGCAAACCTACACCACTTCAAACATCACTCTTTAATCGATTTGTCTTCTTATTCGTTCGATAGTTGCAGATGATGGTGCACATCGTTTCATCATTGAAGTCATTGGCAAACACTTGCATAATTGTTGGTACTGGTAGATCTCCAATTGCTGCTGTTATTTCATTGCTGTTCAGTCAGTGTGGCTGAAAGTAGTTAACAGAAAGGCGCTCGTGTGGATGAGGGCACTCAGCTTGTTGACTCTGATATCCTGAAATGGAATCTTGGAGTGGAGGAAAAGTGTGTCGTTTTCAACATCCATCACAGCCTCTTTTTAGCAGCTTGAGTGTTCGTCATTATCCGCAGTTCCACCATCTTGACTTGATGTTTTTAAATCGACAGTACAACGCTTTATCACCTGAGATCAATCATGGAGTTGTGTTTGGTGTGGATTTGTATATGGGAGATAATGGTGGAGAAAAATGTTCTCGAGTCTCCAGCCCTCCAGTCATCAATTGATATTCAACATATTGAAAACTGAATCTAAAAAAAAACAAATTGTGAGATCATTGTTATCATTGACTCATAACTATTTCAAAGATGGTTGCTTCACAGTGCAGCTAGTCGAGTACTTCAAATAGTGTTAAATGATTACTTATTATTTCTTAACTCATCGCAGAGAGTACTTTTAGTAGTTGTAGTAGATGTTGTTCTTTCAGTCGCTGTTGTTGGAGAGGATGCTTTTGGTCTAAAAACAGTGTCTCCAAAATAGCTAAAGTTGCATTGACTGAGCCTACCTGAAAACCAATGAAAAATCTTGCGTAAAATACGCTATATAACAGATAAAAAACTGAACAAAATTGTTTCAATTGTGCAAAAACCTTAAATATTATGAAAGGATTTCCGCGCAAAGAATTTCGTTCTGATTAGCGCGAAAACCTTTAATATTAAAAAGAGGATTTAGTGCAAAGAAATTTCTTTTCATTTGCACAAAAATTTCACATGTTATCAAGGGATTTCCATTTCAAAAAACTGTTTTTCATTTGCCTAAACTCTTAAGTATTGTAAAGATATTTTCGCTCTAAGAAAATTTTTCTCCTCCGTGCAAAAATTTATATGCCATAAAAGGATTTTCACACGAAAAAACTGTCTTTTATTTGAGCGAAGTTTTTTTTATAATATGAAGAGATTTTTGCGCAAGTATTGTCATTGGATTTACCAACCGGTGCAATTTTTACTATTTAAGAAGCACCGTTTTTATACAGCAACAACGCCGGAAGAAGCAACATCTAACACAGCATCTACTACAGCTACTAGGAGGACTTTCAGCAACAAGGTAAGAACTAATAAGCAAATGTTTAACACTAGTTCAAAAAAACATAAACCTGTTTTAATTATTCTGATTGTTTTACTTCAATGTTTAGTATCCTTTACTGTTATTTTATTATTTTTATTTCAGATCAACTTGTCAAAAAAAAATTTTCATGTGAAAAAGCGCCTTCCAAAATTTTATCATGGATATACAAAAAGACAACACAGTTGTTCAAAGAAAGTCAATCTACCTAGTTACATTTCAAGCTATGAATTTTTGTGCTACTCCACACACGTGAATGTTAGAGAATTGCATGGAAAAGTCTTTATGAATCGGTACAATCGTACATGTGGGTGCAAGACTATGAAGTGGAACTTGTTATAGAGACACTAAACAAAAAATTTGAAACTATTATATGCATGATAAGCATTGCAGATATTAATAACAACTCTTTTTGATTTTCTATCGCTTCGACCAATAAATGAGCTCATCGGTCACCCGCTTCATGTAAAAAAGTTCAATTTTCAAGCTTTTATTAAAATTCATCTATACAAGATAGGCTAATAAATTTAAGCTCATACGAATCAACATTCTCTTTTCTCTAAGGATAATTAATAACTTATTGATTCCACCAGTCTAAGCTAGTTTTATTCTTTTTTTTAGTTCTGAGACCATTATTTAGTAATGACGTTGACAGATCAGCCAGCAAAAACAAAGTAAAAGGGTAAATGTAAAACTGATAGGACAACCGGAAAGAGAACAAATTTTGATAAGACTAGCAAAATCTGAAGCAGAAATATGCAAAACAAGAGTTAGAACACTGCAACAACAATCTAGCAATGGCTGCACAAAATACCGAAAATTTCGGAAATTTCTTTTTCTGAAAATAATTGATAATTTGATTACTTTTGTACGGATGAACTGGAAACATCCAGAGCTACAATTTGAAATAAAGAACAACGCCAATCAACAAATTTACAAAAAAAAATTAAAAAACATTAAAGTTAATGATTTATTGTAGGGAACGCCATTATAAACAATCGTCACCCAGGCAACCCCATGTACATTCACATAGTATATTTTTATTGATATATATATTCTAGATATTTTTAAGAGAAACAATTATATGTTTTAGAATTATTAATTGTTTATTTAATCCAGTTTGCATGAAATTGTGGTGCGATATTGTTTGGTATCAATAAGGCGTGACTTAGGATTTCTTTGTTTGCCTCTTGTATTTAAATGGTTGTCATGATTAAATAAAGCAGAGTTTCCCTGACTCTCAGAAGTTGCTTACAACTACACTGACTACGGAGGATAGGACAAGCAGGAGCACAAATAACAGACTACAACTTGCACTAACTGACTATCTGTGTAGGAGAAACCTTGGTAGAAAGTGATCGGTCATTTTGGCCCTTTGCTGCGTATTCTCGCTAGCCGAAGTACGGTGCCACGCATTTCGCCTTATGCAAATATCGGGATAGACAAGTCGACCACTATAGCACCGACTGACTAACAGAAAGGGCCGAATAAGCCACTCAAAAATTGCATTGTAATTGTGGGAAGTTGTACAGGTGTATAACTATAATAAACACCCAAAATCCTATACATTATTATCAACGGCATTTCTAAATAATTAATTAACAGCTTACCAACCTTTATTTCCACAATCAGAAAGCTCAAACATGCTAATATAACAACAAACTAATTATATCAGAAGGAAGAAACAATGTGCTAGCTGTTTGCCAGAAAAAAACTGACCATTATTATCAAAAAATTACCGAAATTGAATACAGGAAGTGATAGGGTTTAGGATATTTAGAACTGATTTCGTATAGAAAGTCGTAGAGTCTTCAAACAAAAACCAGAAAATAGACAAGACTCTGCTCTACACGATGGTAGGAGAATCATCTATGCAATCTGCGCAAATTTGTGCAATAAGTTCCAAAAACTGAACGAAATAACGACCGAGCGCTGCTCGATCAAGGATTTTCCGTCACAAAACTCCAAAAATGAGCAATGCTCGATCGAGGACTTTTATGAGTTTTAAAAAGGCTACTTGGGATAAAATACATTTTTTAAAAAGTAACTTAACAAAGGTGGACTAAAAAGTTTTCTCGTAAAATCCATCCTAAGGTCAACGAATACCTGCGGATAAATTGTGAGGCAAATATTTTTATTTTGAAACAATGGTAGTGATCTATCAGGTTCTGATGCATTTTGATTAGCAATAACAATCTAACTTCATTGGAGTTGTCTTCCCAGTGATGCTTCGATCTTGAGTATTGCCCTGCTTAGGTTGTTCTATGAATTGCTCTATTCTTACATACGTCTTGATGCTTAGAAGCGCTCACTAGGTTATCTTGCTAGTAGTAGGAATGAGTAGCCAATAGGTTTCAAGCTTGCAATTAGCCAATGAAAGATTAGATTATCTATCTGACGGCATCACCATTTTCTATACATGTGATTGATACTCATTCTTTTATGTTGCAGACCTTGATGAGTAAAGACGTATCTACAAAGCCCTGATAACAGACAGTAGGTGCTCCACGTAGGTTGTGGCCTGCCAGAGAGGCCCAGAATTGCTATCTATCCATACATCTGAGGAGTGGCATACAGACATTTACCATTCCTACACCTGAGAAGGAAAGAGCACTAAAGCTTTCCTTTTCTATTAAAAAAAGGGTGGTTATCGTTTGTATAACTTTTAATTATTATTATTAATTATTATTATCTTTTGCTATTATTATTTTAATATCTACAAATATGTAATTGATAGTTGACTGCTCGCGATTATTAATAGTCACTAGAATTTTAATAGTAGTAAGTAATTATATTCTAGTAGTAATTGTATTATTATCACTTGATTAATTGATAGGCTAAATAGTAGCTTGTAGCCATTGTTATAATATTTTAACTAGCTCCTATGAATAGTAAAACCTAGCACAACTGCCTTAGTCATATTACCAACTACTGAAACTTGTTCTCTTGCAAGCTAAGCAATTGTAATAATATTGTATGCTAGTGTGATTATTCAATTTGTATAGCTAAATGATGAATGTCCAATACTGATAACTGTTGCTGTCATTGTAGGTATACTCTCATTCTAGAGTCGCCCGCCTTGACCCTCTCATCCAGGCATCTATCCTGTTGAGGACGCCAGTTGATCACTAGATTGCATTGATATATAATTTTCTCCCACTAAATATATATCAGCCTATTATTCCCCCCCCCCAACTCTGATCTTATTGATGGGTATATACCACTAGCAGTACACAAGCATTGATAAACAAATTCACACCAAAGCATACATAACAGTAGAACTATCTATGTGTGGTAGATGTTGGTGAATGTTCACGGTAAACTGGGAGTTTGCTCCACCATTTCTCCACTCAGTGCAATGGCAATGCACCTACTGTACAGCCATCGGGGGAGATGCTGTGCCAGTAGCAAAGCCATATTGTGCTGGTTGCACAGTATACAGGGCAAGTATTGACCTCTACAGGGTTGGTAGTGACCTCTACAGGGTAGGTATGCTGAGTCAGGGCCGGCATAAGATGGTTGCCATAGCTGAGGACTTTCAAAACCAGCTAGGATTTTCCATCAAGCCAGGAACCGAAATTACCTACCCTAACATCTGCGGTAACCAGGACCACAAGCTATCTAGAGGCTTGGGACTCTGTAGGATAGTCTGATTGGACAGTAGGAGACAGGACTCTGCCCTTAGCCACTTGGCGCCTTATTTCTTTATACCTTATTAACTGTATGATTGGTTAGCTATTTATATGTGCACTTGTATTGGTCTGATTTACTTCCTGTGCTCTTATTGTTATATAGAACATGCTAATTAGTTCCTGTGAGCTCTCCTATAAAAGGAGAGACTCTTGCGATAATCATTGCATTCATTCTCATGTCTTGCCACAAACACCCTAGAGGAATAATTACTCTCTAGGACTTTATTTTGAAAATATAGCCATTTACACAAGCACTACGCTGTATTGTTTGTGTGAGCCATGGGCTCTAGCTATTCCGGGTAATTCGGTTGCCTGATACACAATTGTCACTGTCGAGCAGCACAGTGTCCACTCTGGAGAGATGTATAATACTTGAGCATGGTGGATGTCCGTGGCGACCAGATCGGAATCCATTACATATGATGGTCTTTTTCTTATGTCAAAAAGAGTAGTAATATATGAGCAGATCTCCCTACCAAGTGTTTTTTGTGGATCTGGTCTTGGAGTTGAGACAATGGGTTACGGCGTTGGATGAATTCGCCGAGTTTATATTGTATTTTACTTGAGGGGTATTTGAGTGGCATTTGAGTGGCATTTGAGTTTTGATTAGTTTTTTACTTAATTTGAACTTATATGGCATATAGATTTTGAATGTATGGCATTCAAGTTTTGATAACTTTTTTACATAACTCGAACTCATATGGTATCTTGAGAGAGAGGGGAGAGGAGAGAGGAGAGAGGAGAGATGGGAGATGAGAGAGGAGAGAGAAGAGAGAGTTTTTTAGTTTTCTATACATTCATGTATATATGGTTAGTTATGTACATATTTATGGCTATATTTATATCTACATAGAGAGAGGAGATATATCTACATTGAACAAATATATTGATCAAAAATGAAAATTATATGTTTATATACCTGATTACATAATAAGCAGGGAAAATCTTCTGGAGAGAGGGGAGAGGAGAGATGAGAGAGGAGAGAAGAGAGAGGAGAGAGAGGAGAGATTTTTTTTAGTTTTTTATACATTTATGTATATATGGATAATTATGTACATATTTATGGATATATTTACATTTACATTGAATAATATACATTTATTACATAATAAGTATATTAAATGCTATAAAATATGTTGGAAAATTACCAAATTAGACCTCTAGATGGTTAAAATCTACAGTATTTGGGAAATAACTGCAAGAGAGGAGAGAGGAGTATTTGGTAGAGGAGAGAGTATGTTGAGAGAGAGGAGAGATAAAAAGAGGAGAGAGGAGAGAGGAGATATATCTACATTGAATAAATACAGTGATTAAAAATGAAACAATATGTGAATATATACATTTATTGTGTAATAAGCAGGGAAAAAATTTAAAATAATTACATGAAATTGAATTATAGCTTTAGTTACATTGGATAGTTTACATTATATAGAAAAGGGAAATAGCTCACCAAGTCACATTGTCCAACTTGTTTTTTGAATTAGAGACTATCCATCGCTAAAACACTCATCATTTTTTTTCAGCAACATATCCTGTCTCAAAATCATCAAAGTCTCCACATAGAAAATCTTCAAGTTCATCATCATCATCAATTTCTAATATTGTTTTGTTGTGCTTTGCTTGATCACAATATTGTTTCCAATACATTTGACCGAGACGGTATGGAGAGCAAAATGAAAGATCGTATTCTGTCTTAAATTTTCCGTGGGTTGTTTTTCCTCTGTAGATCATCACACCTGGAGTATATTTGTTAGCTTCTGAAGCATATTTGTCTGGTATGGCGAGCGTCTTCAACAGCGTTTCTCCACATTGTTCAATGCTATAACGGATACAAATTACATTCGACTGACCTCCTTTAAATCGATGAGGAACGAATCTATCAACAACATCTTGGTAAGGAAAAATAGCACCGGGTTGAAAACTATTGAGGGTGTTGATGTTCAAGAAGCGTTTGAGCTGACATTTAGTCAATGTACTAAAATATAGTGATTCCTCTTCAGTTTTCTTTTTGCTTAGAGGATGTCTGCTAACACGTCTGACATCATACCAAAGGACGTTTTTATTTTTTGGTTTTCCCTTTCTACCCAAATATACAACGTTAAACGGAGGGGGGCAATTATCACAGTTGAAGTTTTTAGCTATTTCAACTGGACAGAGGAGTATTTTGGGTTCGAGTTCATTTATATCTGAAGGATCATGGTAGTGTACTTGAGAATATCTACACTTCTCCTTACTTGATGGATGTATCACACCAGTCACTCGCATAATGCTTGGGATAGGAAGATCTTCAAATGTTTTGCAAATCGGAACTTTTGGTGAGTCAATCACTTGAGAACCTTTAGACTTTTCTAATTTCCTAGCTCTCCTTTCGTTGAGACATTCAACTGTTAAATGAGTTATAGCTGCACTCTCCATTGTTTGCTTATCAACGGAAGTAGTTTGTTTTCTCACTGTTTGTTTTCGTTTCCTTACTATTCGCTTTTTTGGAGCAGTTTTCCTTCTCTTAGGAGTTGTTTTGCCGTTTTTCATTTTATTTTCTGTTGGATATGGATCTGTGCTAAGGAGCTCTTCAGAAAGAGCATCCATAACATTCTAAAAATAAAAGGGTAATATTTGCATGAGTGGCTAAGAGTGTATTTATTACTTAGAGTGTCTTATATATATATATATGTATTTATGCCAAAAGCAGTTAAGATCATAGAGTTATGGTAGATTGAGAATGTGCTTATTAAACTATTGGGATGTGGAGACAGACAACAAAGGATGCATTCAAATATATATATATATGTATTTACTTAATATCATACCGCTTTTAACATCTAAATTGGTAAGAAATAAAATATAATAGTTTGAACAAAATATTGTAAAATAATAAAAAACAACTAAAAATTTTTCATAAATATGTATGAAACGCTTCCAACATTAATTCTAAAATACCTACAGAAGAGGATAGAGCTTTATCTATTTGGACATAATTATAAATATGCTTTCTGAATTTATAAAAAGTTTTTTTGTTCCATGTCATGTTGTATAATTTTTTGAAAACTATTTGATTCCAAGCACTTCTTTCAATTTCTTTTAAAAAATTATTAATATTAACGACTTCCACCATTGACAAAACGATTTCGAAACCGTTTTTTATAATGTCATCAAAACGTTCTGTAGATATATCACGTTTCTTACAACACATCCCCATACTCATCATGTGTTGAGTTATACAGAATATTATAACTTGAAATGTCAAACGTTCTACAGCTTTTTTTTCAACAACATCATTATTTATCACATAGTTATGATACATTTCTGGAAGGAAGTCCTTTAAGTAGATTGGATTTGTTGTTGCATTGTTCTAAAATACAAGCGATAATTAGATAACTAAAATAATTAAAGGTGTTCAACAGGTGTTAAATAGTATTTTTTATTAATTCTTACCTTTTCATCAGGCTGAGATTCCGACTTTAGATACAATGGTTGACTTTCTACGACTTGAGTATTCATTCTGAAAAAAACAGAAAAAATTGGTTCAATTCTTTATAACCAATTTAAAGATAGATATGTCATAAAGCCTTCAGATAGTTGTGTTAGCTAGCGGAAATATTTGAATTTAAGTTTTACCTTTATGAAGAGAGAACTCTTAGTAGTTGCAATGGAAGATGTAGTAGATAGATGTTGCTCCTTTGCTCACTGTTGTTGAACTGGATGCTTTCTGTCTGAAACCGTTGTCTCTTATATAGGTGAATGTGTGAAAATAAATCTTTCATTCCCGCGAAAGCATTGGTTTGTATTCGCGTGAAAATAAATTGTTTATTCCCGCGAAAGCAACAGTTTCCATTCGCGTGAAAATAAAATGTTTATTCCCGCGAAAGCATTGGTTTGTATTCGCGTGAAAATAAAGTATTCATTCCCGCGAAAGCAACAGTTTCCATTCGCGTGAAAATTAAATGTTTATTCCCGCGAAAGCATTGGTTTGTATTCGCGTGAAAATAAAGTATTCATTCCCGCGAAAGCAACAGTTTCCATTCGCGTGAAAATAAAATGTTTATTCCCGCGAAAGCATTGGTTTGTATTCGCGTGAAAATAAAGTATTCATTCCCGCGAAAGCAACAGTTTCCATTCGTGTGAAAATTAAATGTTTATTCCCGCGAAAGCATTGGTTTGTATTCGCGTGAAAATAAAGTATTCATTCCCGCGAAAGCAACAGTTTCCATTCGCGTGAAAATAAAATGTTTATTCCCGCGAAAGCATTGGTTTGTATTCGCGTGAAAATAAAGTATTCATTCCCGCGAAAGCAACAGTTTCCATTCGCGTGAAAATAAAATGTTTATTCCCGCGAAAGCATTGGTTTGTATTCGCGTGAAAATAAAGTATTCATTCCCGCGAAAGAAACAGTTTCCATTCGCGTGAAAATTAAATGTTTATTCCCGCGAAAGCATTGGTTTGTATTCGCGTGAAAATAAAGTATTCATTCCCGCGAAAGCAACAGTTTCCATTCGCGTGAAAATAAAATGTTTATTCCCGCGAAAGCATTGGTTTGTATTCGCGTGAAAATAAAGTATTGATTCCCGCGAAAGCAACAGTTTCCATTCGTGTGAAAATTAAATGTTTATTCCCGCGAAAGCATTGGTTTGTATTCGCGTGAAAATAAAGTATTCATTCCCGCGAAAGCAACAGTTTCCATTCGCGTGAAAATAAAATGTTTATTCCCGCGAAAGCATTGGTTTGTATTCGCGTGAAAATAAAGTATTCATTCCCGCGAAAGCAACAGTTTCCATTCGCGTGAAAATTAAATGTTTATTCCCGCGAAAGCATTGGTTTGTATTCGCGTGAAAATAAAGTATTCATTCCCGCGAAAGCAACAGTTTCCATTCGCGTGAAAATTAAATGTTTATTCCCGCGAAAGCATTGGTTTGTATTCGCGTGAAAATAAAGTATTCATTCCCGCGAAAGCAACAGTTTCCATTCGCGTGAAAATAAAATATTTATTCCCGCGAAAGCATTGGTTTGTATTCGCGTGAAAATAAATTATTTATTCCCGCGAAAGCATTGGTGTTCTTCCGTAGAAACAATGTTTCATTAATTTAACCTTATGATAAATGGCATGATTTCAGCTATATAAGAAGCACTGTTTTTACACAGAAAGCAGTCACTTCGACATTAGCAACTGAAGGAGCAAGATCTACTACAACATCATCTACTACAACTGCTAGAAGGACTTTTCTGTTTGGAGGTAAGTCAACTTGATTGAGTATAAATTTAATTTTTATCGATTTAGATACTAACAGTGGTATGATATTGAGTAAATATATATATATATGTATATATATCTTCAAATTGGTTTGAAAAAGAAATCATAACATGGATTTTTACTTTATCTTTTAGAATGTCGACACAAGTCAATACAAAACAACTGAAGAATAAAGAACCAAAACCTTCACAAGATAAGGTGATTGATGACAATGTACTTCTTCAACGCACTATGATCCCCTTTCAAAGCGCCAGTCTGAATACTCTGGCAACTCTCATCATCAAAAGCGCCTCTCTGTTAAGTACTCTATCTCCAGCTTCCAGAAGAAACATTGAAAACATAGTCAAAGTTGAAGATTTACCAATACCTACAGTTATGCAGGTGTTAACCGTTGAGCTCCATGATGAAACGAACTGCACCATCATATACAACTATAAAAAGGATGGAAAGGTAGTTAGAGTGAAGAGCACTATTCCATTAGCAGCGGGATTACTTGTCAATGAAGCTTCGCAAATAAGACCACTGGTTTTGATCTACATGGGTGTTGAAAAGACTGGAAAAGCAATTTTTCGTGCTGCTACAGAAACAGGAACTACTTTGAGGTGTAAGAATGTGTTTGATGTATTACCAGAAAAAAGTATGCGACAAATCAATGCTTATTTCGAGGTAGCTAATCTTCAGGATTTCCCAACAGATAGTGTCATATGTTTCCAAAACCCTGAAGTTATAACAAAGTCTGACAGGCGATGGAATGGAAATGAAGAGACTCTTCTAGTTCAATACAGAAGTGTTGTAGATGAAGAATTACTGATCGGAGATATGCGCATTCCTCATCAAATAGCTTCTGCTGTGACATCGGAGAGATTTGGAGTGATTTTGTTCAAGGGTCTGAGTCGAAACGCAGACAATTCAATTTTCTACAACATCAGTGTACTCGCAGCTCATCAAGCCTTCGTCCAAGCCTCGGAACTGGCTGATAATCCAAAATCTGAGGATTTTCTCAACCACTTCGATGATGCTGAAAAAGAAGGCTGTGGAGAACAAACTCTCGAGAAGCTAATCTATGACTCAAGGGATTCATATCACTATAGGTAAGTTTTATTAATTTTTACCATAATTTTAAAAAGTTGATTTGTGAAAATTTTGTGTATTCTTACAATGAAAAACCCCTTAAAATGATAAATTTGTGAACATTTTTGTAAAAAATTTTTAAGTTATATATATATTTCGAATTAAAAAAGGATTTTGTTGTGTCATCAGTGTTTTTTTTTTACATAAAAGTTGGAAAAATAACAAAAGGTGATAATTATTTTACAAAAATGTTCAATTTTTCACATAAATGATCAACTCATAACCTTTTTTTGTAAAACATTTTTAAATTATATATATTTCGGATTAAAAAAAGGACTTTTTTGGGTAATCAGTGTATTTTTTTACATAAAAGTTTAAAAAATAACAAAAGGTTATAATTATTTTGCAAAAATGTTTAGTTTTTCACATAAATGATCAATTCATAAACATTTTTTGTAAAACATTTTTAAATTATATCTATTTCGGATTAAAAAAGGATTTTTTTGTGCAATCAGTGTATTTTTTTTACATAAAAGTTTAAAAAATAACAAAAGGTTATAATTATTTTACAAAAATGTTTAGTTTTTCACATAAATGATCAATTCATAAACATTTTTTGTAAAACATGTTTAAATTATATCTATTTCGGATTAAAAAAAGGACTTTTTTGTGCAATCAGTGTATTTTTTTTACATAAAAGTTTAAAAAATAACAAAAAGGTTATAATTATTTTACAAAAATGTTTAGTTTTTCACATAAATGATCAATTCATATACATTTTTTGTAAAACATTTTTAAATTATATATATTTTGGATTAAAAAAAAGGGTTTTTTGTGTAATCAGTGTATTTTTTTAGCTAGAAGTTGAAAAAAAATCACAAAAGGTTATAATTATTTTACAAAAATGCTTAATTTTTCACGTAAATAACACGTTTTATCACATAAATGTCTTATTCATGAGTGTTTGTTGTAAAACATTTTTAAAATTATATATATATATATATTTATATTTATACATTCCGAATCCAAATGAAAAAAAAGGACTTTTTCGTGTGTAATCAGTGTATTTCTTTTACATAGAAGTTGAAAAAATAACGAAAGTTTATATTTATTTTACATTAATTTTAATCATACTATACTAATACATCATTTTTTATTTTAGTCCATTTTATCGTAAAAAGAAAACAGAGTAAAGAACTTTCCCTAAGAAATATTGAGCTGAATGATGTAACTCAGTGAGTTATTTTCCTGTTATATATAATGTAAACTATCTAATGTAGCTAAGAGTAAAATTTAAATTCGGTAAAATTTATTTATATAATGAATAACTTTTGTATTTTAGTCAATTATTGGATCACAGAGAATACGGAATACAAGAGTTCCTCCCTGGGTCTAATAATATACCAGAAGAATATCGAGAAAGATATTGTTCAAGAAAAGCGCTTTGTAACCATTGATATCGTAAGCTATAGTAGTTTGTATTACAGAAAATTTACTATAAAACAGTTTTATGAATGTAAAAACTAGATATGGTATTTTCTATTACAATTATTTACTTGTAAATTTTATTCATCTAGAGAGGTAATTTGGTGATTTTTTGATAGTTTTTAAAAAAGTTAAAAAGTACAAAAAAAATCAAAAAATATCGAAAACTATATATTTCAATGACTATTTTTTAAAAAAGTAAATTTTATTCATCTAGAGAGGTAATTTGGTGATTTTTTGACAGTTTTTAAAAAAGTTAAAAAGTACAAAAAAATCAAAAAATATCAAAAACTATATATTTCAATGATTATTTTTTAAAAAAGTTCAAAAAAATGTAATAAAGCTCTGTTTTGAAACATAAAAAATTTAAAAGGATTGTGTAGGATAAAATTCTCACTCAAAAAATTATTGAAAATTGAATGAAATAAAAAAATATTTTCCCAAATACCATGAAAAACTCTATATATATATATACATTGTTTTTAAAATAATATCGAAAACTATATATTTCAATGATTATTTTTTAAAAAAATAAAAAAATTTAAAAGGAAGGTGTAGGATAAAATCCTCACTCAAAAAATTATTGAAAATTGAATGGAATAAAAGAATATAAAGTGAAAATTGCTATATATATTTATTTTTTTTAAAAAAATATCGAAAACTATATATTATAATGATTATTTTTTTAAAAAGTTGAAAAAACAAAAAAACTTTGTAATAAAACCCTGTTTTAAAACATAAAAAATTAAAAAGGAATGTAATAAAAGAATATTTTACCAAAATACCTCATTTTTTTTTGTAAATATCTAGTAAAAATTTCTGAAATATTGTTGGTAAAATTTACTGGAAAATGGTTTCAAGTGTGTCAAAGACTAAATATGATGTTTTCATTGAAATGTTTATTTTCAAAAGATCCAAATAATAACATTGAATCAATTAGTTAAATTTAACAGTCAAATTCTTTTTTATCAAGTAGGCTTAATGTTTCTATTGTGATTAATTCTCAAATATTGTAAACTTGAACTATCTAGAGGAGTAATTTGTCGATTTTGATGTGTTTTTTTAAAAAAATTATCATGTAATACCACATACTTCAGTTCTAATTCGTTTTGAACAATTTCATGGGAGACAAAGAATAAAAAAGTTACATTGATTTAGTTTTTAGAATTAAAGTTGCTATCAAAAATGGATTGTTCTTCTTTAAAAAAAATGATTACGTAATACCACATACTTCAGTTCTAATTCGTTTTTAGAATTGAAGTCGCCATCGAAAATGGTTTGTTCTTGAATGGGTAAATCCATAGCCTCCTCCTCATCATGACAAAAGCTTTCTGATGATTGCATTTTGAAAAACAAATTACATTGTTTTAGTTTTCCGAATTGAAATTGCCATCGAAAATGGTTTGTTCTTAAACGGGAAAATCCATAGCCTTCTCATCATCATGTCTAAGTTTTCTACCCCAATATCTCCAACCTCTCAGAGATAGGAATTGTTCTGTTTAAAAAATAATGGAAATTGTATATATAAATAATTGTTTTTAAAAAATTGTAAATTTTTGAAAAAAAATTCAAAAGGAAAATGCAGGATAAAACCCTCACTCAAGAAACTAATTTTGTATGATAGGTTGCTCACCTAATAATAAGAAAATAATGAATGATTTATATTTAAACAATTATTGAAAGAATTAATGAAAATTGAATAGAATAAAGGAAATATTTTACCAAATAGTCTGTTTTTTTTGTAAAGATATACAAACAGATAAAATTTAACCATTTAAAGGATGATTTCTTTTTTTGCAAAAAAAATAATGAAGATTTAATGAAATGAAAGAATATTTTACCAAATACCTTGTTTTTTTGTAAATTTGTACAATTAGAATAAGAAAATAGTGAATAATGTATATTTAAGCAATTATTGAAAAAATTAATGAAAATTGAATAGAATAAAGGAAATATTTTACCAAATACCCTGTTTATTTGTAAAGATATACAAACAGATAAAATTTAACCATTTAAAGGGTGATTTCTTTTTTGCAAAAAAATAATGAACATTTAATGAAATGAAAGAATATTTTACCAAATACCCTGTTTTTTTTGTAAATTTGTACAATTAGATGAAATTTAACCATTTAGAGGATGATTTGTTTTTGTAAAAAATTAATGAAAATTGAATAAATCGAAAAAATTTTTCACCAAATACCTCTTTTTTGTAGATGTAAACAAATAGATGAATATCTAACTTTATCCATTTTTTTTCCATTTGGGATCATGTTTTGAAGGTTTTCAAGATAGTTTTTAGTAAAAGCTTATGCATTGATTGTCATTACAAGTTGTAGTGTTTGGTATTATTTAATATTTACTGACTCTAGCTATATTATATGAACTTTTCCCTACTTATTGCACAATAAATGTATATATTCACATATTGTTTCATTTTTAATTACTGTATTTATTCAATGTAGATATAATGAGTCGAATTACAAAAAAATATCAAAACTTAAATGCCATACATTCAAAATCTAGATGCTCTATGAGTTAAAGTTATGTATATAATTATGTACAAGATTATCAAAACTTGAATGCCATACATTCAAAATTTAAAAGTTCAAATTAAGTAAAAAAATAATCAAAACTCAAAATGCCACTTAAATGCCATTCAAACGCCACTCAAGTACCCCTCAAGTAAAATACAATATAAACTCGGCGAATTCATCCAACGCCGTAACTCATTGCCTAAACTCCAAGATCAAATCCACAAAAAAACACTTGGTAGGGAGATCTGCTCATATATTACTACTAAAAAGTTATACAATGATGCAACAGTTAAATTTTATACAATTCTCAACCCCATAGTCTAAATCATCATACCAACCCCAATATATACGACCCCTGCTCAATAAATACTTGTACTTAGTTACTCATGCAACTAAAACAGAATTATACACAACAAGACTGGCTTACAAAAAAGTAACTTTCAGGTTTCATGGTGCCTGGTGGTCAGAAAGACACTGAAAACAGGATATTTTTTTGTCTTTAGACACCATGGCAGGGATCTGCTCCTATCTTACTACTAGCATTCTTCGTGCTCAATTATTGTTTTTGTATTAACAATAATAATCATTTTGAGAGAATTCATTTCTACTGCCGAAAACTTAATTATTTTTTGGTCATACCATTTAAGATAATTACTTGGTTAGTGAAAAGTCATTCTACCAAGTTAATTAAATTTGAAAGCTGCCATTATTGAAATACGAGCTAATAACTGCTCAATGATAGATACTATGTGGTCATCAATAAAGGTTGTTGATTGGTGGCATATTTATTTGGTTTATGAATGTTTCTAGCAACATCCAATTACTCTATTGTGACGGAAATGACTAAGCACCTCTATGGCCTGCTTCTTGCAAAATGTTCTGTTATACAGAAAAGAGACAACCAGATACATGGGCATATTGTGGTGTATGATCCATATATAATCACTCTATGTAACTTTATCAATTCGATGCGCTATAGCTCAACATCCTAATTAGTGTCCAATCATTGTGTGTTTATGTATTATTTTCTGTAATCCAGCCAAACCTTTTATTATATATCTAACGCTTGGCTTAAAGGAACAAAGAAATATTTCCATTACCTTTGGTTTAGTTATTGGCTGAAGCTCCATAGTAAATCAGAATAATTGGAGGAGCCAAACCAGAAGATTAAATTATGATACAATTACTCTCAACCACATACTCTCTCTTGTATTGCATTACTACAATTCTGTACTAATAACAACCTTGTAGTTGTGGTCCAGCATCAACTCGCACTCTCACAGAAAGCACTAACCAGCGAGTGGCCTACACTTTTGTACGATCCAGAAAGTGGGCTGCACAGTCGAGCATTCCACTTGGTCCAGCAATGCAGGCCAGCACTACTAGCTAGTGAAACCTAAAGTTCTTGAACATAGCCTGGCGACTCTCATCTGAGCTAAGAGAAGTGCAGGTGCCTGCTATCTCGCCTCTATCAGGACAGACACAAAAATCCTGACCACTATTGTAGATGTGATGAATGAATAATGGTGCTCTCCCGAGCTCCGAGAGATTGTGTCACTGATGTAGCTAATCACAATCAGTTATTCACTATACATCCGCTGAAGTACATGGTGAACTTTTGACAAGTTCATGATTAGACAGTATTATGTTTTCTGGGCTAATTATCACAAATTTTTGTGGTTTTCGTAAGTTGGCAATGGTTTGGGTGAAATGAATGATCGTGTAGCCAGGCCTTTATCTTTCAATAGCCAGAACCACAGGAAGCAAATGGCTTACATAATGACATGGTATATTTAGGGTACAGGAAGTGAATATAAAGAAGCATCACATAGTGATGAGTTAGAGTATAATAGTGCACAAGATTAAGTAAACTAAATGCTTAGTGGCAACAGGCGGAGTTAATTAGCATAGTTTGTCAGCGTATAGCTGCACCTTCTCCTTGTAAGTGTTAGGACTTAGATCTTGAGGTTACCGTTTAGTTGCATCATGGATCATACCTTCTAAAGCACTTAGTCCAATTTCAGGGTCTTCAGCTAAGGCACCCATCTTTGATCGGGCTTGCCTGTCCTGGTAGGGGAAAGAAAACTTGAATCTGCAGGAGTCATGACCAAATCTGCTGAGGTCAAGGCCAACCCTGTCTTATTGTACTGAGACAGAAGGACATTATTACAATTTTTCACCAAAATGGTTTATTGACTGTGGTTAACATGAGTCTGTGCGCCTCAGAGGTAACTTCTCTTTTATTATAATGTGCAGGGTATGTTTTTGTCCATTTATTTATGCTAAGCTACCACAACAATGACTTATTGTGATGGATTTTTATGACCACTACAACTGCCACAAAGTCCCCCTGACAACTGCTGAGTGTCAGGCACGCCTAAACTGAGTCTGGCACAGCCAGAAAACAAGAAATTAAGCCTGTAGAAACACTTCCGACCCTGCAGCATTCACTGCCGGCCTTGCAGCAATCACTGCCGGCCCTGCAGAGGTACCACCGGACCTGCAGCACACACTGCCGGCCCTGCATCATGCACTACCAGCCCTGCGGTGTCACTACCGGCCCTATACCGGGTCGGTGAGGAAAGAACTACTATAGCCTGAGAGCCCAAATTGATATAGAAGATGCAGGAGCCCTACTTTGCAGCTTAGCTATTCTCAGACAAGCCAAAGACAAGGACCACAAGCCGAAAGAGCCAGAAACTAGAGCTATTTATTACACCATCATGAATGAGCAATATTGACTCATAAGCTCGCCCCTCACTTCTGGGCACCTTGTGTATTTAATCTCATATTAGCCAATGCTGTGTCATATTATTCATATCTCACGTTTTGATCAGTGCAATTACTTCATGCTATTCCTGATTTGTTGCCTCCTTATTTGGGGCTATGTTTTCCCCTGCTGTGCTTATTAAAAGCAGAGCACTTCTCACTATTCCTTGTACTGTATTGGGATTATGCTTGTGAGTGTACCAAGTAGCATAATACTTTACCGTTGTTATACCTTGCTGGGTCGAGCTTGTATAATAAAATATAACATACTCATTGAGACACTGAGTTGTGCGTTTGAGCCGTGGGCTCCAAATACGGTTGTGGAGTTGATATACTTCTCCGTTTGGAAGTTGACCTCTGGAGTGAGGTGTTGTTGGTGGACATTTGGTTGGTCCCCAAAAATCCACTACATTATCACACTGTAGTTATGAGAATTGCTTAAAAGTTGCTATAATCTAACACGACATGTGTTTTCATTTAGTGTAAACTGTGCAATATGTCGCACAAAACACTCATAGGTCTTCATAAACCCTAAGATAAATATAAACACATACCAATAATGCATTGATGGCTGGCCCACTCGGCTTCCACTGTTGTTTCATTCAGAATACATCCAATGTGCAAGTCTGTCTGGTTCTCTGCTACATAGGGCTGCACACACTCATAGGTCGCATTTCCTCCCACTGGAAATGTGAAGGGAGTGGTAGCACTTGTATAGCTCAGTCCACGGGGTAGTTCTCCACATGCTAAGACTGTAACACAAACTCTGTTTTACTACTGACTAGTGCTACATTCAGTTCCAGTTTGAGCAATCACATACATATATAGTTAATCCAAAAACAAATAATTCAGTGCTAACTCAAGTTCAACTTAATTATGTAGTATGAACCAGGAACACAGATATTTTCCAAGTTTTGCCAAGCACAATCTTGTATAATGCACAACCTGTTTGAATCAGATATTATAAAATATTAATCTCTGCAGCAAATGAAGTAATAGGAGAACAAGATAATTTTTCTAGCTGGGCAAACATGATCTAAATTTTTCACAGCAATTGTACAAAAGTTGCATTAAATTAGTTAACAAGCATTTCAAGGTACTCGATTACCCTTGACCAGTGTCCATGTTGTTTGTTCTCATTTGTCTCAGCTTCAGAACCAATCCCTCGTTGAACTGTCAATTTTATGCAAATTTTGCAAGAGGTATTATAAAACATGACTTGTTGCCATTGTAGAATAGGTAATTGCTTTTTTAAGACTAAACTTTCACTCTTTTGCGCTCTGGTCTCCTGTCTTGTTCTCCATTGAGTTGTTTTGCATTTTTTACACTGCAAAAATTTGATCAGCAGTTGTCAAGTAATTTATAATTTGCCAGCCGATTGTGTATTTTGGGTTTGGTATATTTGAAATGTTTGATTTGTGTTGGTTAGAACTCAATCATGCTCTTTTATTTGGATTTTTTACGCATTGAAACAGCTTGAAGTCACCTAAAAAAAAATATTTTACCGACGGATTGGTGATGTCCAAACTTCTCTTTGACACTTCTTGTGGATGTTACTAAATAACTAGCTCATCAAACATTATTTAACAGCAACAGATTTTTCTTCCATTAAAATCATTTTGGGTTTATAATTGTCTACGCTCTTCATAATTGAGCAAATAAAAAATAGTAATGAACTCCGAATCAACGCTACCAACTGACGGGGTCCTAGACCCAAACACACAATGACAAAGGTTTAATTAACAATACTTTATTTATGCACAATCCATTTAGCAAGATATAATGGTATCTAACAACTCCACTTGACTTCTCCTTGACTTCTGCTTCAAATCATGCAAGAAAGCTCCTTTTATAGGAGAAGAGGAGGAAAACTCGCCCCCTTATTTGGGTGAGCCAACCATACAACACAATAGTAAAAACAAACAAATCACAATGTAGTATACAAGATTGTTTATAAAGTTATCCAATTAAAGTCTTGAGCACATGGTGCTTTGCTCTGGGCACTTTTTGCCGCTCTTTTCTGTAGCTGGTAATCTTCCAGTCCTTATTAGGACATGTTTGTACTTGGCTTGCTCTCCTGGGCTTCGTACTTCTCCTATCGACTTCCTGATTGGGGAATTAGGCTCCTCAAATCCCAGGCTACCTCTTCCATCTTCTTTCTGCCCAGGCCTGGGGTAGCTGACCAGGGGTAGACCCCGGGTAACCCGGGGTAGTTTTTAGGTGTGGCATAGTGTCTACACAGGGTGTAGGTCTTTGGGGCTTGATTTCGTGGGAGTAGTTTGCGTGTAGGGGAAAGGAGAAGGGGTTTTAGGTTATGTTTCGGTGGTGTAGACAGCAAGGGTTGAGGGGGTATGGGGTGGGGGGTATGGGGTGGGGGTGAGGGTGGGTACTTCATACAAATCTCTCACAATACCGCCAACAGTTCTGCTTCTATGACAACCCAATCCCAGCTCACCTCTATTTCTCACCAGCATATTAATCTGTTTCTTCCCCCCTCTACCCCGCATCGCTTCATTGGTGCACCATCTCTGTCTTGTCTAGCTCGGCTTGTTCACTTTTCACTTTGCACTACCCTCACTCTGGTGAGAGCCTGCTTGGCTCTATCACATTTATGTTTTCCTATCCCTCTAATGCCCACCAAGTCTCAACAACAGACACAGTAGAAAAAGTGCAAATATACTTTTTAGAGCTCCAGGATGGAGCTGAATAATATTCGTTTGGTGTTAATTGCTCCAAATAACTGCTACAGACAATGTCACAAGACTTAGAATGCATCCAGTAAGCACTAGCTTTGCATTATTTGTGAAAGCACAAACAATGAAGTTGCAATAAGCTTCAACCATTTCAGGAAGGTTTTTTAGAGTGCTGCTAGCGAAGGGCAGTAATGAAAACTACGGATATTTTTGAAATGAAGTTGGCTGGGACCCCCAGCTCATCCAACCTCATCCCCAACCTTCAAGCATGGTTTTTATGAAGAGCCGAGATCAGTCCTTTGTAGTATATATGTTCTATACCGTGCTTAGAGAGCATGCTATACTGGGTTATCCCAAATAAACTCTTAACTCTGTATTATTTATATAAAATACAAAGCCCCACCCTGGGCCAGTATCCTACCTCATTCAACTGATGATACCAGAGTGAGAAGGCTGAGCCCCAAAGGACCAAGTAATCCTTCACAATTTTAAAAGAAGCGTAAAACAATCAGTTTGAGCTCAATCTAAGAAAGACGACTTGCCCTATACAAATACACAGCATCCGCCAGCCCCTGATTGATGCGAGCAAGGATGGAAACTACTATGCGATGTGCCAATTGTGTGCTAGCCATAGGATTGGGCAGCGATTAGTTGGATTGTGTATCATACTGTTCATGCTGCCTGATAAGCTATATTAAAGTATTTTATTTCCAAATTTTGTGTAGTTTGTCTGGTCTGTGGACCCTGTCGCAGCATTCAGAGCAGATCTGGGTGAGAAGAGGAGTGGAGTGTAAACAAGGAGTGAACATGGAAAGATGGTTGTTGTACTTTTATTTGGCATCAGTTACCATGAGAACTTGTGAGGTAATTTATTGTGCACACCAGGTTTTATAACTTTTAATGTTTGTTAAGTATTAATTGTGTAGGGTTTGTTTATATTGTGATTTGTATGTTGATTTAGATGCATGGGTGGGTTTGATTATTTTATAAACATGGGTACTGTTTTTTGTGCATCAGTTTTTATTGCTTGTTGTGCAGAGGCTATTTTTATTATTGCATGATAATTTAAATTGGGGGTTTGAGTATTGTATAATAATGAAGCTCTTTGTTAATCTAAAACTTTATTATATAAAAAACATTACAGATAAGCATCGAACATCTCTACCATTGCCTCCAAAGAACGTAGAGAAGAATTTACATATTTATTTGTTTGCAGGTGTCCATAAACCTACGATTGGATTTTGTACCAAAAAGTTGTAGACCACATCCTGTTAGGACATGACAATTACTACACATGTATACATTATTTGTTATGTGCTATTAACATATTATCACATGGCTATGCTTTATGGAAATGTTACATATTGCTTATTGTAATTTATTATAGCTATGGATTATACTTTTGCTATACCAGCTCTCTATATATATATGAGTGGGATATCTTTGACCATTTCATTGTATTGTAAACTCAGGTTAGAAAATACACATTCTATGAGAACACAACAATTGGCGACGAAGATGGGATTATTCAGCTGGAGATTTCTTTACTTCTGCATCATCATTTGACATCTGTTTACTTCTTGATATATTACACTGCTTAAAAGAAATTGTTTTGAGCAGTGGACATAGTTTAAATTATTTGAATTTAACAAGAGTTATTGGTCAATCAACATGTCTACTCCTACTGACCAGCTTATTCAACTACTCAAACAGCAGATGGCGCTTCAGAAGGAGCAGATGGAACAACAGAAGAGAGAAAATCAACGGCTGATGGAACTACTTACAGAGAAAACACAAGCTCAAGCAGGAGGAACAACTCCAAATTTTACTGCTTTTGATCCCAACGTAGAGCTGTGGACAGACTACTTGCTACGCTTCAGGACATTCGTAGGAGCTAATTCTATTACTGAAGAAAGAATACCGCAGATTTTTCTAACCAATCAATCGAAAGTTATCTACAAACAGTTAACAGATTGGTCAGATCAGCAAACTCCTAAGGAAGAAGTCAACAAGCTAACAATGGTGGAAATTGAAGATTACATGATGACTCAATATAACCCAAGAACTTTCATCATCAGAGAAAGATATCGTTACTGGAGCAATATGAAAAGAAATCCAGGAGAAACAATTCAAGAGTTGGCAGCAAGAATTAGGCATGATGCTACAACTTGTGACTTTGCATCTATTACCGACGCGCAGGATGAAGCTTTACGCATTAGATTTATCTGCTCGGTCGGGAATGAAGCAATTTTGAAAACACTCTTCAAAATTAAAGATGAAGAACAGTAGTAATATATGAGCAGATCTCCCTACCAAGTGTTTTTTTGTGGATTAGACCTTGGGGGTTATGCAATAGGTTACGACGTTGGATGGATTCGCCGAGTTTATATTGAAGTTTATTTGAAGGGCATTTGAGTGGCATTTGAGTGGCATTTAAGTGGCATTTGAGTTTTGATTATTTTTTACTTAATTTGAACTCATATGGCAGCTAGATTTTGAATGTATGGCATTTAAGTTTTGATAATTTTTTTACATAATTCGAACTCATATGGCATCTTGAGAGAGAGAGAGGAGAGAGAGAGGAGAGAGAGAGGAGAGAGGAGTTTTATCTACATTGAATAAATATATTGATCAAAAATGAAACATTATATGATTACATACATCGATTACATAATAAGTAGGGAAAATCTTCCTATATAATATAGCTAGAGTCAGTAAATACTAACTAATACAAAGCACTACATTTTGTAATGACAATCAATTCATACATACATACATACATACATACATACATACATACATACATACATACATACATACATACATACATACATACATACATACATACATACATACATACATACATACATACATACATACATACATACATACATACATACATACATACATACATACATACATACATACATACATACATACATACATACATACATACATACATACATACATACATACATACATACATACATACATACATACATACATACATACATACATACATACATACATACATACATACATACATACATACATACATACATACATACATACATACATACATACATACATACATACATACATACATACATACATACATACATACATACATACATACATACATACATACATACATACATACATACATACATACATACATACATACATACATACATACATACATACATACATACATACATACATACATACATACATACATACATACATACATACATACATACATACATACATACATACATACATACATACATACATACATACATACATACATACATACATACATACATACATACATACATACATACATACATACATACATACATACATACATACATACATACATACATACATACATACATACATACATACATACATACATACATACATACATACATACATACATACATACATACATACATACATACATACATACATACATACATACATACATACATACATACATACATACATACATACATACATACATACATACATACATACATACATACATACATACATACATACATACATACATACATACATACATACATACATACATACATACATACATACATACATACATACATACATACATACATACATACATACATACATACATACATACATACATACATACATACATACATACATACATACATACATACATACATACATACATACATACATACATACATACATACATACATACATACATACATACATACATACATACATACATACATACATACATACATACATACATACATACATACATACATACATACATACATACATACATACATACATACATACATACATACATACATACATACATACATACATACATACATACATACATACATACATACATACATACATACATACATACATACATACATACATACATACATACATACATACATACATACATACATACATACATACATACATACATACATACATACATACATACATACATACATACATACATACATACATACATACATACATACATACATACATACATACATACATACATACATACATACATACATACATACATACATACATACATACATACATACATACATACATACATACATACATACATACATACATACATACATACATACATACATACATACATACATACATACATACATACATACATACATACATACATACATACATACATACATACATACATACATACATACATACATACATACATACATACATACATACATACATACATACATACATACATACATACATACATACATACATACATACATACATACATACATACATACATACATACATACATACATACATACATACATACATACATACATACATACATACATACATACATACATACATACATACATACATACATACATACATACATACATACATACATACATACATACATACATACATACATACATACATACATACATACATACATACATACATACATACATACATACATACATACATACATACATACATACATACATACATACATACATACATACATACATACATACATACATACATACATACATACATACATACATACATACATACATACATACATACATACATACATACATACATACATACATACATACATACATACATACATACATACATACATACATACATACATACATACATACATACATACATACATACATACATACATACATACATACATACATATGGTATCTTGAGAGAAAGAAAGAGATAGAGGAGAGAGGGAAAGAGAGGAGAGAGGGAGAGAGGGAGAGAGAGAGAGAGAGGAGAGAGAGATTTTTTAGTTTTCTATACATTCATATATATATATATGGTTAATTATGTACATATTTATGGGTATATTTATATCTACATAGAGAGAGAGGAGATATATCTACATTGAATAACTATATTGATCAAAAATGAAACATTACATGATTGTATACCTGATTACATAATAAGTAGGGAAAATCTTCCTATATAATATAACTAGAGTCAGTAAATACTAAGTAATACAAAGCACCACAACTCGTAATGACAATCAATGCATACATACATATGGTATCTTGAGAGAAAGAGAGAGAGAGGAGAGAGATTTTTTTAGTTTTCTATACATTCATGTATATATGGTTAATTATGTACATATTTATGGGTATAATTATATCTCCATAGAGAGAGGAGAGAGGAGATATATTTACATTGAATAAATATATTGATCAAAAATGAATCATAGTATGATTATATACATTTATTACACAATAAGTAGGGAAAATCTTCCTATATAATATAGCTAGAGTCAGTAAATACGCACATGTCCATATTCATGTACATGTGCATAAATGGATATGAATACGTACATGTCCATATTCATGTCCATATTCATGTCCATTTATGTACATGTCCATATTCATGTCCATTTATGTACATACCTATGTTCATATTTATGTACATGTGCATGTCCAAATTCATGTCCATATTAACATTTTATAGCTATGCACAGAGGAGAGAGAAGAGAGGAGAGAGAGAGAGATTTTTTAGTTTTTTATACAAGCATGTATTTATGGATAATTATGTACATATTTATGGATATATTTATATCTAGATAGACCTCTACATGGTTAAAATTTACAGTATTTGGAAAATAACTACAATAGAAAACATTATGAATGTATGGCATTTAAGTATTGATAGTTTTTTTTATAAAAATCGAACTCATATAGTATCTTGAGAGAGAGGAGAGAGGAAAAGAGGAGAGAGGAGGGGAAATAATTGCACTCCAATGAAAAAAATATATGAAGCTAGATATTCATCTATTTGTATATATCCACAGGAAAAATGGGGTATTTGGTAAAATATTCTTTCATTCCATTCAATTTTCATTAATTTTTTAATCGAGTTGAAGTATTATTTACAATGGTTAGAATTTATTAAAATTACTGCTCAATCCTTTATCCAACACCTACAATAATTCTTAGTAATAGTAGTGTAATGACTCTGAGTAATAATCTACACACACCTTGTTCACTCTGTATGCGGTAGTACATGTTATTCCTTTAGTTATCTGCAGTTACTTCAATTGGATCTTATCCAGATGTTTTATAGTCTTTGCTGCTACTGTGTTTTGTCTCAAACAAGAGTCCAAAGTAGGCATTGTGTCTACAAAATACAAAAAATTGATTGTTACAATTGATTCATTCATTTTCATTGGCTTTATATACATATACATAAAGTAGCGAAGAAACAGTTTGTGTGAGTATGAAACTATCTAGTAGAGATAAATTTATATCTAGGTTCAACTAGCATTAAATAAAATATTATTATTTTGTTAATAATAAATAATTAGAGTCGGTTACTTTACTAGCGCTCGGACAAACACACAATTTTGTTAATGTCAAAGTCTGTGATCTTAAAATGAAATAGCTTAGACATTAATAGCATAAAAGTATATAGTAAAGATAAATTACCTAGGAGTAAATTCTAGTTGAGGTTCAACATTTTTAATAATAAATAATTAAACCCGCTTGGACAAACAGACAGATTTTGTCAATGACACAGCTTGCGTTCTTGCGAGCGAATAGCTTAGGCACTGTGCGTATAAAATTATCTAGTAAAGTTAAATATATGTCTAGAGGCGAAAATGGAGGACAACTCCGTATCGCAACTAGTTGAGCAATTCAACTAGTGTTAAATACTCATTTATTATTTATTTTAAAAATAAATAATTAGAGCTTTCTACTAGTGTTAAATAATTAGTGATTATTTTTTACCTTATCACCACTTAGAGCCAGATGATTTAATTAACTAAAAGACAAATAATGATTTTAGCATTTCTTACCTTGATGCTGGATGGTCTCCTAGTAGCTGTAGTAGATGATACTTCTCCGCTTGTTGTTGAAAAACTGGATGCTTTCTGGGTGAAAACAGTGGCTCTTAAATAGCTAAAGTTGCACTGATTAAACCCTATGAATCAGCATTTTTTCCAATGCTTTCGCGGGAATAAAAACTGTTTATTCCCGCGAAAGCAACGGTTTCCATTCGCGTGAAAATAAATTATTTATTCCCGCGAAAGCAACGGTTTCTATTCGCGTGAAAATAAACAATTTTTTTCCCGCGAAAGCAACGGTTTCCATTCGCGTGAAAATAAATTATTTATTCCCGCGAAAGCAACGGTTTCTATTCGCGTGAAAAATAAACTATTTATTCCCGCAAGAGCAACGGTTTCCATTCGCGTGAAAATAAACTATATATTCCCGCAAAAGCAACAGTTTCTATTCGTGTGAAAATAAATTATTTATTCCCGCGAAAGCAACGGTTTCCATTCGCATGAAAATAAATTATTTATTCCCGCGAAAGCAACGGTTTCTATTCGCGTGAAAATAAACTATTTTTTCCCGCGAAAGCAATTGTTTCCATTCGCGTGAAAATAAATTATTTATTCCCGCGAAAGCAACGGTTTCTATTTGCGTGAAAAACAAACTATTTATTCCCGCGAAAGCAACGGTTTCCATTCGCGTGAAAATAAACTATCTATTCCCGCAAAAGCAACAGTTTCTATTCGTGTGAAAATAAATTATTTATTCCCGCGAAAGCAACGGTTGCTATTCGCGTGAAAACAAACTATCGATTCCCGCGAAAGCAACAGTTTCTATTCGCGTGAAAATAAATTATTTATTCCCGCAAAAGCAACAGTTTCTATTCGCGTGAAAATAAACTATTTATTCCCGCGAAAGCAACGGTTTCTATTCGCGTGAAAATAAACTATTTATTCCCGCGAAAGCAACAGTTTCCATTCGCGTGAAAATAAAATATTTATTCCCGCGAAAGCAACGGTTGCTATTCGTGTGAAAATAAACTATCTATTCCCGCGAAAGCAACAGTTTCTATTCGCGTGAAAATAAACTATTTATTCCCGCGAAAGCAACGGTTTCTATTCGCGTGAAAATAAACTATTTATTCCCGCGAAAGCAACAGTTTCCATTCGCGTGAAAATAAAATATTTATTCCCGCGAAAGCAACGGTTGCTATTCGTGTGAAAACAAACTATCTATTCCCGCGAAAGCAACAGTTTCTATTCGCGTGAAAATAAATTATTTATTCCCGCGAAAGCAACGGTTTCCATTCACGTGAAAATAAACTATCTATTCCCGCGAAAGCAACAGTTTCTATTTGCGTGAAAATAAATTGTTTATTCCCGCGAAAGCAACGGTTTGTATTTGCTTGAAAATAAAATGTTTATTCTCGCGAAAGCAACGGTTTCCATTCGCATGAGAATAACTTATTTATTCTCGCGAAAGCATTGGGAAAATTGCTGATTCATAGGGTTTAATCAGTGCAACTTTAGCTATTTAAGAGTCACTGTTTTCACACAGAAAGCATCCGGTTCTTCAACAACAAGCGGAGAAGTATCATCTACTACAGCTACTAGGAGACCATCCAGCATCAAAGTAAGAAATGCTAAAATAATTATTTGTCTTTAGTTAATTAGATCATCTGGCTCTAAGTGGTTATAAGGTAAAAAATAATCACTAATTATTTAACACTAGTAGAAAGCTCTAATTATTTATTTTTAAAATAAATAATAAATGAGTTTTTAACACTAGTTGAAAAGCTCAACTAGTTGCGATACGGAGTTGTCCTTCATTTTCGCCTCTAGACATATATTTAAATTTACTAGATAATTTTATACGCACAGTGCCTAAGCTATTTGCTCGCAAGAACGCAAGATGTGTCATTGACAAAATCTGTCTGTTTGTCCAAGCGAGTTTAATTATTTATTATTAAAAAAGTCGAACCTCAACTAGAAGTTACTCCTAGGTAATTTATCTTTACTAGATACTTTTATGCTATTAATGTCTAAGCTATTTCATTTTAAGATCACAGACTTTGACATTAACAGAATTGTGTGTTTGTCCGAGCGCTAGTGAAGTAACCGACTCTAATTATTTATTATTAACAAAATAATAATAATTATTTTATGCTAGTTGAACCTAGATATAAATTTATCTCTACTAGATAGTTTCATACTCACACAAACTGTTTCTTCGCTACTTTATGTACATGTGTATAAAGCCAATAAAAATAAATGAATCAATTGTAACAATCAATTTTTTGTAATTTTGTAGACACAGTGTCTACTTTGGACTCTTGTTTGAGACGAAATGCATCAGTAGCAAAGACTATAAAACATCTGGTCAAGATCTACCAACACCAATGATAGATGTAACACAACATGACTTTCTCTCCTACTTATATGATACCAAACCAATGAAGACTCAAACTACATGAATTTTGAAGACAGCACACTTCTTCAACACAGCAAGAATTCCTTTCAAGATCTACTACCTACTTAGATGATGCCAAACCAATGAAGACTCAAACTACATGGATTTTGAAGACAGCACACTTCTCCAACACAGCAAGAATTCCTTTCAAGATCTACAACCTACTTAGATGATACCAAACCAATGAAGACTAAAACCACATGGATTTTGAAGACGACACACTTCTCTGACACACCAAGAATCCCAATCCCTTTTGAAGATGTTACACAAGATGACTTTCTCTCATACTTAGATGATGCCAAACCAATGAAGACTCAAACTACATGGATTTTGAAGACAGCACACTTCTCCAACATAGCAAAAATTCCTTTCAGATCTACCACCTAGTTAGATGATACCAAATCAATGAAGACTCAAACTACATGGATTTTGAAGACAGCACACTTCTCCAACACAGCAAGAATTTCTTTCAAGATCTACCACCTACTTAGATGATACCAAACCAATGAAGACTCAAACTACATCGATTTTGAAGACAGCTCACTTCTCCAACACAGCAAGAATTCCTTTCAAGATCTACCACCTGCTTAGATGATACCAAACCAATGAAGACTCAAACTACATGGATTTTGAAGACAGCATACTTCTCCAACACAGCAAGAATTCCTTTCAAGATCTACCACCTACTTAGATGATACCAAACCAATGGAGACTCAAACTACATGGATTTTGAAGACAGCATACTTCTCCAACACAGCAAGAAGTCATTTCAAGATCTACCACCTACTTAGATGATACCAAACCAATGAAGACTCAAACTACATGAATTTTGAAGACAGCATACTTCTCCAACACAGCAAGAATTCCTTTCAAGATCTATGATCAGGGGCGTTTCCAGGATTTGGTCAAAGGGTGGGCTCAAGTTGGTGAAGTTGGCGGTTGTTGGCTTACGCTCACGAGGCGCCGCAGGCGCCGAGCGCACGCCAGCGGCGTGCACAAAACAACTGGGGGGTTTGGGGGGGCGCTGTAAGCCCCCCCAACGGGGTCCGGGGCGGAGCCCCGGCCGCCAACGCATTTGCAGCATTTCAGATAACAGTAAACTGACATTTTGGATTCAATACTCAATGAAACCAACTTGCACAGTCAGTGAAGAGGTCACCATGTTGCTCATATCACAATAATCCATAATCATTTAAGAAGGTTACCACAACAGTACAGCGAAAGCTAATGAGCTTGTTAGAATGGCAATAACACTCCGATTGAAAATGAGATGCCATGAATGTCTCCAATTTATATAATATGAATTAACATCTTGTATTCAAGTTTCAGTATAAAGAAAGTGTTATTCAGTAATTAACAAACTAATAACTTGTACATTGATTACGCAATATAACCATAAAAGTGAAAGATTAATCTTCTAAACAGGACGTAAAGACGGCAAAGAAAATGAGGCCGACATAAGTTGCAGTTGAACATGGACATTCAATACTAATTTATCTATTATCAATTAGTGACCAGAAAGCGGAGATTTTCAAAACTGTATGTTTTTCAGTTCGGTTGATCATAGTTTAAATTACACCCTGCATTCTATTAATTAGGTGACCAATATTAACATTGATGATTAGAGACAGAAGTATATCAAAGTTACAAGCAAACTTTGATAGATTTACCAACAGCCTTAATCAACTACACGAAGAAGAAAATAACTACTAGGATTGTTGGTAAAGCTTCAAATTATGATACAAAATATGCAGTTTGAATGTCGAAGGATGCTACTTAATCATTTTATTATATCTGGAAATTGATACAGCGTTAGGATACATATTTTAGAAAAACTAAGTAAATCGATTTCATTTTACTATTTATGATTAGTGATATTATTTATTATTGTAATGGATATAATGAACAATAATAATGTAAATAGTCACCACAACACCGCAGTTTTAAACGCTAATAAGTAAATAAATGATAACAAGCATGTAAAAATAATAATGGCAATAAATAATTAACGATAAAAACAACCGCAAAAAATAATAAAAATAATAGTATTTGTAGTAATAATTATTAATAACTTGTAACACTTGTCATCATTTGCTATTTTTTTTTATTCATAAATAATAATAAATATTGATAATTAATAATAGTATGAAGATAATATTAATAAAAAATTATGATCAATAATTAATAACTAATAATAATTATTAATAATAAACAATAATAATACTGTTAAAAATACTACAGACTACTGTAACTTACTTCTACACTATCACTCAAAGATTAATTGTTTTTCTGTTAGTAGTCTGAGGAATAGTCAGTCACACTTGCAGAGAGTGAGGGAGAGCGTTGCTTGTGTGTGTGATGGATGAGTTATATTTAATAATAATAATAATAAATAATAAGTAGTGGTAGTAGTGTAGTAGTAGTAGTAGTACGTACTAGTAGTATAGCCATTATAATTATTATTTTCTACTTCTAGTGACTTTGTTTGTTGGATTTTCAACACTATACTTATTTTAAGATGATATATTAAAATTCCATGTGGTCAGGTGAGCTGGGATTGTATTATTAATTGAAGTATTTTCCCAGCTTAAGTTGATTACAGTAGTCTAACTTTCTTTTAGGAGGAAGGCCATTCAATTTTTCCACAGGCCTGTTACTGGGGGAGAGAAAAAGCCTGAGGTTTTAGTTTTATCAATTAAAGTGGGCCTTCTTGTACCTACTCTTTTCATTATGCATAACCAGATGATAAAACAAGTCTAAATAATATGTTTAACCTTGACTTAGAAAATAAGTTTTAATTTTGTGATGCTTGAAGACGCTGGACAAAGTTCTCACTTCAATTGAGAACTTAGGTAACAACTAAGAGCAAACAACTTCAATTTTTTTTTGTTAAGGCCAAAGGGTGGTCGCACGACCTGTGCGACAATAGCTGGAAACGCCCCTGATGACTTAATTAGATGATACCAAATCAATAAAAACTCAAACTACATGGATTTTGAAGACAGCACACTTCTCCAACACAACAAGAATTCCTTTCAAGATCTACCACCTACTTAGATGATGCCAAACCAATGAAGACTCAAACTACATCAATTTTGAAGACAGCACACTTCTCCAACACAGCAAGAATTCCTTTCAAGATCTACCACCTACTTAGATGATACCAAACCAATGAAGACTCAAACTACATGGATTTTGAAGACAGCATACTTCCCCAACACAGCAAGAATTCATTTCAAGATCTACCACCTACTTAGATGATACCAAACCAATGAAGACTCAAACTACATGAATTTTGAAGACAGTCTACTTCTCCAACACAGCAAGAATTCCTTTCAAGATCTACGACTTACTTAGATGATACCAAATCAATGAAGACTCAAACTACATGGATTTTGAAGACAGCATACTTCTCCAACACAGCAAGAATTCCTTTCAAGATCTAGCACCTACTTAGATGATACCAAACCAATGAAGACTCAAACTACATGGATTTTGAAGACAGCATACTTCTCCAACACAGCAAGAATTCATTTCAAGACCTACCACCTACTTAGATGATACCAAACCAATGAAGACTCAAACTACATGAATTTTGAAGACAGCATACTTCTCCAACACAGCAAGAATTCCTTTCAAGATCTACGACTTAATTAGATGATACCAAATCAATGAAGACTCAAACTACATGGATTTTGAAGACAGCACACTTCTCCAATACAGCAAGAATTCCTTTCAAGATCTACCACCTACTTAGATGATGCCAAACCAATGAAGACTCAAACTACATCAATTTTGAAGACAGCACACTTCTCCAACACAGCAAGAATTCCTTTCAAGATCTACCACCTACTTAGATGATACCAAACCTATGAAGACTCAAACTACATGGATTTTGAAGACAGCATACTTCCCCAACACAGCAAGAATTCATTTCAAGATCTACCACCTACTTAGATGATACCAAACCACTGAAGACTCAAACTACATGAATTTTGAAGACAGTCTACTTCTCCAACACAGCAAGAATTCCTTTCAAGATCTACGACTTACTTAGATGATACAAATCAATGAAGACTCAAACTACATGGATTTTGAAGACAGCACACTTCTCCAACACAGCAAGAATTTCTTTCAAGATCTATCACCTACTTAGATGATACCAAACCAATGAAGACTCAAACTACTTATATTATATTTCGATGATGCTGAAAAAAACTGTCCAGAACAAGAGTTCAAAAAGCTAATCTATAACTAAAGGCAATCATATCACTATAGGTGAGTTTTACTAATTTTTACCATAAATTAAACAAAATGCTGAATATATACATTTTCCAAGTGAAAAAAGGACTTTTTTGGTGAAATTAGTGTATTTTTTACAACAAAATGCTGAATATATACATTTTCCAGGGGAAAAAAGGACTTTTTTGGTGTAAATAGGGTATTTTTTACAACAAAATGCTGAATATATACATTTTCTAGGTGAAAAAAGGACTTTTTTGATGTAAATAGTGTATTTTTTACAACAAAATGCCGAATATATACATTTTCATGGTAAAGAAAAGGAATTTTTGGGTGTAATTAGTGTAGTTTTTACAACAGTATGTTGAGCATATACATTTTTTCAGTTAAAAAAAAAGCACTTTTTTGGTGTAATTAGTGCATTTTTTACAACATATTTATAAAGCAAGTATTTTTTGTTTTGTTTTAGATAGATGAAAGAGAATCAAAAGCGCTTGGTGAAAATAATGCTCAAGAAAGAACAAGTTGAACAATGTAACTTGGTGAGTTATTTCCCTTTTCTAATAATGTAAACTATCCAATGTAACTAGAACTATAATTCAAATTCATGTAATTATTTTACATTTTTGCTTAATCATTTTATACTAATACATAACTTTTTTATTTTAGTTCATTACGAAATTAAAAGCACATAGAACAGAAGTCTTCCTTCCTAAGATATAACATCACTACATCAAAGACATCATTGTAAAGGAACAAACTATGCATTAACTGTTATTACTCTGTATTTATTACAAGTTGTAGTGCTTTGTATTACTTAGTATTTACTGACTCTAGCTATATTATATGGGGAGATTTTCCTTACTTATTATGTAATAAATGTATATAATCATATAATGATTCATTTTTAATCAATGTATTTATTCAATTTAGATATATCTCCTCTCTTCTCTCTCTCTATGTAGATATAAATATACCCATAAATATGTACATAATTGACCATATATACATTAATTGCTAGAAAACTAAAAGATCTCTCTCTCCTCTCTCTCTTTCTCTCTCTCTCTCTCTCTCAAGATACCATATGTATGTATGTATGAATGCATTGATTGTCATTACAAGTTGTATTGCTTTGTATAACTTAGTATTTACTGACTCTAGCTATATTATGTAGGAAGATTTTCCCTACTTATTATGTAATCAGGTATATAATCATATAATGTTTCATTTTTGATCAATATATTTATTCAATGTAGATATATGTCCTCTCTCTATGTGGATATAAATATACCCATAAATACGTGCATAATTAACCATATGTACATGAATGTATAGAAAACTAAAAAATCTCTCTTTCCTCTCTCTCCCTCTCTCCTCCCTCTCTCTCCTCTATCTCTTTCTTTCTCTCAAGTATGTATATAATTATGTAAAAAAATTATCCAAACTTGAATGCCATACATTCAAAATCTATATGTCATATAAGTTCAAATCAAGTAAAAAAATAATCAAAACTCAAATGCCACTTAAATGCCACTCAAATGCCACTCAAATGCCCCTCAAATGAAATACAATATAAACTCGGCGAATTCATTCAACGCCGTAACCCATTGCCTCAACTCCAACATCTGATCCACAAAAAAACACTTGGTAGGGAGATCTGCTCATATATTACTACTAAGAACTCACTTTTGCCAGAACTATTGACATCGCCATAGAGATGGAAGAAGCGGCAAAGGTAGCAAAAGAAACTGTACATGGGGCAGCAAATCCTGTACAAATAGTAAACAAGAAGAAGACAAATCCAAAGCCTGCAACTAATTCTACTCGGCAGAGTTGCTACAGATGTGGGAAAGATAACCACAAAGCAGTCAAATGCAGGTACAGGAATTCGGTTTGCAACTACTGTAAATTTACAGGACACCTGGAAGTCGTCTGCCGAAAAAAGCAGAAAGGTGCTAAAACTTTGAAGTTGGTCAAGGCAGTCAAAACAGTCGGCACAAATCCACAACTTCAAGTTGATGTCAATTTACAAAGTCATCCAATTACCTTGGAAGTAGACACAGGAGCAGGAGACAACTTCCTATCTATGGACAACTGGAAGAAAATTGGCAGTCCAGCACTAACAACGACACAAGCATGCTATGAATCAGCAACCAAAGATCGGATTAACATTCTAGGAGTTTGTCTTATCAACACACATCAGGAGTCACGTCAACATAAGCAACAATTACAATTTGTCGTGAGCAAAGTACCTAATCTTAACCTTCTTGGAAGGGAGGGTATACGGCAACTTGGCATATCTGTTGACAGATTAGTACATGGAAAACAAATGCAACCGATCAATCAAATTAAACTTGATAGGAATCTACAAGCAGCATGTAAAAGACTTACTTCAGAATTTCCTGATCTCTTTAAACCAGAATTAGGATGTCTGAAGGACTTTGAGCTGGAAATACACTTCAAAGACGAGGCCACACCTGTATTCTGCAAAGCCAGACCGGTAACTTTTGCCATTCAAGAGGATCTAGCACAAGCATATGATGCTGGAATTGCAAAAGGAATATGGGAACCAGTTCAGTTCAACACATATGGGACACCAGTTGTACCTATTCGAAAAGCACTGCTGCCAGGACAAACGAAAAGGAAACTTCGAGTATGTGGAGATTACTCTGTAACAGTCAACCCTCAACTGGAAACACACAGACAACCTATTCCATTACCAGAAGATTTGATGAGGAAATTGGGAGGAGGACATGGCTTCACCAAAATTGACTTAGCAGATGCATATAATCAGATTACTTTGGCTCCAGAAAGTCAGAGGAGATTAGCTCTCAGCACACACAGAGGAGTTCTACTGCAGAAAAGATTACCATTTGGGATTAGCTCTGCACCAGGATACTTCCAACAAGTTATGGAACAACTTACTCAGGATCTTCCAGGAGTAGCTGTTTATCGTGATGATATTCTTGTAAGCGGAGACACAGCTGAAGATCACCTGAGGAATCTTCGTGGAATTCTACAACGACTTCAAGAAAAAGGACTACGATGTAGACTGGAAAAATGTTCATTTGCTCAAGAAACTGTGGATTACTTAGGACATCGATTATCTAACCAAGGAATAGCGAAAGGAGCTGGAGTAGAAGCATTAAAGAAAATGCCAGCACAGACAAATGTAGCTACACTCAAATCATTTCTGGGATCCATACAGTTTTATCACAAATTTCTTCCAGATCTTTCTACAATAACAGTGCCACTACAACAATTGCTGAAGAAAGGAGAATTGTGGCACTGGAAAAAGAAACAACAATTGGCAACCAGGATGGGATCATATTCAAAGCTAAAGGAAATGCTATGTGAGGAGACAGTATTGGCGCACTTCGACCCTTCTCTGGAGATTGGGATTTCTTGTGATGCATCGGAGGTGGGTCTTGGAGCTGTTCTGTTTCACAGATACAAGGATGGAAGTGAAAGACCTGTCTCTCATGCTAGCAAGACACTGACCAGTACTCAGGGAAGATACAGTCAAATACAGAAAGAAGCTCTAGCAATTATATATGCACTCAACAAGTTCGTCAATTTATCTATGGGAGGAACTTCATCTTGGTAACGGATCACAAACCACTACTAGCACTGTTTGGACCTAACAAAGCTACTCCAGCACTAGCAGCAAACAGACTAGCAAGATGGGCACTTACTCTAAATCAATATGACTATACCATTGAGTATAGGAAAACATTTAATCATGGAAATGCAGATGCACTCAGCCGCTTACCCATTGGATCTGATGACAAGTTTGATGGGGAGGAAGAAGGTGAAGATGTTGATACCGTCTGTACAATCAAAAACATTGGAAGTCAACTGAAACCAACCGATCCTGGGATTCTAAAGAAAAAAACGTCAAAGGATCCTGTACTTAGTACCGTGATGAGATACCTGAAGGATGGATGGCCAAAAGGAAATGACAGCAATGAAGCTGGAACTGTGACTGATGGCTATTCAATACAAGATTTTAGGAAACTGGAGATGTCATTGTCAGCAGAAAGCGGATGTCTACTTTATGGAACGAGAGTAGTCATTCCTCTCTCTCTTCAGAGACAAGTTCTTCAACTTTCACATCTAGGGCATTGTGGCATGCAGAGAATGAAGCAACTCGCAAGAACTGCAGTCTACTGGCCTAGGATGGATCAAGACATCACTGACACTGCTCACAAGTGTACTTCCTGTAATGAGCATCAAAACAAGCCGGATCGGTTACCAAATCACCCTTGGATGCCGCCCGAGAAGCCATGGAGCAGAGTACACATTGACCATGCGATTAACTTCATGGGAACCAATTGGTTGGTGTTAGTAGATGCATACACCAAGTACCCCTGTATACATCCTATCACTTCTATATCAACCAAAGTAGCAACCGAATTACTCGAGGAGGATTTTGCTCATTTTGGACACCCTCATACTATAGTTTCAGATAATGGAGCAACTTTTACTTCCGAGGAATTTCAGGATTGGTGCAGAAACCGAGGAATCATTCATCTTACTGCTGCACCATACCATCCAGCCACAAACGGAGCTGCAGAAAGGCTGGTTCAATCATTCAAACAAGCTCTCAAGAAGTCTACTTTTTCAGCCAAACCAGCATTACAAGAGTTCTTGATGCAGGATCGAAGGACACCACTGTCTTATGGCTACTCACCTAGTGAACTGTTGAATGGAAGACAGATCAGAACAAAGATCGACACATTACTGCCATCACTTGCTCAATTAGCTCAAGGTAAACAGATGCAGGATAATCGATCTACAAAGACAGTACATCATTACACAGTAGGAACACCATGCTATGCTCTATACTGTGGACCAAGAAGCGATAAACAGCCTAAATGGGTGGCAGCTGTTGTAGTGAAGGTGTTCGGAAGCAGAAGTGTTAACGTCAGAGTACAGCCCCGAGGACCAACCTGGAAGAGACACTTGGATCAACTCTGTCCTAGGCATACTTCTCCTGAAGATGACGAACCACCGGATGAAATATCCACTACATCACAAAACCCACAACCACAACTATTACCTGCAGCACATGAACCACGACCACCAACAAAACGTCGAAATCCTAGATTACCTGATGGCAATGAATACAACAGGGATAATCCCAGACGCTCAAAGAGGAATACTAATCGCTGAAGTAATAAGGATAACTTCAAGCTAGCAGGGAGGTGTTAGGACATGACAATTATTACACATGTATACATTATTTGTTATGTGCTATTAACATATTACCACATGGCTATGCTTTATGGAAATGTTACATATTGCTTATTGTAATTTATTATAGCTATGGATTATACTTTTGCTATACCAGCTCTCTATATATATATATGAGTGGGATATCTTTGACCATTTCATTGCATTGTAAACTCAGGTTAGAAAATACACATTCTATGAGAACGCAACACATCCGTTGATATAATTTTTGAAAAAAATGCTCAATTTTTTTTCAATTAATTGTTGAAATTTACAGCATTTGTCATCCGCTTAATGGTTTCAAAATTGTTTTTGTTCATACTGTATTATAATTCTACGTGTAGACGTTCATTTCATTTATCCTTAGTAAAAAGACTAGCTGAGCACTAGCATGCCATTCACCTATAATGCATCTTGGGATATACCAACAAGACAAGCATGAACTTGCCCAGTCGACCGCTCTAGCCTTACACCTAGTAGATAAGTTTAGCCTTATGCCTGGTAGATGAGTAAAGCCTTATGCCTAGTAGATGAGTCTAGCCTTATGCCTAGTATATGAGTCTAGCCTTATGCCTAGTAGATGAGTCTAGCCTTACGCCTAGTAGATGAGTCAAGCCTTACGCCTAGTAGATGGATCAAGCCTTACGCCTAGTAGACGGTGAAGCCTTGTGCCTAGTAGATGAGCCAAGCCACCTGTTCTCTTAGAGACTTATTGGTAACTTTTCATGATGTAATGTGCTTTTGAATTCTAGCGGTAACTAGTTCTGTTGTGCCAGACGGCGCTTGCGAACATGTCATAATTGTTTTGTTGTGCCAGCTATGTACTGACCAATCAAGAGTAAGCATTTTCAGCTGTTTTTCAACCATGCATGTTTAGTATAAATAGAGAGACTTTGCGCCCACTGGGCAAACCTGTAAGTGCGCTTTGCCAGAGAGTTAGTTCCTGTGCAAGCTTTTGTGAATTCTTACAATAACTGACTTCAACTTCTCGTAGTAGGTTTGGCAGGTTGCGGGCTTAGTGGTTGTTCTTTCGTGCTCGGTTGAACGGTGGTGTATCTCCATACATGCCTAGTCAGAATCAAGGAGTCATTCCTACTCGTCTCGGTAGCGCGCCCGACCCGGTGCTACTGTTACAGTTGCTACCGGTTAAGGTGACGAGATAGGCTTGCTCTCCAGTAGGTGCCTGTAAAGGCAAACATAATGCAGACTAAAAAACCTTTACAATAACCATGAACAACTGTACAACACCGTTTTGTTGATACGTTCTCGGTTCATACTGTTTTGTCAAGACTTCTCTGTATAGTCCTCCCATGTTTAACCCAAGTTGTGTGGCAGAACACATTATAGCTTGAAATGTCAATAGGTGTACTGTCTTCTGTATAAAATCATGTTATCTTGTACGTATTTTTGGTATATCTCTGGAATAAAATCTTTTACATTAAGTGTTTTTGATGCCGTATTGTTCTAAAATAAAAAAGAAACATATTAGTAAAAGATAATTAATATTGAAGCAACATAATAACTAAAAGAGATTTTTTTTTAACTAGTGCTAAATAATATTTTTTATTAATTCTCAACTTATTGCCGAGAATGCTACTGATAGCTATGTAATGCATGCTACAGTGTGTGTTGTTTCTTCAGAAGCTGTTACTGGAGTGAATAATTTCTGTGTCAAAACACCAGTTCTTAAATACTTAAAGTTACACCTATTAACCCTACAACAATTGATGATACTCGCTCGAAAGCCCTTAATAATTGTTGTTGTTGTTGTTGTTTTGTTTGCGCAGATAATGTTGTTTTTCACGCGAAATATCCCTGTATAATATATACTGATTTTTTGCTGGAATAACAGTTTTTCCGCGACGAAATCCTTATATATGTTAGAAAGGGTTTTCGCACGTATAATGTTGTTTTTTTGCGCGAAGAATGTGGTTGTGCAAAAACAATGTGGTTTTTCCAGATGAATAATGCTGTTTTGTTCACGCGAAAACTATTGGTTTCCGAGCAAAAACCCCTTTATAATATATACAGATTTTCAGGGTAAATAAAAAAAAATTTTCTCGTGCAGAAATCTATTTATACATCATAAATGGTTTTGGCAGAAAAGAATGTAGTTTTTTCGCGTGAAGAAAGTTGCTTTTTATGCAGACAAAAACTGTTGATTTTCAAAGGAAAAACACTTTATGATATCCACAGAATTTTCTCGTGAAGAAAGTTATTTTTTTTGCACCAAACATTTTTATGTTACGTAAGTCTTTCCTCGCGAATAAACATTCTTGTTCAGTTTCTTATATGATAAAGAGGACTTTCCACGCGGGACTTTCCATTGGTTTCAGCTCATGTCAATCGGTGCAATTTTAGCTATTTAAGAGCCATTGTTGTCACACAGAAAGCATCAACTTCAACAACAGTGACTGACGGAACAACATCCACTGCAGCATCTACTAAAACTAATAGGAAGATTCTCTGCATTACAACAGCATCTGAAGGATCAACATTTAAAGGCTGGTTTACATACATATTGTAGATGCTCGCAAGTGATCGCAGATCTTCGTACAACGATCTGCAATGTAGGTCAACCTTGATTTGCAGTGGCTTGTACAACGTCGCATGCTGTCGCAGAGACTCGTAGAAAAGTTTAGCTTGATAAAATTTCCTGCGACCGTCGTACGATAGGGCGTACATTTTGTATTTTCTATCTCAAACACACAGTTAGTTCAAGGTTACTCATATAAACATGACCGCCATAACAAAAATTGATATAAATAATAAAATTATTAATGTTTAATTACAAATAATAGTTATTACTTATTATTAATTTTCCGAATGAAATATTATGGTAGTTTATTTAAATTTATAAGTATATATATTTTCTGTAAACGTTTATATGATAGCATAATTAGTATGTTATTATAAACCAAAAGTAACAAATTATATATTAAGGAGATGGTAAATAAATAATAATGCAGCATTGAACAACAATTACAAATAAAATTGAAAATGATGGAATAATATTTAATGATAATATGAGTAACAATATAATAAAACTCTTAAATTTGTTAGAAATAACAAAAAGGTCGATCTAATAGGACAACAATAATTCATTTGGTATATATATAGTCGTTGGTCAGTGAAGACGGGCTTCGAGATTTTATTCCCTCCCAGCCGAGAGAGGGATTATACCGCTTGCGCTTGTGAGTGTGCCAAGTTTATGTGAACATGTATCGCAGATCATCATACTAGGATGTGCAATCACTTGCGAGCATTTACGATATGTATGTGAACCCCCCTAATACAGCATCTACTACAACTACTAATAGGATTCTATGCATTAAGATAAGAAATAATAAATAATTGTTTAACAATGGCTGAGACACTCAACTTGCTATGCTATGGAGTACTTACTTTTAACTTAATTACAATTAAATAACAATCAATAGCTCACATTTTTATTTACTTATTTTTTTAGAACAAATAGTCAAGGAGTTGGAAGTCAATTTATGGATGAAGAGCCAGAATTCCAGCAATTTTTTTTTCCACCGTCATCCCCATCTTTGAGATCCCACCAAAAAGGAATAGTCAAGAAGCTGAAAGTCAATTGAGATTGAAGAGCCGGATTCTCAGTAAATGTCTTCTGCAGTATAATCTCCCATCAGAACTCCTCTTTTAAACCGAAATCTATGATCTCAAGCATCCAATCGTCGTGTTGTTGATTTAAAAAAGATCAGTCAAGATGATGAGAGTATGGATGATGACGAAGAGTCAAAATGCAAAAGAACAGTTGTGATGAATGTAAAAGATGACACGTTCCTTCGTCACACCAAGTGTCCCTGTCAGGATGCCAGAAACAACAACCTGACTACCCTCACCCACAAGAGCACCTCCCTGCTAAATTCTGTGACTTCAGAACGTTGAAAAACTATTGAAACAACAACATCAATTCGAGATCTACCAATACCAACAGCTATGCAGGTTTTGACCGTTGAATTTTATGAAGAAGTGATGTACAGTATCATCTACAACTATCGAAAGAATAAAAAGACAATTCGAGTGAAGAATGACATTCCAAGTGATGTAGGAATGCTCGTTAATAAAGTGAAGCAGTTACTTCCGATGGCTTTGATCTATATGGGTGAAGGAAAGACAGGAAAAGCAAATTTTTGCACTGCTGATGGACATGGAAGCTGTTTAAAGTCAAAGGACACCTTCAACATATTTTCAGGCAAGAACATGAGACAAATGAAGGCTTATTTCAATGCAGCTCACCAGCATGATTGGCCACCCGATAGTGTCATAACCTTTGAAAACCCGGGAATGTTAAGAAAATGGCACACCTGATGGAAGAACACTGCCAACACTCTTGTGGCTCAATTCAGATGCCTGATAGAATGAGATTTGCTGAGTGGAGATATCTACATCCCCCTAAAATAGCGTCAGCAGTGGTGTCGGAAAATGCGGCGTTATTCTATTTAAAGGACTGAATCAAAACTGAAGACAACATAATTTCCCACAACATCGTTCTACTCACAGTTCATCAAGCTGTCATTCAAGCCTCGAAACTGGTAGATACTATGGTGCATCATATCGTTCTCACCTACTTTGATGATGCCGAAAAAGAACAATGCCCAAGGCAACAGCTCGAGAACCTAATCCCCAGCTCAAGGGATTCGCCTCACTATCTATGATGGTAAGTTTCATTTTTTTTACCATATAGTCAGAGGTAAATTTTAAGCTAAATCCTACACTGTTGTATAGTAATCTCATTAGTTAGTATGTCTTTTAAATCCAACTAAAGAATGTTTCCTGAGAAGGAGAAAAAGATAGAGAGACTTTTTTTGGCATGTTGTAAGAGATTAACTTGACATTAACTTTGAATATTCCACATCAGTTTCAAAGGTTTTATAGTAGTCAATACAAATACCATACTGGTTTGTATTTTGTAACCATTTTATTTGTTATAATAAGTAAAATTTCGTTATAGCAATTTACTTTAGCAATTTACTTAACAGGCCGGTTGCTTGTATGTGTACTCCATTTATTCCTTCTAGCGTATTGTCTTGTTTAAACTTGCAGTTAAGATAAGTCTGTAGGATAAATCTTCGTACCGAGTTATCTCTCGTCTCATTGTATCCTATATCTCGTAAACTTCTCACAATTTCAACCATACTCCATCCTCTGCTTCTCAGTGAACAAAAGTATACGCAGTAATCACCGCACACAGTTGACCAAAAGTTTTGCACGTACGTCTCATTTTATTGAATCATTTTCTCTTTGTCTCATCAGCAACTCGCTTACGTCTGGGTAAAGGGCTATGGGTCATCAATTGAGTGGAAAAAACCCATTCCAAAATCATTAGCGTACACAGCTAACAAATGCTCTCCAGGTTGATGATAATGATGAGTGTTGAATACCAAACGTCCTGTTGGAAAATTACAAACTTGCCTCCAAAACTGATCTCTGGCTCTAACGTGAATACCCTTGGTCTGACATATATCATCCGAATATAATATCGAACAAGTCTGTATGGTGTTCATCTCTAGCATATTTTTTCGAGCACAACGCCACCCGCAACAACTAATTGAAGAATGCTATCCATCTCCAATACACGCCCTTTACAAAGTAGGCTATCAGGGACAAGCCTTCGGTTGGGTTGGTGCTTAACTGAATCTCCACACTTGTTGTGGCATTTTTCATCGAGTGAAAACCTCCTTTGAGACAATCACCTGTCAAATCGAATCCGTAAATTGTGGTGCCATCTAGATATTGTTCTCTCGTAACGCCTACACTTTCAGCATCTAACAGTATAGTTTTGTTCATATCTCCTTCCAATCGGGCAATCACCAATTCTCAATGGAATTTTCTTGACATTACCATGCTGCATCCTATACAGATTATCTGTGAAACGACCACTCAGAGCGTTCTGATCGACCAAACCTGAATAGATTTGTTTGGGTTCTGTTTGATGTCTTCCAATGTTATACCAATCTTTGCCATTCTAATGCGAATTTCACACAATTTTAGTCGCTTTCGCTCAATTAGATAAATGTAGTGGTGTTGTTCCAGTGCCAAACTGAGTTATGAGTTTGTATCGTAGGGTTAACCTTGACTTTGCGAAGATGTAGTTAAAACTTGTCAATTTTGATTTTTGCTCCTCCGGTTGGTGACTCGTCGGCTTCAAACAAAGACAGTTTGCTGGAAGACCGCTCAAACTTCAGTTGGATAGTTGGACCTGGGACTATAAGTTTTCTCTGATGAAGCAGCGTGAGGTGAGGTTTGCTGGAAAACTCCAATTTATTTCCACGTCTGAGGAATGCCCTCTCTTTTTACCTGCAGTGCTGTGTTTATCACTGTCTTTACCCATCAAATCGTCATACACCCAACCCTCAAAACGACCCAGGTATTTTTTTTTTAGTTGCGCTAGTTTCGAGGAGTTGCAAAAAGTAAGATAGCAAACCAAAGGTGTTGGCATATTTAACAGTATTACCTGATATTGACATTCTAAACTCCTTGAATATTCCATCCATTGAGTCCCCCTACCACACATGTGCGTTGTCTTCGGTACCCGTAGTATTGCTTCTATTGTCTTGGACAATGGTAGCTTCGATTTGCAGAAATGAGTTGTAAAGATCTGTGTATTGCTCAGTACTCCCTGCTGCGGTCAACTCGTTCCAGTTGCAAGGATCCAGCCTATCAGGTCTAATGACGAGCTAGTCCAATCTCTCCACCAATATGTTTGTAGTCTCCGTACCAAACACACCCAGCGAGGAGTATATGTGGTAGGAAGAACCTTCCAACTTGTTTCCCGTCGCTCCATTTAGACTAGCCATCTTTTTTGCGAGTGATGTTTGCTCGAGGCGTTATCCCTAATGAAGACAAATTTCATCTTCCTGTGTCTTTTTACATGACTCCATGCTTGTTGAAACATGGAATGTCCACATTTACCCAGTCCTCTCTTCTTTATTGGAACTTCTTCTTTTCTACTTTTGACCCAATCCAGACTCCCTGCACTGAGTAAATCTTCTCCAAGATCATTCAGCGCCTTCAATCCTAGTTTCTTTGCAAATGATGCAAAACTCTGTCGGTCGATGAAATCGTGCGCTACGTTACTACCTACAGTGAGCGCTCTTTTACCCAGGCTCATTGCTCCTCTCTTTAGCGAAGGTATTGCTAATTGGAGAATAGTTGAAACAATACTCCAGAGTCCATTACCTCTCTTACTAAGCATCACTCGCCGCCCGCTATACACTTCGATTTCATTCCCAGATTGCATTTTGTAGTACTGTTCGAAAAATCTTTCGACTTTTTGGGATTGTATCGTATCAAACCCATTACGTCTTTATTTCGCTAAAGTTAACCGTCAGCACGACTTTTCCACCGTCAAATGGTATTCGCTCATCGTCGTTGCTCGCTATAAGCACTTGGATGAGATCGCTACCCAGTGATAAAGCATTGACGTAGTGAGGGTTTGTAAACTCTTTTAACACGACGGTGTTTTTCTTACCTTGTAATGGTACTACTCTTAGCAAAGGTACACTAGTAGTAGTAAGGGAGCAGATCTCTGTGATGGAGTCTAAGGAGAAGGTTCTCCTGGTTCCAGGTACTTGAAGTATGCACCAGTTCCCATGAGAACGGGTGAGGTACTTTTTTGTGTGCACCAGTTGTTTAGAATGTATGTAATTTTTTAGGGTGGAATGTTGATTTACACATAGTATGGTGTGTTTGAGGTCCTGGAGGCTCTCCTGGTCCATTGGGGCTTAGGTGAAGTTTTGTGTGCACCAGGTGTTTAGAATTATTTGTGTTGGGTCATGTACCTTTTTGTGTGCACCAGGTGTTTAGAAGGTATGGAATTCTATAGTGTGGAATGTAGATTTAGATATTGAGTATTTTATGGTATTTGTGTTGGAGGCTCTCCTGGTCCTGTTTATTGGGTGCCTTTTTGTGTGCACCAGGTGTTTAAAATTTGTTTGTCGTCTGATATACCTTTTTGTGTGCACAAGGTGTTTTAATTTTTTGTGTTGTATTTATTTTGCAGGGAGTTTATATTGTGACTTTTTATATCGATTTAGATCATGAGGTTGACTAGTTTATAAACGTGTAGGTTTATACTGAGTTTGGTATTGTGAGTTTGATTGTTGGATTACCATTGTATAGTTATTGGTTTAGTTTCATTACAAGCAAATTTAAGATGCTTCCAAACATAACCATATACATATCCATCCACCTACATATCCATGTGCATATCCATGTACATATCCATGTACATACCCATGTACATATCCATGTACATATCCATGTACATATCCATGTTCATAACCATGTACATGAACTAAAAGTATGCTGTTTAACTAACAAGACCGAAAACAGGCCCAGATGATAGTCTGCAGGTGGACCGAAATCAGGCCCGGTAGATAGTTGAAAGACCGAAAACAGGCCCAGTTGGTAGTTTGCAGGTGGACCGAAAACAGGCCCGATAGATAGCTGAAGGACCGAAAACAGGCCCAGTTGATAGTCTAATCTCTTATTATGATTTAACTTGCCGTGTAATTAATCGCCACCTCTATTAGCAGTAATACAGGCAGAGGTTTAATTAATGATAAATTAATAGTTTTTATTAATTTGCGGTGTCAATAGACTTGCCCAGCTAAACTAGTGTTAGTGCAGTGACTACTATGAGACGTAGATTTTTATAACTGCCCCGTAGTAGAGTGGGTGCAGAGGTCTATTTAGCTACAAGCTCTATCTCCAATCAATTCCAGCGCAATTACTAACTGATAAACTTGCGCTGCTAAACAAGTGTCTATGCAGTTGCTACTATGACACAGAGATTTTATAACTGCCACGTAGTAGAGTGGGTGCAGAGGCTTATAGTTAGATTTGAGAGAAGCAGAATGATTTAAAGTATGAGCACAACTTTATTCACTGGCAACTCTGGCATAAATAAAAATAACTCAAGCTTATATAGTAGTAATACTCAAAATTATGTCCCTGATTGGACAAAATTTTAATAGGTCAACTACCTACGTCTGCACACAACCTCTGACAGTAAATATTTGCACCAGAACTGATTAAACAACATTTAGAATGTTTTTTAAACATCCACAACACAAATTATTTGTAAATTGTAATAATAATAAAATAATAATAGTTAATAGAAAATATTTACAACAATGAAACATTATACAATAATGCATAGAGTAGATTACTTTTGACAGCGCTCACTAAATTTCACCAGTAGGTTCGCTTGGATGCTTTAAAACTGCTGAGAGATTTTATTAGCAGCATCAGTGCTGAGTGGCTACCACTAGCAGCAACATGTTATTTTGCTATGAGTGCAGCTTTTTGCACAGATGTCTCCAGGAGTTGGCAAAGCGTGAGTCCACCGAAGGAGAGGTCACTGTGTAGCCCGCGATGTCAACTTCACCTCTAAAGAGAGGGAGGCTGAGCATAAGGGCCTCTTCCACAAAGGCCCTTTTCAGAGCCACCAACCATTACTAAAGAGTTGAATTGTTATAGTCCTTCTTGTTCCAGTGCAGGTTTACTTCATACATACCAATGTACGTATCCATGTACATATACACAAACATATTCATATCCATTGATGTACATCTCCATGTCCAGTTATGTACATGTCCAAATCCATGTCCATATTCATGTACATGTACATATTCATGTCCATTTATGTACATGTCCATATCCATGTCCATATTCATGAACGAAATCATGTCTGTGTCCACATTCACATCCATATTAACTGATCTAAAGTAAAAAGATACGTATTAAAAAAGGGTGATAAGTATTGAAGTGAAATGTTAGTTTTTTTATTTTTCAACTAGTGCTAAATAATATTTTTAATAATTCTTACCTTATCACCGAGAATCCTGCTGATAACCGTGTAATGAATAGTGTAGTGGATGTTGTTTCTCCAGAAGCACTTTTTGAAGAGAATGATTTTTGTGTAGAAAAAGCAGTTCTTAAATACTCAATGTTACACCTATTAACCCTACAACTAATGGGAATACTCCCGCGAAATGGTTCTCGCACAAAGAATTGGTCTTTTTTGCGCGAAAAATGTGTTTGTCAGACCGAATATGACGATTTATTCGCGCAAAAAAAGCGTTTTTTCCCGCGAAAAGTGTGCAGATTATAAAGGATTATCAAGCAAAAAATGTTGTTTTTTGAACAAAATCGGTGGTTTTTTTCGCAAAAAATGTGTGTTTTTTCAGACAAAAAATCTGTTTTTTTTTAGACAGAAAATGATGTTTCATTTGCGCAAAAAAAACCTTTTTTTTTGACGAAAACTGTATACATTACAAAGGGTTTCCGTGCAAAGATTGGGTGTTTTTTTCAAACAAAAACATCATTTTTTCAGACAAACAACGGGTTTGTAGTCGTGCAGGAAAAATGTATATACTAAATAGAGTCTTCGCGCAAATAATGTTGTTTTTTCCGCACAAAAACCATTTTTTTCACACAGAAAATGATGTTTTATTTGCGGGAAAAATGTATATATTATAAAGGATTTCCGTGCGAAGAATGTTGGTTCTTTTTGTGCAAAGAATGTTGCTTTTTTGCGCAAGGAATGTGTTTTTTGCAGATAGAGAATGTTGTTTTATTCGAACAAAAAAATGGTTTTTTATTAGAGAGGATTTTTGTGCGAAGAATGTTGTTTTGTTTGCGAGGAAAATGAGTTTTTTCCAACAGAGAATGTTGTTTTATTGCGCGAAAAATTTTTTCTTTGCACGAAAGCTGTTTATGCTATATAAGGTTTTTTCCAGCAAATGACCAAGTTTAACCAGTTTCTTATATCTTGTAAAAGACTTTTTGTGCGAGACTTTTCATTGGATTCAGCTCATGTCAATCGGTACAACTTTAGCCAATCAAGAAGCAACACTTTTACACAGAAAGCATTCATTTTAAAAACAGTGGCTGAAGGAACAGCATCTACTACACTATCTACTACAACTACTAGAAGGATTTTCTGTATTAACGTAAGAAATAACAGATAATTATTTTTACCAGCTGAGAAACTCAACCCACTGTGCTATGGAGTGTGTATCTTTAAGTTAATTACAAAAAATAATAATCAATAACTCATATTTTTATTTTATCTTTTTCAGAATGAATAGCCAAGTTGATAAAAGCCAATCAATGGATGGTGAACCAGACATTATCTTTTCAGAATGAGTAGTCCAGCCGATAGAAGTCAATTGATGGATTGTGATGGAATTTAGTGAGCGTTTGTGTGTGGACAGATATGCCAGGAGCTGCTATTCCTTACCTACCGAAATATATGTTGTCCGGACGCCTAGCAACAGAAAGAGCCGGTGTACCAAAGGACTATGGAGACCTAGCCAAGTACAGCAAAGAACCTCCACTAGGAATTGTTCCGGTGACCATCTTGACTCTAATTATATATTTTTATCGTTGTGTGCATAGTTTTTAATGAGCACGTTCACCTTATCTATATGTCTATGCCTAGCGCCCTTGTATGTAATTTATATTGCGCCTGTTTTCTGTCTGATAGGTATGTTTGAATTAGCCAATTTTACTATTCCAACCAATTGTGTGAGTGTATTTCAACTACTTTATTTACATATTCTATTTTATAAGTATTAGGGCAGATCGCGTAAGCCTCCAGAGTTCTTGGAGTAGTTGTGCAAGAGTTGAATCACTGTAAGCGTAGGGTAACATTGCGACTCCTCAGAATCATTAAATGGAAGTTTGAGTTGTTTTGTCAAACGTGCCAGGATTAGCAAAGCGCTCCGAAACACCTCTCACTGTCGTAAGTTTTGTTTCTTGTCGAAGATTATATTATTATTATTATTATTATTATTATTATTATCAACTGCAACTCCCCTTGTACTGTACAACTTGTGAAGCAGAATTACACTTGTTAAATAATTAAATACTTAGAGATTAACTACACTCTTCATAATTATTACAAGTCTGCCTAACTCGATTGCTAAAAGTTAACGTTATTGAAAGTCTATCAATTGCTGAAAGTAGTAATATATGAGCAGATCTCCCTACCAAGTGTTTTTTTGTGGATTAGATCTTGGAGGTTATGCAATGAGTTACGACGTTGGATGAATTCGCCGAGTTTATATTGTATTTCATTTGAGGGGCATTTGAGTGGCATTTAAGTGGCATTTGAGTTTTGATTATATTTTTACTTGATTTGAACTTATATGGCATGTAGATTTTGAATGTATGGCACTCATATGACAATATTTTTGATGGAGTTGTAATTGCCACTGAATTGTTTTTCTATATGATATAACCATCTACAACGCTATAGTTATTGTTATAGTTTTATTATTACATAATAAGTATTACATTATTTGCTTACTGGAGAATGTAATAAAATACATATCATAATAAAGTGTAATAGGTTGAATATATAGTGTTAAAGTCTATAAAAAATTTTTAATCTGTAAAGTATTTGATGACTTTACAAGAAATATCATCACATTCAGGTTCAATGACGATGAGAAGATTTTCTTCAAGTTTAAGTTTACTATCTTCCAATATAGATAGAGAAAGTTTTGAAAAATCCTCCAAGTCATTATAAATAAAAACTCTATAAATCGATGGTGTTGAACTTGTAATTGCTGCTGAATTGTTTTCGCATATGATGTATCTATCACACACACAACCAGTAGTTGTTTCAATTTCTTCATAATTGTATATAGTAGAGTTTGTAGGGCTTAGGTGTTCCAAAATTAAATCGACTAAGCCCAGAGCTTGTGGAAGAGATGGAATTGATGGTGATAAAGCTGGAACTAGTGACTCGTTTGTAATTTTTGTTGTCGTCGTCGTTGTCTGCGGAGTTGTGGTGATTGTTGAAGTTGTTCTTCAAATCGTAGGTAGTAATCCCTCATCGTATAAACGAATGTAATTTAAAGCTTCATCGGTTTTGCAAACAAAGTATTGTTGAGGCCACATATCATAAGTGTCACAGCTTCTACGTTGGTGAGAAGACTGCATGAAACATGTGAGTGTACGCATACGATATTTTAAGTTTTTTCCTAAAATACGAGTTACTGAATTAACCGCTTCCATATTAAGAGGTCCCGAAAAACATCCAGACTCTCTATGAGATAAAATGAATGGTTGAATCTCTTTTGCAAGACAATAACTGCTTAGGATTGGGAATAATAGAAGATAGATTCGATATTTCATTTTTATGCAGAGAGAGAGACTTTTAACCTAGTTTATGCTTTCATCATCTAGAGTTAACTGTCTTGCATTTCGGTGGACTTTGGTTAATATGCTCCAACTAAAGTTCTATATATATAACTTTTGGATCACATTTGTCTTTGTTATCTCCTTGACATGTGATGCTTATGATAATCTTGTTTTGAATAGACTTCAAACTTTCAAAACTCGAAAATGATAAATTTACACCTTCAATACCATTGATGTTAGTGATGATAGTAGCTATTTTCGGCTTCTCGTTGGTCGAATGATTGCATTCCGAACATGCAAAGTTGGTTGTCTCAAACTCTTCTGTTGGTGGACAAATCGAACGTGAGGTGTTGTATTCAAATACACATAATTCATCATTCCAAAATAGTTTTGTATTTTGAGTAAGACCTTCCGTATTATTTTTAACCCCTAATGCACATTCCTCCTGATTCAAAGTGTATTTTGTTGGCGTATTGCAGGTCAGGGTTTCTGTAGAAGTTTTGCTTTTGCAGATCCAAGAAGCGTTTTGAGCGATAATAAAACTGCAATGTAAATAGTTGGAAGGATAGAGTCTCACACAGTTTGTTCCATTTTCATCTTTATATCGAATACTCTTTTCAAAAGGTGAAAAAAATAACACATCAGTTTTTTCCATAACTCCATCTATACATTCATCAATTTCGTCGGCATAAAATACTTCGCTGACATTGAAACTGTCGAAACTCGAAAATGTTGAATTCACACCTTTGATTTTATTGATGTTAGTGACGTTAGCTGGATTTGATTCCTCATTTACACCTTCGATATCATTGATGGTAGTGATGTTAGCTGGAATTTCGATATCATTGATGGTAGTGATGTTAGCTGGAATTGATTCCTTGATATCTGTAGAATCTTTACTATTACAGATCCAAGAAGCGTTTCGAGGGATGAAAAAAACGCAATATATATAGTCAGAAGAGTAGAGTCTCACACAGTTTTCCCCATTTTCATCTTTATATCGTATAGTCCTTTCAAAAGGTGAAAAAACCAAGACATCGTTTTTTTCCATAACTCCAGCTAGACATTTATCAATTTTGTTGCTATAAAACACTCCACTAGTTTTGAAACTGTCAAAAGTCGAAAGTGATGACTCTTTGATGTTAGTGATGTTAACTGGTTTTGGTTCCTTGTTGATCGAATGATCGGAATGAACGCATTGCACGCATGCAAATTTGAATGTCTCAAACTGTCTTCTTATTGGACAGATCACACGTCTGCGGTTGTATTGAAATGCACATAAATCCCCATTTCGAAATACTTTTGTATTTTGACTAAGTCCTTCCGTATTATTTGTAATACCCATTTCACATTCCTCTTGATTCAAAACGTATTTTGTTGTAGTATTACAAGACAAAGAATCTGTAGAAGTTGTGTCCTTGCAGATCCAAGAAGCGCTTTGAGGGATGAAAAAACCACAATATAATAAGTCAGGAGGGTAGAGTCGCGCACAGTTTTTTCCATTTTCATCTTTATATCGTATAGTCCTTTCGAAAGATGAAAAAACCAAGAGATCATTTTTATCCATAGCTCCGGCTATACATTCATCAATTTCATTGGTATTGAATACTCCACTAACATTGGGAAATGTTAGTGGAGTATTCTATACCAATGAAATTGATGAATGTATAGTGCCAGTAGCAAGATAAATACGCAGCTCATTTTTTAAAATGTTTTTGCTTTCAGTGTTGAAAGTTGAATACTTTCTTTCTTGATGTTCTTTCTATTTATACGTAAGTGACTAGTGGCTTGTTCAGCTCTCTCAGCTGATTTTGAAGATGTGAAACAATCTCATCACAGTGGTTACCAAAATGTAAGTATGGTTCCAATCGAGATTGAGACAAAAGAACATGTGTTCCTGTCTAGAGAAATGAAGTCAAACCTCTTAAAATTGAAATATCTATCAAATCACCCAGTTCAGCATCTTTCAACCATTGCTTTATATCAATCAGTTCGATCGCTCTTTTGAGATCTTCAAAATCTATCAACTTGTCTTGCGGACAGCATACTTTTGGATCAAAGCTCCTAGAACAGTTTAAGCATTCGAGAGGATTTGCTCTTGAAATACAATTACAGCTCAAAAGCATGCTTTGTATTGATTTACGAACTAGATTGAATCCTAACACAAAATAAAATACTTATTCGGTGATGAGTTGAACAAAAAGAGGATTCGAACGCTCTAAAGGAATGTGTTCAAAATGAGTCCTTATGAACTTAGGAACAAAAATCAGCCAATGTAGCAATTGATTTGAATCCTTGAGTTTTTCCACTCATGTTTCTTCTGTAGTTTAGAGATAAATGAAGCAACATTTTTTGTAGCAGTTCTTTTATGAGTCCTCAGATATATTTGTCAAATCAATAGGTATTATCGGGTTGACTGAGTCTTCTTTTTCATCACGAGTATAAGCATATGGATATCCTTCCGCTATCGCAAGTAATTTATCCTTTAGACGTTGATAAGCCAGTTTGCTCTGACTAGTAGGTAATAGGTAGGGATTTAATCGTGCTCTCAAATTTGTTAACATAAAGGGAGACTTCAAATGATCAGAGGAAAGATCCAAAAAAGCATTAATCCATTCATCATGCACCAAAAAACCCTATTTAGCGTTTTTCAAAACTTGTCTTCTATCAATCCAGTCGATAGCATCACCCAATTCTTTTTTGGTAGGTGTAGCACCTTCAACCATTTCAGCATATCTTTTACAAGTGATACATTTGTCATCAACGTGTGAACAGTAACAGTTTAGTAGTGATAGATTGGTTGCTTGCTTGTAAAAACTTCCTCCTAGTACACAGTATACACATTCTTCCGTAAAATAAATCCTCAACATTTCATCAGAAACCTCAGCCAAAAAAGTCTTAGGCCCTATAGCATCGGAAGCTTCTTGGTGAGCAAAGTTTTCAACACGTAACATATTTGTTGTTATTCCGTTAAATTACAAAACGTGAATGATCCGTTTTTAAATTGAAATACCTATTTAATCATTCATTACTTTTTCTTTTTTTTGAGGTTAATTGTTATGCTAGCTCATGTAGATCTTCATAAATGCTTTAATTTCAACCTGACAACCATCGATTGGGCAAGGTTTTACTTCTGATGAGCATTCAGTAAGTGTTTTTTCCTTACACTCACTACAGTAAATGAGATGACCGCATGGAAGAGAGATATGATTTGCAATTACTTTTTTTTCATGTGACTCAGACACACATTGAGCGAGTTTGCTTTGCTTAGTCTGATCTTTTTCTTTTTTTAACGAATCAATTGATTTAGCATCATTTTTTAACAGTGTTGAAGAATTCTCAACAGATGTAAAATCATTTTCAAAAGTATGTAAGGCTTCAATCATAAAACCTATTCGCTCAAAAGGTTTTCCACTTAACACTAAAACTTGTTCGATATCGTTTTGACTGTATCCTAGTTTTTTGCATATAAGTTTCATCTCTTCGGTGTCATTGTTGTGCGTTATTTGTTTTGCTTTTTCTCGATATTTTTCAACCCGTCGCTTACACCTTTTGCCTTTTTCCGTTCGCATGTAAACATCCTCAACATACTCTTCACATTTACTCCTGAGTAAAAAAGAACAGTCTGGGAACCATCGACAGAGTTCCTCCCACGGTAGATCACTCTCTTCCCATTCTTTAAGTTCACCTGAGCAAAAGAAGCATTTTACACTATCTCCAAACTTAGTATAGTAGAAACCTGCATTGGAAAGGAGTTTCATGGAAACTTTACCCTTCCATCGTTTGAAACTGTCTTCTCTAGATGTTTCAGTAGCAAAACGTGGTGTACCAGCACGATCAATTGATATACCTAGAGGTAATACTTCTGCAGTTAAATCTCCTCTTCTAGTTTTTTGTTCTTCCATCGTATAACTTTCGACAATTGAGATGTTTTTCATTTCATCTGCAAGTAGTTTCCTAGGTCTATACACACGATTGTGAGTGTTAAATCCTCTAACAAATCGACAAAACGGAAAACTTTTAGCATGTTCTTTCATCGGATGTTCATCTTCATCCTTCCAGTTTAGTAATACCCCTCGGCAAAAAGCACATCGAACAGCGTTGTCTTTTTCAAGGTTATAGAAACCAGCTCCAGCCATGTTTTCACCACAATGTTTACCTACTCGTCTCCAATTTGTAAGAAATGATTTTCTTCGATAACTTTCATCAAGCATTAAAGTCTCTCTTTCATAAAAAGAGAGTTCATTGCAAATGAACTTGAAAAAGTCCGTTGGGGAAAGTTGCGCAATAGTTTTTTGTAATTTTAATGACAAAAGACTACAGTGATTATCCGGATAAGTTGTGACGACATAAGTTATTGCAGTGGTATCAGGAAAAGTTCGTTGTAAAAACAACGATGAAGTAACTAGTAAACTATCATCTATCCATTCGGTGTAGTCTTTAGTATTTTCAAAGCAATTCCGAGTTTTTTGCATTTCTTTTTTTTCGTTATAAATAGTGTTTGCTACATATCTGTTGTTTGTTACTCGACACATTATTTATATATAATATAAGTAGTAGCTTCAGTTATTACTCAAGTTGAAGTTTTGTTGGAAAGTTCTTTCCCTTTGATCTAGTTCGTTGTTATTCTAAAAAAAAATGATAATGCTTTATAGCAAAAATAAAAAAAGACTAAGGTTTCAATTTTTTTCAATATACTTGAATTGATTACTATTGTAATAGAATGTAAATACTTACATCAGAAATGAAGACTTGTCTTTCTTTGAATTAAAATGAATGATATTCCTAGTTGTTTGAACTTGAGCTGCTTTCTATAAAATTCGGATGAAGAAGGAGTACTTTTTTCATTTTGAAGTCCTGAAATAATAATAATAATAATAATAATAATAATAATAATAATAAAACATAATTAAAACTTACATACAGCATTTTTTGATATCTTAAATAGTGAATAATCTTGTTTTTTTTTCAGAAAATGTCTTAACGTTTAAATTGATTACAATTAAAACAAAACATAAATACTTACATCACAAATGAAGACTTGTTTTCTTTGAATTAGATGAATTATACACATAGTTGTTTGAACTTCAGCTGTTTCCTATGTAATTCAAATGATGAAGAAGGAGTGCTGTAGTAGATGATGGTGTAGTAGATCTTGTTCCTTCAGTTACTAACGATGAAGTGAATGCTTTCTGTATGAAAACAGTGCTTCTTATATAGCTTAAGTTGTACTGCTATGAATCAGCATTATTTTCACGCGAATGGAAACCGTTGCTTTCGCGGGAATAACAAAATTATTTTCACGCGAATACAAACCAATGCTTTCACGGGAATAAATAATATATTTTCAGGTGAATACAAACCATGGCTTTTGCGGGAATAAATAGTTTATTTTCACGCAGATACAAACCAATGCTTTCACGGGAATGAATAATTTATTTTCAGATGAATACAAACCATGGCTCTTGCGGGAATAAATACTTTATTTTCACGCGAATGGAAACCGTTGCTTTCGCGGGAATAAACATTTTATTTTCACGCGAATACAAACCGTTGCTTTCGCGGGAATAAATCATTTGTTTTCACGCGAATACAAAGCAATGTTTTCGCGGGAATAAATCATTTATTTTCACGCGAATGGAAACCGTTGCTTTCGCGGGAATAAATATTTTATTTTCACGCGAATACAAACCAATGTTTTCGCGGGAATAAATAGTTTATTTTCACGCGAATGGAAACCTTTGCTTTTGCGGGAATAACAGTTTTATTTTCACGCGAATACAAACCAATGCTTTCGTGGGAATAAATGATTTATTTTCACGCGAATGGAAACCGTTGCTTTTGCGGGAATAACAATTTTATATTCAAGAAGAGCAAGTTAGATAACACAACCCAGTGAGTGTTTTTTATTTAATGTAAACTAACTGATATAAGTAATACTTCCAATGAGATAAAATTTATTTATAAAGCAACTATTTTTTGTTTTGCTTTAGATAGAAGAGAGAGAATCAAAAACACTTGATGAAAATTATGCTCAAGAAAAAGCAAACCGAACAATATAACTTGGTGAGTTACTTCCCTTTACTATATAATGTTAACTAACCAATAGAATTATAATTCAAATTCATGTAATTATTTTACATTTTTGTTTAATCATCCTATACTAAGAAATAACTTTTTATTTTAGTTCATTATGGAATCAAAAGTACATAGAACAGAAGTCTTCCTAAGTTATAACATCAGTACAACAATGACGACATTGTAAAGAAAAAGACTATCATCCATTGATTGTCATTACAAGTTGTAGTGCTTTGTATTACTAAGTATTTACTTACTCTAGCTATATCATACAAGGATATTTTCCTACTTATTATGTAATAAATGTATATAATCATATATTGATTCAATGTAGTTATATCTCCTCGTTCTTCTCTCCTCTCTCTCAAAATATCATATGAGTTCGAGTTATGTAAAAAAATTATCAAAACTTGAATGTCATGCATTCAAAATCTATATGCTATAAGTTCAAATCAGGTAAAAAAAATAATCAAAACTCAAATGCCACTTAAATGCCACTCAAATGCCCCTCAAATAAAATACAATATAAACTCGGCGAATCCATCCAACGCCGTAACCCATTGCATAACCCCAGATTCTGACCCCACAAAAAAACACTTGGTAGGGAGATCTGCTCATATATTACTACTGCTGAAATCTATACATGTGCTGAGTAAGCATAATTGATAGTGGAAACGGATCTGGCTGTTTTGCGTAACAGATTCCCGTATTGTGTAGAGAAAGTCTCCCATATTGAGACAGTGTGATTAAATGATTGATTAAATACCGTGTACTGCAGAGCTTTACCACCAGTTGGTTGAAGCAGTACCACGGGTTTGTGCTTTGACACTAGATGACTTGCTACCATTTGCCCTGGTGCTCAATAGCTTAGGAAGGCTAAAGTACACAGTGGTCCGGTGAAGCTGCTGAGTCATTATACTCACAGTAGAATCCTTTACAGGAAGAAGAACCATCATCACCTATCTTCAATATTCCATTGCTTTTACGCAGAAAGCATTTACTTCAACAACAGTGACTGAAAGAATCGCATCTACGACAGCGTCTACTACAATGACTCTCTGTTTTAGGGTAATATAAATAATTACTTTTGACTAATTGAGACACTCAGAAAATAATTGCAATCCTAATTGTTTAGTTTTTTCCACTAGTGCTGAATAATTATGTATTAAATCTTACCTTATTGCTGAGCTTAAAAAAAATCTGTTCCGAATTTCTTTCCACTAGTTCCGAGCAATTACTTATTTATTCTTACCTAATTTTTGAGAATCCTCCTTGTAGTTGTAGTAGTAGCAGCAATAGCAGTAGCAGTGGCAGTGGCAGGCGTAGGGGCAGGGGCAGAGGCAGGGGCAGCGGCAGTTGCAATATCAGTAGTAGTAGTAGATGTCGCTCGTTCAATCACTGTTGTTAAAGTGGATGCTTTGTGTAAAAAAGTGGTTCTTACATAGCTAAAATTGGACGGATTGCCCCGATGTGGAAAGCCTTTATAATATATATGAATGTTTTCGCAGAGAAAATGCGTTTTTTTCCCCGCGCCGCGCGAGCCTAGCAAAAACAAGTCAGACCTTTGACTGTTTGACCCCGCATGAAAAAGTTGTTACTCGCGCAGAAAACTTCTTTATAATATATATGAAGATGGTTCGTGTGAAAAAATGGAAAAAAACACTTTCCGTGCGGAGACCTTCTTATATATTATAAAGGCTTTCCTCGTGAGGACAATCAGTAGATCTTTAGCTATATAAGAACCACTGATTTTACACAGAAAGTATCCACATTAACAACAGTAACTGAAGGAGCGAGATCTACTACAGCTACTATTAGGACGCTCAGTGATAAGGTAAGAAATAACAAATAATTGTTTAACACTAGTTGAAGAACTCAACTAGTTGCACTATGGAGTTATCCTCTTATTACGATATACAGACGTTCTCCTGGTCATAGAAGTTTCTCTCCTGAATAATTTTATGCTCATAGAACTTATCCTGCAGTCTTTGGCATTAATTGACAAAATCGTCTGTTTGTTAGAGTAAAAAATAGGTTAACGTTAGATGATGTCTTGAACCACAGGTCGATTTTGAACTTCACAGCCTAAAATAATTACAACTTACAATATTGAATTTTTTTACTTTGTTATCAGTATCAAAGAGTTATTATTCATTGTGTTTGATACGAATTTCCTTTTAAAAATAATTTTTACTAGTTCCGATAATAACAATAAAATCAAATGATTATATTTGCTTTTCATTATTATTGTTATTGTTATTGTTGTTGTCGCCGTCGCCGTCGCTATCGCTATCGCTCTCGCTCTCGCTATCGCTCTCACTCTCACTCTCACTCTCACTATCACTCTCACTATTACCACCACCACCGCCACCGTCACCCTCACCCTCACCCTCACCCTCACCCTCACCCTCACCCTCACCATCACCATCACCATCACCATCACCATCACCATCACCATGACTATCACTATCACTATCACTATCACTCTCACTCTCACTCTCACTATTACTCTCACTATCACTCTCACTATTACCACCACCACCACCACCACCGTCAACGTCACCGCCACCGCCAGCGCCACCGCCACCGTCACCGTCACCGTCACCGTCACCGTCACCGTCACCCTCACTCTCACTCTCACTATTACTCTCACTATCACTCTCACTATTACCACCACCACCACCACCACCGTCAACGTCACCGTCAACGCCACCGCCACCGTCACCGTCACCGTCACCGTCACCGTCATCCAGTCACACTCCCAAATCGAGATTACAGTGTAACCTAATGCTCGAAGATATTCTTCATTTTCCATCGTAGTTTTAAACAGATTTGCTTTTGATTTTCTTCCACTAGCTTGAAGCTCTTGCTCTTTAGCGTTGTTATAAGAGCAGTCGTGTCCATGCCAAAAACATCCGTGGAATTGAAAGACATGACGATTTTCAACACAGAATCCATCAACTGGTAATCCTCGCTGTCCGAGAGTAACTTCTCCTCCATTGAGCTGATGTCTGATATTGATTTTTTTTGAGAACATTTGGAACTGTAACCAGCTATGAGCTACCTTGCTAAATTTTACTGGTTCAGCGACAAAGGAATTTTCGATTTTCCTTCTTCGAGGATAGCCAGTAGGCATTGATTGCATCATACACCATAAATAGAGCGCATTTGCATCAACTCAATAGATTCTATCACAAACCTTTGCTTCTTTTCCCAACCAATGTTCTCTAATTTTAGTTATACCTTTTTCCTGATATCTATGCATCACTAGACTTGGCCCACCAACTATGTTTTTCTTTATTAGAGGATAAAGTTCTGCATTGCAGTTGTCAATCAGACAAATTGGGAGAGTCTGACGAAACGAGTTACCAAGTTCATCAAAATCCAAGTATGTAGAGAGGTATGGAGGGGGTGGTTGAGGAGCTTTGTTAAACATCCATCGAATCGCTAATCCTGGTAAAGATATACCATCTTTTAACATATCAATCCCATGCTCTCTGTAGATCGATCTTTGTCTTTCCAACGCTTGAAAAAATGGTTTTACATCCAAGTTGTTGTACCATTTTAAAAAATCCCTCATTGTCTTCATGTTGTTATCTTTCCATGCTTCTTGACAAATGATGTACTCTTCTTCACTGATGTTCTTTTGTTTTAAAGAACTGTAAAAAGCTTCTCTTGGAGGTAGATGTTCTTGATTAAGTTGTTCCAAGTCTTTCATCCATTCATAAGGAAAAAATCCTTTTCCGGCTTCACATTTGTATGCTTTGAGATACATTTCATAGCTATATCCAGGAGCGATGAAGTTTGTACAATCTAAAAACAAAAAAGATCCTATTCCGATAACAGGCATCTTGGTTCCTTTTTTTATAACAAAATCAAAATCTGTGTTGGAGACATCTTTCAATTTTTGAAGCAGTTTTCCTTTCATCACATTGACATCATAAGTCTGTGAATTGAAACCTAGAATAGGAAGTTTTTTCATATAGCTGTACAAATCATCAAGAACTTTTTCAGCTCCTGTTCTCTGTCTGAAACGATTTTTTTCAAAATCACTACGAAACTTTTCTTCAGCTTCTTCCAGTCGTTGTAATTCACCTTCTGTTTTATGATTTGGGAAAATTGTTTTCCCAATCGGCTATATGATTCTTCACTATTATCTTCCAAGTATTCAATGAACTTTCCAACGCATTCATCATCATCCCCTTTATTGACAATACAACACGGGTAGTTGAAGCCTGGTACGTTTGAACAAACTGAAATACTTAAGAGTTTATGCTCATTCGTGTAAATGGTCGTGTCTGTATCTCGATCTTTTTCGCAATTAGGTAACAAACACTCCATGTCGAATGTTGCAAAAAATGGATAGTATCTCAAGGAATCACCTGGCCCGATATCTATCCCGAATTGAACCTTCAGTTTGTCGAATATTGTAGCAGTAGGATTGTATTGTCCTCCAGAAAACTGCATAGTTGTCGCCTCTGAGATTGAACATCTGTGTCTTTTCCGATTCCCCAATCTGTCATAACAAGTAGAACAGGTTGGACATCTGTAGGCTCTGACATATCCTTCCAAGTTTGTAATAAGACTGAAGTGATTGATATAAAGATCCAAATATAGATTTTCCTTATAACTGGAGTTTGAATTCCAAATAACTGTTGAAGTCATATCATCATTGAAAGAAAACACTGTTATCTTCAGTTGAAATGCTCGCTCCAAAAGCAATAAATCAGCTTCTGTTACTCCTTTCTCATCACACCTTTTAGCACTATCACCATAGATGAAACTATGATATTGTTGTTGGTACTCCTTCACCTCCTTAATTATCGAATCTTTTGCAAATCCATTGTTTTTTTGTAGTTCTTTGTGTAATGCTAGACATCTAAAAAAACAAAGATTGTCGGTAATTCGTATTCCTTTTGTGTTTTTTAACATGGTTCGTATGTGTCTGTTGTTAATGAGGTGGGAGGGTAAATGCTCTGGTGGTGATCCAACTTTTCCCATTCCAAGTAGTTTGTAGAAATAAAACGAAATGTTTGTGATTAACAACAATCTCCAAGTCGTAGTTGGTCTCCGTCTCAAGTTATTTGTACGATGATCAGTCTCCATAACATCAACAAAAAAGTCATCAAGTTCTCCTTCAGTTTCAATCAGTTTAGTTTTTGGATATACGGTAGCATTGCTTGATGATGAGTGAAAGTATCGGAGTTCACAATCATTTTTATTTTCTAGTATACAACCTACGCTACAGTTGACTTTTGCTCTCGAGCTCAATTGTCTCCAAACTTTTTTTAGCAGTTCTAACACTCTTGAATCATGATAGTCATTTTGGTAGGTATCAGCTTGGTCTCTTGGAATCCCATCCCAAAGTCTCACATTTAAAAGTTCTATGACTTTTCCAGCTCTATGTTTCGGTTTCATAGCTCCCCAATATCTAGCTATCAAATCATCCCAGTCTTCATCTTGAAAAGTTGGAGCTATGCTATCATCAACAATACCAAGGGTTAATACTCGGGTAGGTCTTTCAAAATTTAAATCTTCCATTTCTTGTTCTTCTTGTTCTTCCTCTTGTGCTTCTTCTTCTTCTTCCTCTTCCTCTTCCTCTTCCTCTCCCTCTTCCTCTTCCTCTTCCTCTTCCTCTTCCTCTTCCTCTTCCTCTTCCTCTTCCTCTTCCTCTTCCTCTTCCTCTTCCTCTTCCTCTTCCTCTTCCTCTTCCTCTTCCTCTTCCTCTTCCTCTTCCTCTTCCTCTTCCTCTTCCTCTTCCTCTTCCTCTTCCTCTTCCTCTTCCTCTTCCTCTTCCTCTTCCTCTTCCTCTTCCTCTTCCTCTTCCTCTTCCTCTTCCTCTTCCTCTTCCTCTTCCTCTTCCTCTTCCTCTTCCTCTTCCTCTTCCTCTTCCTCTTCCTCTTCCTCTTCCTCTTCCTCTTCCTCTTCCTCTTCCTCTTCCTCTTCCTCTTCCTCTTCCTCTTCCTCTTCCTCTTCCTCTTCCTCTTCCTCTTCCTCTTCCTCTTCCTCTTCCTCTTCCTCTTCCTCTTCCTCTTCTTCTTCTTCTTCTTCTTCTTCTTCTTCTTCTTCTTCATTTTCTATCATTGGATCATTCTCATTTTCTTCAACTTTCGCCTCCACAGCCGGCTCTATATCTTGAGCTATTATGCCAGTCTTTGGTGGTGAAAGTTCAGCACCAAATCCTATTTGATTGATTGTTTCATCAGGTAAACGAAAACAAATGAGATTTTCTTCTAACCATTTCCAATTAGGGAAAATTTCCGGGTTTTTTTCTTCTACATTCTCCTCCCGATAATTTAAACTTTGTCTACAATAGAAATTTTAACACATAATAGTTGTTCTATAAAACATTCACATACATTTTGTATGAAATGTAACAGAAGAAAAAATGACTTAAACACCATTATCGATTAATTTTTAAAATGGAATTAGGAAAAAAGGCTCAAACATTATTATTAGTTAGGTTTTTAAAAACTTACTGTGTACTATGAGATGAACTCTCAACTTCCTCTTTTACATTAATTCTCTGATATTCTGAGTCCTGTCTACAATAAAGAGATAACGCATTATTTTTGCTGATTCATGAGATGACTATAAAAAAACAGCAAAAAAAATTACTCTACTAACATTATTAATTTATGATTTTAAAAACGTACTGCATATCAAAGGATATCATATTTTCAGTAGTTGCTGAAACTTGAAAAGTCGAAGGGTTGTCTTGAGAATCATTTTCAAGTTCCATCTCCATTTCATTTTCATATTCAGCATTACATTCATCATTCATGTATTCATTATCAGCATTTGAAAAACTGATTTCATTTTGATTTTTCCTGAGCCATTCCCATTCCTTGTGTATGTCTACATCAGTATCCTCCTCTTCTGTTTCCATAGCACTATAATAACAATAAAATCATTACTTTTTTAATAGAAGTGACAATAACACAAAAAAGGTAAGTTAAATGTCTCAGCTAATAAATTTTACCTTGTGAATAAAACTCCTAGTAGTCAGTTGGTATATTATATAGTAGATGTTGAGTCTTCAGTTACTGTTGTTAGAACGAGTGATTTATTGTGTGAAAGCATTACTTTTTAAGTAGACAAATAATTGAGTGAGATAATTAAGTCAGATAATTAAGTCTTAAGTTCAATGAAAACTTTCAAATTCACACAGAAAAACTTTTAATAGTCAGTGGATGTAGTAGTAGATGTTGCTCCTCCGATCATTGTTGTAGAACTGGATGCTTTCTGTGTGAAAACAGTGGCTCTTAAATAGGTAAAGTTGCACTGATTAAATCCTATGAATCAGCATTTTTTCACGCGAATACAACCCAATGCTTTCGCAGGAATAAATGTTTTTTTTTCACGCGAATGGAAACCATTGCTTTCGCGGGAATAGATAATTTATTTTCACACGAATGGACTCCGTTGCTTTCGCGGGAATAAATATTTTATTTTCACGCAAATGGAAACCGTTGCTTTTGCGGGAATAATTACTTTATTTTCAGGCGAATGGAAACCGATGCTTTTGCGGGAATAAATAGTTTATTTTCACGCAGATACAAACCAATGCTTTCACGGGAATGAATAATTTATTTTCAGGTGAATACAAACCATGGCTTTTGCGGGAATAATTACTTTATTTTCATGCGAATGGAAACCATTGCTTTCCCGGGAATAAACATTTTATTTTCACGCGAATACAAACCGTTGCTTTCGCGGGAATAAATAATTTGTTTTCACGCAAATAGAAACCATTGCTTTCGCGGGAACAGTTAATTTATTTTCACGCGAATGGAAACCGTTGCTTTCGAGGGAATAATTACTTTATTTTCACGCGGATGGAAACCGTTGCTTTTGCGGGAATAAATAATTTATTTTCACGCGAATACAAAGCAATGTTTTGGCGGGAATAAATCATTTATTTTCACGCGAATGGAAACCGTTGCTTTCGCGGGAATAAGTGTTTTATTTTCACGCGAATACAAACCGTTGCTTTCGCGGGAATAAATAATTTGTTTTCACGCGAATAGAAACCATTGCTTTCGCGGGAATGATTACTTTATTTTCACGCGAATGGAAACCGTTGCTTTGGCGGGAATAATTACTTTATTTTCACGCGAATGGAAACCGTTGCTTTCGTGGGAATAAATACTTTATTTTCACGCGAATACAAAGCAATGTTCTCGCGGGAATAAATAATTTATTTTCACGCGAATGGAAACCATTGCTTTTGCGGGAATAAATAATTTATTCTCACGCGAATAGAAACCATTGCTTTCACGGGAATAATCACTTCATTTTCACGCTAATGGAAACCATTGCTTTCGCGAGAATAAATAATTTATTTTCACGCGAATGCAAACCAACGCTTTCGCAGGAATAAATAATTTATTTTCAAGTGAATACAAACCGTTGCTTTCGCGGGAATACAAATTTTTTTTTTCACGCGAATACAATCCAATACTTTCGCGTGAAAAATAAAGTTTGTATTCCCGCGAAAGCATTGGTTTGTTTTCGCATGAAATTAAACTTTTTATTCCCGCGTAAGCAACGGTTTCCATTCGCGTGAAAATAAATTATTTGTTCCCGCGAAAGCATTGGTTTCTATTCGCGTGAAAATAAAATTTTTATTCCCGCGAAAGCAACGGTTTCCATCTGCGTGAAGATAAATTATTTATTCCCGCGAAAGCATTGGTTTTTATTAGCGTGAAAATAAATTTTTTATTCCTGCGAAAGCAACGGTTTCCATTCGCGTGAAAATAAACTGTTTATTCCCGCGAAAGCATTGGTTTTCTGCGTGGAAAAAATGCTGATTCATAGTTATATTATAAAGAAGATTGGTATTCATATAGTTCAACCAGTGCGACTTTAGCTATTTAAGAGCCACTGTTTTCACACAGAAAGCATCCAGTTCTACAACAGCGAGTGGAGAAGCAACATCTACTACACCTTCCATTGCAACTACTGGAAGATTTGTCTTTATAAAAAGTAAAATTTAAAAAGTTTCTTATTTCCTATCTAGCAAAAATCAAGACTAGTTTAGCTATAATGTAAAGTATGAAATAAATAATCTTTTAGTTCCATATGAAAAGCTGAATTATACATTATTTCTTTCTTTTTTAGAATACTATGGAGGACTTTTCTGCTTCTTACATGGATTTAAAGCCAATCGAAAACAAACAAAAAACACTCAAAACACCTACCAAAAGAAAAAACTCTAACTCTGTCACAAAAGAAGCAACAATAAAGAGACGAGCTCTTCCAAAACTGGTTTTACCCACAACATCAAACACTATGGAACAAAAAGAATTGCTCACTGATGCTGAAAGAGCTCTCAAGATGGCCAAATCTCTCAAAAAATTGAAGGTATGTGATTTGAAAAAGATTGGAGGGTTTTTTACACTAGCATCACTTCCTGTTCCATCAGTTTTGCAAATCGTTTCTATTGAACAGAGTACTGGTGCATACGGAAATTATTACATTCTCACCTATCTTGATAATTCAACTGGAACGAATTTTCAGAAAGTCGTTTGCCCAAGTAGAGTAGTTGAAAGCTTCAATGTTGATAACTACCCATTACCTTTCAACATTTTGTACTTGGGTGAGATGGAAAACTCAAAAAAACCAGAGACTACTTACTACAATGTCAAACGTATCAGCACAAAACGCTTAACCACAATGGAAGCTACTGCTGAAGCTGAAAAACTGAGAAAAATGAGTGAAGAAGAACTCAAACTCGCTTACGACATCGAGTATCTCAGCAATTTCAAAGAATGTTCCATTTTTGCTTACATCGAAGTTGTAGAAAGATTCATTCCTTTCCGATTCAATGGAGAAGAATCCATTGTAAATTGCATTCGCTATGTCACTGAAAAAGATGGAAAAAGAGAGACGAGAACACTTTTACTACCAATCAGATGCAACGAGGAAGCTAAAAGATGTGCACCTGGTGTGATGATTTACAAAGGAAAAAAACAGAGTAAGAATGGAAATCCTATTCCATACCACAATGTTGTCTTCATTTCTTCAACCAACGCTAGTGATTGGGAACAATATTGCACACAAACAAATTCCAATGGGGAGCTAACAAAAACGAATAATGAGGATGAAGTTCTTAAGGAAGTCCTAGAAAACGAATTACAAGATTTTGATGAACAGCTTGGTGTTGATGGTATGTAAACTCAATATCGAATGCTGACAACAGGTAGTCTCAAGCGGATAAAACGAGCTATAGTGCTTTATATTATACAGAATTTACTGTAAAATTTCAATCGTCTAAAGGGTTAATTTGATGATTTTCTCAAAATTGTGTTACTTACTATTTACTGACTCTAACTATATTATATGGAGAGATTTTCCCTACTTATTATATAATAAACGTATATAATCATATATTGATTCATAGAAAAGTCTAAAGGTTCTCAAGTGATTAACTCACCAAAAGTTCCGGTTTGCAAAATATTTGAAGATCTTCCTATCCCAAGCATTATACGAGTGACTGGTGTGATACATTCATCAAGTAAGGAGAAATGTAGATATTCTCAAGTTTGCTACCATGATCCTTAAGATATAAATGAAGCCGAACCCAAAATACTTTTTTGTCCAGTTGAAATAGCTAAAAACTTCGGCTGTGATAATTACCCCCCTCCGTTTAACGTTGTGTATTTGGGTAGAAAGGGAAAACCGAAGAATAAAAGTGTTCTTTGGTATGATGTCAGACGTGTTACCAGTCCTCATTTGAGGATTTTTTAAGATGCGATGTAAAGGAAAAGACTTTGCATTGATTATCATTACAATACCTATTGCTTTGTATTACT